>JAVSCE010013897.1:0-11670 GCA_032199065.1 Smutsia gigantea
CAAAAATACTCAACAAAATATTAGCAAACCGAATTCAAAAATACATCAAGAGGATCATACACCATGACCAAGTGGGATTCATCACAGGGGTGCAAGGATGGTACAACATTCGAAAGTCCATCAACATCATCCACCACATCAACAAAAAGAAGGACAAAAACCACATGATGATCTCCATAGATGCTGAAAAAGCGTTTGACAAAATTCCACATCCATTCATGATAAAAACTCTCAACAAAATGGGTATAGAGGACAAGTACCTCAACATCATAAAGGCCATATATGACAAACTCACAGCTAACATCATACTTAACAGCGAGAAGCTGAAAGCTCTACATCTAAGATCGGGAACAAGACAGGGATGTCCACTCTCTCCACTGTTATTCAACATAGTACTGGAGGTCCTAGCCATGGCAATCAGACAAAACAAAGAAATACAAGACATCCAGATTGGTAAAGAAGAAGTCAAATTGTCACTATTTGCAGATGACATGATATTGTACATAAAAAACCCTAAAGACTCCACTCCCAAACTGCTAGAAGTAATATCTGAATTTAGCAAAGGATACAAAATTAACACACAGAAATCTGTTGCTTTCCTTTACACTAACAAGGAGCTAACAGAAAGAGATTCAGGAACACAATTCCATTCACGATTGCATCCAAAAGAATAAAATACCTAGGAGTAAACCTAATGAAGGAAGTGAAAGACCTATACCCTGAAAACTACAAGACACTCCTAAGAGAAATTAAAGAGGACACTAACAAATGGAAATTCATCCTATGCTCTTGGCTAGGAAGAATAAATATTGTCAAAATGGCTATACTACCTAAAGCAATCTACAGATTCAATGCAATCCCTATAAAAATGCCAATAGCATTCTTCAATGAACTGGAGCAAATAGTTCTAAAATTCATATGGAACCACAAAAGACCCCGAATAGCCAAAACAATCCTGAAAAGGAGGAATAAAATGGGGAATTACGCTGCTTGACTTCAAGCTCTACTACAAAGCCACAGTAATCAAGACAATTTGGTATTAGCACAAGAACAGACCCACAGACCAGTGGAACAGAATAGAAAATCCAGACATAAACCCAAGCATATATAGTCAAATTAATATATGATAAAGGAGCCTTGGATATACAATGGGAGATGACAGCCTCTTCAGCAGCTGGTGTTGGCAAAACTGAGTAGCTACATGTAAGAGAATGAAACTGGACTACTGTCTAGCCCATACACAAAAGTCATCAAATGGATCAAAGACACAGATAGTCATGAAACCATAAAACTCTTAGGAAAAAACATAGGCAAAAATCTCTTGGACATAAACATGGCAGCTTCTTCATGAACATATCTCCCCAGGCAAGGAAACAAAGCAAAAATGACAAGTGGGACTATATCAAGCTGAAAAGCTTCTGTACAGCAAAGGACACCATCAGTAGAACAAAAAGACATCCTACAGTTTGGGAGAATATATTCATAAATGATGTATCCGATAAGGGGTTGACATCCAAAATATATAAAGAACTCACGCACCTCAACAAACAAAAAGTAAATAATCCAATTAAGAAATGGGCAGAGGACATAAGAAAACAAATCCTACCATTTGCAACAACATGGATGGAGCTAGAGGGTGTTATGCTCAGTGAAATAAGCCAAGCCGAAAAAGATAAGTACCAAATGATTTCACTCATATGTGGAGTATAAGAACTAAGAAAAAAAAAACTGAAGGAACAAAACAGCAGCAGACTCACAGAACGCAAGAACGGACTAATAGTTACCAAAGGGAAAGGGACTGGGGAGGACGGGTGGGAAGGGAGGGACAAAGGGGAAAAAGGGGCATTACGATTAGCAGATGTAATGTTAGGGGGGCACGGGGAGGGCTGTACAACCCAGAGAAGACAAGTAGTGACTCTATAGCATCTCACTATGCTGATGGACAGTGACTGTAATGGGTTTGGGGTGGGGGGGACCTGATGAAGGGGGTAGTGTAATCACCATAATATTGCCCATTTAATTGTAGATTAATGATATCAAAATAAACTTAAAAAATAAAAAGTAAATTAAGAAAAAGAAATGGGGAGAGGATATGAATAGACACTTCTCCAAAGAAGAAATTCAGATGGCCAACAGGCAGGCACATGAAAAGATGCTCCACCTCCCTAATCATCAGAGAAATGCAAATTAAAACCACAATGAGATATCACCTCACACCAGTGAGGATGGCCAACATCCAAAACACAAACAACAACAAATGTTGGCAAGGATGTGGAGAAAAGGGAACCCTCTTACACTGCTGGTGGGAATGCAAATTAGTTCATCCATTGTGGAAAGCAGTATGGAGGTTCCTCAAAAAACTCAAAATAGAAATACCATTTGACCCAGGAATTCCACTCCTAGGAATTTACCCTAAGAATGCAGCAGCCCAATTTGAAAAAGACAGATGCACCCCTATGTTTATCGCAGCACTATTTACAATAGCCAAGAAATGGAAGCAACCTAAGTGTCCATCAGTAGATGAATGGATAAAGAAGATGTGGTACATATACACAATGGAATATTATTCAGCCATAAGAAGAAAACAAATCCTACCATTTGCAACAACATGGACGGAGCTAGAGGGTATTATGCTCAGTGAAATAAGCCAAGCCGAAAAAGACAAGTATCAAATGATTTCACTCATATGTGGAGCATAAGAGCAAAGAAAAAAAAACCTGAAAGAACAAAACAGCAGCAGTCTCACAGAACCCAAGAACGGACTAACAGTTACCAAAGGGAAAGGGACTGGGGAGGATGGGTGGGAAGGGAGGGACAAGGCGGAAAAAGGGGCATTACGATTAGCAGACTCAATGTTGGGGGGGGCACGGGGAGGGCAGTACAACTCAGAGAAGACAAGTAGTGATTCTATAGCATCTCACTACGCTGATGGACAGTGACTGTAATGGGGTTGGTGGGGAGCCCTGATCAAGTGGGGAGGTTAATAACCATAATGTGCAATTGTAGATTAATGATACCAAAAAAAAAAGTCACCTAAAGAATGTTAAGTACAGTAAGTGGCTATAACACATGTAAAGATTTTGCACATTTTTTAAAACCATTACTGATTTCTTTAACCCTGGTGAGGGTCTCTCCTCCACATAGACCCACGGGGAAACTCAGGCAGATAGGCAGTGACTGAATGTACTCGAGGCAGAGGAGGAAGGATCCCAATGGCCCTTCATTTGTTCTGTTCCAGAAATATTTACTGAGCAAGTGGCTCCTATGTGCCAGGCACAGTTCTAGAAGCTTAGTATGCATCAGTGAACAAAACCAAGATCACTGGAGTGGGAGACAGGTACAGTCTGCATAGGCAGTAAATGATGTGTTGTGTTAGAAGGAGCATGGGGGAATCAGTACTATCAGAGTGGGTCGGGTGTCAGGTTACAATAGAGTGGTCAGGGTGGCCTCACTGAGAAGGTGAGACTTTGCAATACCTTGGAAGAGATGAGGATTGGCCATGTGCACATCTGGAGCAAGAGCATTCAGGCTGAGAGCACAATGAGTTGAGCCAGGCAGCTGGACTGGAGTGAGAGCAAGAAAAGTGGGTGAGGAGGTGAGAGAAGGGAAGGCGGAACCAGCAGGTCACATCAGGCCCAGGAGCCATCGGAAGAACCTAGGCTCTTTCTCTAGCCATGGCAGCCATACGATAGAAGCAGGAGACCTGGTAGGAGGCTGCTGCCATGATCAGGTAAGAGAGATGGTGGTTCAGACTCTAGGTGGAAGGATAGAGGTGGTAAGGAGGTGGGAGATACAATCTGTGACAGAAAGAGAGAGAAGCATCAGAGACAAGGCCAAGAGTTTTGGCTTACCTGCCTGAAGAAATGCTAAGCATCTTTTGCCTAGAAAAGGGCATGGCACATAGCAGACTGACTCTCAATAACCATTTGTTAAATGAATGGAGGAAAGAAGGAATGTACCAGACACAATGCTAAGTGCTTTTCGTAGCTTATTTCTAATCCTTGCAAGAATCCTAGGTGATGTTGTTATCATCTTTTATTTGCGTATATAGAAGTAAGCTCAGAAAGGTCAAGTGTCTTGCCCAAAGTCAACACAGCTGGTTAAGTGACAAACCTGGGCTTCAAAATCCAAATCTGACTGCATTCCATAATTTACTGGTACTTCGGTTTTTCCATCTCTACTTCCTCTTCCCTCTTTGCATATAAATGTGCATAAGCCTTCCCCATTTTTAATAATTAAAACTTCTTTTGACTTTTTCTCCCCTCCAAGTTAAAATAATTGCCCCTCTTAAGCACATTTCAAGGGCAGAGAGGGTCAGGAGGTGACAGCAAAAGGGATCACAGTTCCTAAGCCATCAAATGAAAAGGAACAGGGGAGGGAGGACCCCACTCCATCTTAGAGCATGAGTGTGGGGCAGAGACCCAGCCAGCAGGGTCACAGGCATCTGATGGGAACCACAGGAAGGCCCCTGGGGTGCACCTAGGTCACTAGGCAGTAAGCACTGACAGTGCCGTCCCCCCCTCACTAATGTACACCATGAATAATGTTATTAGTGTAATCTTCATTTCATGTTTTTCTGGTGTCCAGATTTATTACTTAAAGCCTAGGCATCTTTCTGGAGCTATAGGCTTGTTTCCAGCTGTGCAATGAACAGCTCCAGCTGAAGGGCATGCCCCATCTACTTACTCACCTATCTGGAGAACTCCAGTCATCTTCAGCTCCTCACTGGCCTTCCCTGTCCCCTATTCATCCTGGCCACAAGCGGCAGCCCCTCCTCCCCGTCCAGTCCAGCCCTGGCAGCCATCCTCCAGCATCTGGCTCTTTCATTCACTTACATCACACTACCCTGAGGGCCTGCCTAGGTTCCCACCGAAACCCCCTGCATCAGAATCAATTATGTAATTGGCTTAAGAACCACTACTCTGCTAGGCTAGCGTACCCCATCGCTTTTCTTACTTAGATGTAGGTCATCTTGACTTAGCATGGAGTTGGGGGTCCCCCATTTAAAAAGTTGACCACACCCCCAAATTTGAGTAAATCATGTGCAATAAGCACAGTGACCAGTGAGGGTATCCTGGCATAAGCCTAGAGAAAACACTTCCATGGTACTATTCTGAGAGTATTTTTATTAGTTTAAACGTCAGGAAGGACGTTACTTGTGGGAGTTTAAATTGGCATAACTGGTATGATGGCAGTTTGGCAAAATCTATTAACATTAAAACTGAAACCTCTGTCAGAATGAAAACTGCATTCTGCTTCTAAAAACAGATCCTACAAATAGCTTGTCACTTATGCAAAATGACACATGTACCAGGTTAGTTCCTGCAGCATTATTTCTCTTAGCAGAAAGTTTGAAATAACATGTTAAAATATGAAACATCTATACTATTCAGCTATTTTTTTTTAATTTGGGGCCACTTTTTATAATCTAATATAGAAAAAAATCAGTTGAAAAATGGTGTCTAGCTTGTTGCCATTCGTGTTTTTAAAAAATGTGTATGTGTTATTTACACCTCAGTGAAGCTGAAATTTTTTTAAATGTCTATATATGCACATGCTCATATGTAAATGCATAAATATCTCTGGAGGAAACGCAAGAAACTTCACTGTGGTCACCTCTGAGAGGAGCTGGGTCACTGGGAACAGGGTATGGAAGAGGACTGACTTTTTAGCTTGTACCCTTGTGTTCATTTGAATATTGTACCTGTACATTTCTTTCTATTAACTATATGTATATTTTCTAAATATTCATAACAATCAACATTTATTCAGTAGTAATAAATGTACAGGTACAAAGTGAAAGAGCTTTATATTTGTGAGTGTGTATATTTGTGTGTATGTGTGTGTACATATGTATGTATATTTACTAGTAATGTATGAGTACAAAATTCAAAATGAAAGGTTTCATTTTATTTTTATATGTGTACATATATATATGTGTGTGTTTACATGTATGTATATGTACATATAGCTATAATATATAGCCCTTTCTTACAAATGCAGGAAGTTTTAGTGCAGAAAAACTATTTTAAATTTGTTTTCAGTTTTATTAAGGTATACTTGACATTCAGCATTACATAAGTTTAAAGTGTGCAGCATAATGACTTGGCTTACATATTGTGAAATGACTACCACAGAAAGCTTAGTTAATATCCACCATCTCGTATAGATGCAAAAAGAAGAAAAAAAAGTTTTTTTCCTTGTGATGAAAACCCTTAGGATTTATTCTCTTAACAATTTTCATATATACCATACAGCAGTGTTAGCTATAGTCGCCATGCTGTACATTACATCCCCACTACTTACTTACCTTACAACTGGAAGTTTGTAGCTTTTGACCACCTTCCTCCAATCCCACCCCACCCTGACCCCCATCCCCCAGCTCTGGTAACCACAAACCTGATCTCTTTTTCTTTGAGCTTGTTTTCTTGTTCTTGTTTTATTTTTGATTCCACATATAAATGGGATCATACAGTATTTATCTCTCTGACATCTCAGCATAATGCCCTCAAGGTCTATCCATGTTGTCGCAAATCGCAAATGGCAGGATTTCCTTCCTTTTTTATGACTGACTCATAATATTCCATTGTGTATATATATCACAACTTCTTTATCTGTTCATCCGTTGATGGACACTTAGGTTGTTTCCATGTCCTGACTATTGTAAATAATGCTGCTGTGAACATGGAGGGGTGCAGATATCTCTTGGACATAGTGTTTTTGTTTCCTTCAGATATATTCCCAAAAGTAGGATTGCTAGAAACTATGGTACTCTATTTTTAGTTTTTTGAGGAGCCTCCATACTATTTTCCATAGTGGCTGTACCAATTTACATTCCCACCAGCAGTGCACCAGGGTTCTCCTTGCTCCACATCCTCGCCAGCATTTGTTATTTCTTGTCTTTTGGATAGTGGCCATTCTAACACGTGTGAGGTGCTACCTCATTGTGATGTTGATTTACATTTCTGTGATGATTAATGATATGGAGCATCTTTTCATGTGCTTGTTGGCCCTCTGTATGTCTTTGGAAAAATGTCTATTCAGGTCCTTGGCCCATTTTTAGTTGGATTATTTGGAGTTTTTTGCTCTTGAATTGTATGAGTTTTTTTTATATATTCTGATATATTCTGGGTATTAACCCCTAAAAGCAAAGAAAAAAAACCAATTCAGAAGACAAGCAAACATCCCTGTGTATGGTCCAGAACCAGCTATTGGTGGTTACATGAGCAGGAGGCCACACTCAGAGTTAATAAGTTTTTCATCTGAATTACAAATCTGCTAGAAAATTTTCTAAGCTGTACATTGTATGGTTTCCTCTTGCAGATCTTAAATCAACTGGAAGTGGTGAAAGAATTTCTGAGAAACAATGAGGATCTTAGAAGTGGTCTTACAGAAGATATGCAGAAGCTAGACAGCCTCCATCTCCAGCATCAAAAACCAGATTCAAAGGAAAATGGGGCACAGACACCTAAAGGGAAGGCCTGAGGTGAGTTCAGACACATGATGTTAAATAAGGACAGAGGAGCCTCGTGTCTTTGATGTCTGTTCTTTTATGTAAGGCCATAATGAACACTCAGTTTCATCTAATCTGAAGCTTCCCAGTGTCCTTATTATTTGAAAGAAAGGCCACTGAGTTTTGTGCTTTCTAAGTGATGGAGCTCACATCTGGGAAGTAATTGAACAGAAACTCCGTCAGCTTTGTTTAGTCGGACATACCTGAAGTGAGTGGTCTAGTCGTAAGTGAGTCAGCTTTATAACATAATCAAAAAGTGTGTCAGCTCTCCAGTGGTGCCGCTGGTGCCTGGCTTAGCTTCGGCATTAATAATCACTTGTTAATTTCCATAAGAAAAACTTATTAAAAAAAATAACTGTCTTCAATATTTTACGTTTTTTCCTTCAAGTATAGAATATCAAATATTTTCTCTTATTTTAGGTTGCCCTCAGCAGTGATCAGGCATGTTCCGCCAGAGCCAGCATGGCTTCCATCTGAGCCATCCTCTCCTGTGCATGAGGAAAAACTTACCCAAGTACTGTACCCAAACAAAAAGGAATTTTTTCCTGAACTTTCCTTCAACTCTTGGGACTATTTTTTTATGTTCATAAGCTTGGTGTTTTGTGATCTGTGCCAATCAAAAAATATTAGGTGCTCTTGTACCAAAACATGCTGTCATCCAGGGTTTTTTGTTTTTTTTGCTGTTTAAATGGCAGGATTCTTTTCTGGTCCTAAATTCCAGCTGCTTAACACAGTAAGGCTGTGTTTGGCCAGGCCTGTGGAAGAAGTTCTCTGCCCACTGGCACACAACCTGCCTTCTTGAAGGTCTCGTTCATGAGAATGTCCAAGGGGTGGGCTGTGATGTAAATGTTGAAATATAAATCCTTTTCTTGGAAGAAAGCCAAAAAAAAATTGCCTGAAAGGGCATTTTCTAGCCATTTCCAATTAGTACACAACTGTTACTACCCATTGCTGGTGGCCTGGGGCAGTAGGGTAAGGAGGTGGGGCCGGGCTGGTCACTGGGAGCTGGAGAACAGTGACTCCACTAACTTGGGGAAGTGCAGGGCAGGGGCTGGGCCAGTACCAAAAGCAGGGATGTCAGGGAAAGCTCCAAAGGTGTTGGCTTGTGGATGGTACTCTTGTAAAAAGTAAATTCGCACGGCAGTCAGAGCTCTGTCTGTTCAGCTGTATCCCAAGTGCTGAGCCTGGCCCTGGGTGCTCTTTGAATATTTGTTGACTTGAAGGGTCAACTGTTAGCTTAGGGTTTTTCACAGATAGTTAGTTATACTATTAAGTAAACCTGGTCCTTCATTACTAGATTTATGAAATTTCAACATTCTTACGGAAATTCAAAGACGTAATTTTATTTCAACAAATTCACAAATTCATTCTTACTCTGTCTGTTCTTTTACCCAAAAAGCCATCCACTGCTGACTGTCCTGCTTGTTTCCTGAACTGAGAAACCATTGTCCCATTGTGTGCATTGGTTTGTGGGGTCAGACTCACCCTCCGCAGTCCTCTACATCGGCTCCTTCCCAAAGCCAGTGGTACCTAACTGGGCCGTGTTGCCTCTGGACCTTCAGGGTCAGAACTGGCACGTCCCTCACTGCCTGGAGGAAGCACTTCCATCCCAAGCCCAAGCCATGCTCCTTGGCTTGCCTGGCCGCCCATCAGGGATGTGATCTGTGGCGAATGGACAGAGGGTAGGTTATATTTAGTGTATCTTTACATTAAAATCCATTCAATATAATTCTGTAAAGCCTGGATGAATGCAGATGTGCCTGTAACTTCCAGCTTTAATCTTTTCCATTACTATTTGGTCTTTTATCTTGTATTTCCTTTCACTCTTCATTTCATGGTGTTCCTTCCCCCAAACCAAGAAACATAATGAAATATTAACTAGCATCTATATAAAAGGTAAAAACTTGGGATCAAATTAAATCTTGATTCACTAACCAATTTAAGACCTGATTTTTAATTTCAGGAACTTTGAGGTTATGAACACCTTGATTTCATACCTCTTGTGTCTAGTTAGCTCTTCCTTGTCAAGCCAACAAACATTTATCGAGTGTCAGCCACATGCTGTGCCAGGCACTGAAGCAGATGCAAACGTGAGGATTTGTAAGGTATGGACGATGGTATCCAAACTGCCATCTTGCTGGATTTATTGTCTGCCTGATAAAGATACTCTTCAGAAAACATTGTACTGGCAATATTTAATTACAGTGAAACTGGAGCAAAGAAAGGAAGACATGACCAGAGAGGGCTTTGAAGCAAATGGAGCCATGCAGGGCCTTTCTTCCACAGATGTGTGCATGTGGGCGCAGGGCATGCACAAAAGGGTGTTCACGGCATTGGCAGCCAGCCATCAAGAAAAGACTGGTTAAATCAGCACATCCATGCTACAGAGTATTATGAAATTGTTAAAAGGAATGAGGTAATGCTGCAATGTAGTAATATGGCATGATCTCTAAGACATGTTAAATAGAAAAGTAGAATGTTGAACAATGCATAGAATGCTGTAAAACTGTATTTTCAAATAATATTGGCCTGGAAAGTTGTGTGCTTTTCCCCAGCTTTTTTGCTGTTAGCTCTGTGAAAAAATTGGGGCTTGGAGTGGGGGTGGGGAGGGGTTAGAAGAAATCTGGCTTTTTTACTTTCTGTATACTGTCACATGAAATTTTTACAACAAACATGCACTCCTGTATTTTGAAATGTTTAAAATTTTAAATTTCAAAGTAATAGACATGAATAATTATAAATTCAAACCTGAAAGACTTATGGGTCACATTTCTTGGAATATGTCCTAGCTTCCATATTTGTGGGGGTCAGCTCTACCTCCAGGGGTGGGTCAGGAGAAGTCCAGCAAGTGGTTGCCTGTTATCTCAGAGTGCCTGGTTTTAATCCAGCATTATTATTTGCTCCCAGACTCTGCCTGGGACACAATTCGTTGTTCATAGTTTTGAAAGAATTAGAGAGAAAACATGGTTTTAGCATTATAGCTGCAAAGGTAATATTCTTTGGGTTTTAGCCTGTGGTTTCCACAGAACTCCAAGGACCTAAGGAAAAAGAAATTAAACTCAGTACAGACGGTCCTCAACTTAGGATGGTTCAACTTTAGGATGGTGCGAGAGCAATGCCCATTTAGTAGAAACCATACTTCGAATTGGGATCTTTTCCCAGACTAGCCGTATGTGGTCCAGTCCTCTCTCATGCTGCTGGGCAGGGTAGCAAGCCACAGCTCCCAGTGAGCCATGTGGTCACAAGGGTCAACAGCAATACACTTACAACCGTTCTGCTTTGCACTTTCAGTAGAGTGCTCAATAAATTCCATAGTATATCCAACACTTCATTCTAAAATAGGCTTTGTGTTAGATGATTTTGCCTAACTGTAGGCTAATGTAAGTGTTCTGAGGTAGGCAGGCTAAGCTCTGTGATGTTTGATAAGTCTATTAAATGCATTTTTTTATTAAGGTATCATTGATATACACTCTTACGAAGGTTTCACAAGAAAAACAATGTGGTTATTACATTCACCCTTATTATCGAGTCCCTCCCCATACCCCATTAAATGCATTTTTGACTTAACAATATTTTCGATTAACTGAAGTAATTCCATCTTCAGTTGAGAAAGATCTGTATAAAACTTGAATTCTGGGAAATAACAAAAGTGTGTCAGTAACAAAAACTGGCAAAATAGCTCTGCCAACTAGAAGGATGTTATTATTGGCTTCATAAAGTAGTGGTAGAGGTGTGTAGACAAGTTTAAAGTTAAATTGACAAAGCCAGAAAACACTATGTTAGAGACCTTTTGGATTAGGAAATATTGTTACCTTAGTAATTTGAAAGGTTCATTTTTATTAAAAATTCATCACTCACATGGCTTTAAACCCTAATATCCTAGGCAATAGAGGGCTAGACCTCTTAGTTGGGCAGGCATATTACAGATTAGATCCTATAATCTAATCCTGTAAGTGGAGCATTGTGTTAGAGTAGAGGTTTCTCCAATGATTTTGTCCTCTAAATCATAAATGTAGAGTGATAGGAAATTATCAGCAAGGATTACTTCCTTTTTCCTTACTACCAGGTTAATTAGAAACCTACCTGCTCTGAAATGTCTTCAACAGACAGTGACCTTTATTGAAATATAGTATTCAAATTATAAAACACATTTTGTA
>JAVSCE010013898.1:0-138064 GCA_032199065.1 Smutsia gigantea
CCAGGGAAGCAGGGCGGGAGGGACAGGAGGCAGCGGGGCGAGGGGGAAAACGGGAGGCTGGGGTGCTGCTTTGTGACCTCTCACTCCCCTTTACTCCTGGACACCCGAGGGGGAGCCAGAGGCACGGGCTCAGACTGGCCAAGGGGCCAGAGTGACCCCTCTCTGCCAGTGGATGGTGGTGGTGTCTGTGGGACTAGGGAGAGGCACCGATCCGAGGCACCACATTGACAGCTACGGGGTCTCGGAACCCTTGCCCACGCCCTCATTCCCAGGCACGGACACGCTCAAGCCTCACCTGCTCCCTGCCGGAAACTGGCTGCGTCGGTCTGGGCTGCCTGGATGCTGATTCCGCAGATGAACCCCTCTGCATATACATACATACATACATACATATATATATGTATACACACACACACATATGTATATATCTCCCCCATATGCATAGACACATACACATACACATATATGCCCACTTCCCCACGTACACACTGATATGCACACACACATGCTTATGTATATACACACACACACGTATATACACCCATACTCACAAATACACACACACATATATGTTCATGCACACACAGATGCTCGTACTCACATACACACATATGCATGCACACACATACACACATGGAAAGGAGTATGTATCCGGGAAGCAGGAATCACGGGGAGCCCTTTCAGAGGCCGCTGGCACAGGGGCCAAGCTGGGAGGAGCCCTCTGTGGACCCCCGCCTGGGAATGTGTGTGGCAGGAAGCTTCTGCTCCTGTGAGGCATAGGGTTCCCTTGGGCGCTCCCAGGTGGCGCGCCTGCAGCCCGCCAGTTGGTGCTGGTTGAGCTGCCCGGTGCTCAGCCTGGGTTGTGGCCCAGGAATCCTAACCCCATCCTTTCTGGGCCCTGGGTTTCCCCACAGCAGGGCACTGGGCTCCCAGAGCAAGCGTCGGAGGGTGAGCCAGGAGAATGCCCCAGAGGGCGCGGAAGGGCCTGATAATGCAGGCAGGCCCAGAGGTCTGCCGGCTCTGCAGCAGGGACCCAGCTTCCCCTAGATGGGTGGGTGGTGGGATCCCAGGAAGAGGGGTGTCTGCATGGGACACGGTGGAGACCTCTGTGGAAATGTGCCCCTTCCCACGTGGCGATGTGAGGGACCGTCCCCTCCCACACAGAGGGGCCGCTGATGTCACTGGTGCTCCCACAGGACACGTGTGCAAACTGAGGGGTGGGCTGGAGCCTGCCCAGGGACTTGCAGTTGGAGACACATGAGACTTTTGAAGGAAGCTCAGCAGGGACTTGGCCACCATCTGGCCAGGCTCATCCCGCTTATCTGTAGGTGACTGGCTAACCTCCAAGATTTGCCTTCAGCCCAGGTTGCAGTGTGCGGCTGACAGAAGAGGCGTCTTGGGGACACCAGGACACCGAGAATGAGTTACTGGGAGGCATCACACCATGTGGGTGTGATCCAGCCTCTCATGTCCCCCAGTGCTCCGCACCACAAGCCGAGGTGGGAGCCTGCGCCCGCTGAGGCCACGCCCCGAGCACTGGGCAGACATTTGCCTTTGGGGGTGCACCTGGAGGACTGCTCTGCACAGCCTCTAGGGGGTTTCCTGAGTATAAGAAACACTCTTCTCTAGGGCGGTGGCCATGCTGGTCTGCAGATTCCAGCAGCCACAAGCTGCTCCAGGTGGTCCACAGAAAAGCGTGTGGCACTGAGGTCATACATTCCCAGACAGGCAGACACAATGGAGGGGCCTGAGATGACATGCCTGGACCAGAAGCTGCTCCTGTTTAGATTCCTCGCCTATAAATTCAGGGCTTACTCTCAACTCACCCCCTGGCCTCCTCAGATTCTCATGGGCACTGGGGCCATTGTCTGGTGTGCAAATCACTAAACATGCCAGGTTGCAAAAAGCTGACTCCTTTGTGCTCCCAGTGGCTCTGGCTGTGTTTCCCGATGTCTTCCAGCCGACTTCCTGCCTCGGGAGGTTGAGCCGCTGCGGCGAGAGATCGAGAAAGAGCCCGGTGTTTGTGCGAACGCCGGGCGGGGGCCGGGTCGGGGGCTGGGTCGGGGGCCCGGCATGGCTGAAGGCTGCGCTCCGCAACCCTGAAAAGCGGCTGCGACGGGAGACCGGGGACCGGGGGGCGGGTGCGATGGCAGAGCGCGGCCCCTGCAGCTGCGCCCGGCAGGGCCGGGTAGCCTGAGCCGCGGGAGGAGCGGGGCTGCCTCTGCGCTTCCATGGAGCAGCGGGGAGGGCGAAACTCCGGAGCGCCGCGTCCCTGCGCTGCTGCCGCGGACTGTTGAAGGGGCCGAGCCCCGCTACCGCCGAGGGAGGAGAGCCCCCGCCCCAGCCCGCAGGCCGGCCGCCGGGGGCGGCGGGGGGCGTCGGAGGGCAGCGGAGGCTCCGAGCGAGCGGCGCCGCGGGAGAGGCCGGCGCGGGAGGCGGCCGCAGCAATGCCGGGCCCGCTGGGGCTACTCTGCTTCCTCGCCCTGGGGCTGCGCGGCTCGGCCGAGCCCAGCGGCGCGGCGCCGCCTCTCTGCGCGGCGCCCTGCAGCTGCGACGGCGACCGTCGAGTGGACTGCTCCGGGAAGGGGCTGACGGCTGTGCCCGAGGGGCTCAGCGCCTTCACCCAAGCGCTGTGAGTGCCGGCGGCGGGGGCGCGGGGGCCCGCGGAGGGGGGACGCAGAGGGGGCGCCGGGGGCGGGGCCAGCGATCAGTCCCACCCCACCCCGCGCTGTCCGAGGAGGGGGGCGCCGGTCACCTATGTTGGTGGGTGCTTGCACCCACTCCCGTGCCACTGGCTTTCCCAGGGGTGCCAGCCCCGGGCTGTGCCGGAATAGCTCTCTTTCCCCACACTGTTCGGGCACAATCACCTTTCCGTCCCCCAACTCCCAAGTGCATCTAGGGCCAAGCAGGAGGGAGGAATCTGGAAAAGCTTGCCCCTGGCAGCCTTTCCACGCGACTTTCTCTTCTCATTCCGGCCCCTGCTCAGCTGGAAAGAGCTTCGTAATCGGCGGGCTGAGGGCGCCTAGAATTTGGCCTGAGTCGGCAGACCTAGGCATGTTTCGTGGGAAAGCACCAGGAGCCTCCTGGGTTACAGCATGTGGGGAGAAGAGACACCTGTAAGCTCAGTCAGGGCGAGTCGTTTTCCAAGTTGGCCTTATCCAGGTATTGCGACCTGGCATTTCGGTTCAGTTCCACTTTGGACTCAACTCACAAACGCTCAGGATTCTGGAGTGCCCAGGGAAGCCTGCGAAAACAAGGGAGAGGTGGGGAAAATTGCAGATTTCTCTTGGTGAAAATACTTTTATTACCCAACAAGGCCTTTTAAAAAAGGAATGCTGACCTGAAACACAGGATGTTGGAAGAAAATCAAAGTTCCAGAGCCTGTGCTCTGCCCAGCCAGAAAGGAAGGCAGCAGTTTTCTCTTGTGCTTTCACCAGCAAAACTTTTCTTTTGACCTGTCTGGGCATGGGAAAGTCACTCACATGGTTCTGACTTCCAAAATCAACGTCCCCCAAAGGGGGATTTGAGAGCTGCAGACATTCCCTTCAGAAAAGAAGAGAAATCTGAAATTGGTGTTGGAGGTGGTGTTGGTAAAAGCCACCAATAAAGAAAGAATAGGGTGATTGAGTGCAGGGGTTGGTGTACACTCTCCTTCGTTCTTCTGGTGTTTTGTGGCCCGTTGAGTGACTAAATCAGGAGCAGTGAAGGAAGTGTTTGAGAGAGGAAAGGATTCTGGGAGGTCCTAGGGTAAAGGGAATTTCCTTTTACCTTATAGCTAATGAAAGGGATCTCTTAGAAATAGTCAGTTTTAAAGGAATAACGAGCTATGCAGGGTCAGAGCATTGCTGCAGTACTAAGTGGGTGGGGGGAGGTGTTCTGTTTGCCTTCTGCCACTGGGGGTTTTATTGAGTACTGTGGCCTTGAGACCTATCTCATTCTTTGGCTTCTAGCCTCTCCCCCTCGTTATTTATCCCTGTCTCAGGTGTTTCTTATGTGCTTGAAGTCATTTTCCTTTCGTATGGTGAAATTTTAGCTTTTCGCTGAAAAAAGTTAACTTTTGCAGTGAGGAGCAGTTTGCTTACAGAGGGGCATTAAGTGGGAGAGTTGAGTGGGAGTAAGGGAGAAGTCAGGGACACCAGAGCGGGGAGAGGGCCGTTGCCCACATCCTCTGGGAACTTCTAGGGTATGCAAGCAGGAGAGACACCTTTACCAGAAACCTCTCTCAGCACCTGCTCTCTCACAGAGGCATGATTTTACTATTTTAACCCGTTGTAAAGACATTGTTTAGCAGAGTCCTTGAGTTTTGATGTGTAGACTTGCCCTATAAGGAAAAGGGCTGTTTTACATTAGTTCCTAAAACCACAAAGAAATAGCACATTTTTTATGAGAACACAGGCCTCTCTATAGAGCATTAGGCTCTTCCTTTAGGACTCACTGAAGTTAGTGAAATGCTAGGTTCTCCACTGTGAGCCTTACAAGACTCACTGTTCATGGCTTGGGAAACAAAAATAATTGGCACCAGTCCAGATTAGATTGCTTAAACTAGTGTCATCATAGCACTTTATGAGTTGTGAACAAATGTGTCATATTTTCTTCTTCCATTTGTGACCAGGAGATAGAGTGATTGTACAGGTCTTCCTGATAACTGCTCATTTCGCCCTACTACTCTTCGTTTCACCCTCAAAAGCATTATTTTATATGACAACCCCATCTAAAGGGCATTTCAAGGGCAGTATGTTTGCATTTTGGGAAACCAGCTAGTCCAGTGATTCTCAAAAGCCATGTTGAGGAGGGGCAGATGCTGTGAGTCTGCACCCCAGTGGATTTGGGGTCACCTGGGTCTTTTTCCAAGTACTTTTAATCTCTCCCCTCACAGCTTTAGTGAGTCAGTTACACACCAGGGACTGGATCCGTGGGACCTAACTTCTGTTTACTTCTAATTTCTGGGGTTTGTGCACCAAGACCTATTTAGTTATATGTAAAATTAAGAAAAATAGAAGTTAAAAAGGTAAGGTTATAATTATTAATCCAAATTTTTTTCTTCTTCCTGCTCATTGGTGTAGTACTTTCACCTTGCCCCAGAGGCATGTGTAGTACCTTCATCTCCCCCAGGAGGCGTGTGTAGTATCTTCAGACATCCCACTGAAGACCCCAGAACTGACGAAGAGCAGGGATTTTATTTTACTTCACTTGGAGTCTGCAGAGTCTACTACATAGGAGGCACTTTAAAATGTTGAAGTGAATTAAAATTAAGAAGGAGTTAAGGCCACAACGAGGGGCAGAATTGGGGTTTGGAATTCAGACTTCATTCCCACACAGGATTGCCAAATTCAGCATTCTCAGCATTTTGTCTTTTATCCAGATCTGAGAAGGCCTGGGAGAGAGGATACCTGCTTCTTCTCCTTTAGGCTCGTTTAAACTTGTTCAGGCTAACAGTGTCTATTTCCTGCTGAAAGCTGCTTTATCAGAGTCTGGGGGCAGAGTCAGACATAATCCTTAGGACTGTTGTGGGATTCTGTGTTCACACTATTTGCTGGACCTGGGTCCTGTGTCACAATGCACGGGCGCGTCTCAGTTCACCCTGAGGTATTTCAAAAGAAGTAATCTTATTTACTAGTATTAAAATTCCAAAGTTTATTTTACCAAAAGGATTCAAGGTTATTCTTGTGTGAATGGTCACTCATACTCACCTAATACTCCCAGAATCTTAACTTGGAGGAGAAAGAAATGAAGTCACATTGGTGGTTGGGAGGGGATTTTGCATGTATGTCCTCTGGTCTATGTGTTACTGCCTCAGACTTTGAGAACCATAGACCCCATAGCACAAATTTCCACACTCACGATTATGTCTGGTGCACAGTTTTAAGATTATAAAGGCTGTTCCTGTGGCTTCATGGACACGGGTGGGTCTGACTCTGATCACCATCCTTACCATGCCACTAAGTAATTGTGTGGCCTTGGGCAAGTCCTTCTACTTTTTGTTTTTGGTAACAATTTCCTCATCTGAAAAATGAAGTAATTGGATTCACTAGATTATATCTAAGGCTGCTTGTAGCTTCCAGAAGTTCTATGATTTTATAATTCTTGCACAATTTTACGATGGCAGGGTGATGGTAATGTTATGATCCTCTCATAAAAAGATCCCAGGAATAGCAAAATATCATTCTAGTTAAAGTTGCACAAGCCTGTTTATTACCACTCATTTGGAGGAGGAGTTCTTTGTGTTTAGAAGTGTGTGTTAGGAAATTTGCCATGGAGACTTGTTGCAGAATGCATGACTAGCTAAGGCGCTTTGCTAGGGTAGAATGGCCCTGCTTGTTTCCTGTGGGTATGGCTTAACACTTGGAAAATAAAATCACTCTGTTTCAGTAATTTGGAGACTGTGCAGAAAGTTACTCAACATCCTCACTTTCATATAATTAGTCATAATCTCTCCAGCCTTCACAGTGTGTGTTTCCTTCCTATACATTCAGGTAATCGATCTTCCTATACAGAACTGATGGTTACCTGAGAAGCTTTGAGGTTCTTTTGTTTGTTTTTTAATGTTGCTTTTTCTTTTGCAAGCATCATCTCAGATTCTTCCTTAAAGTGTATTTTTTTATGACACCAAACATCTCTTTTCTTTTAATAGTATCATTTAAAAGTATTTTCTTGTTTCCTCTGATGTCTAATATAATCCCTGGCAGGTTAGTAATCACCGTCTGAATGTTTCTACCTTTTTTTGATGATGGAATTTTGATTATCTCTTGATTTCTGAATTATTATCTGTATATTTCAATGTTAGTTTGTGTAATGTACCTTTCTAGGGATGTGTTAGTATTATACACCAGAGAACTCTGTTCTAAACAAGGCCACTATGTGGACATCTTTAAGTGTAGATCCTTTATTTTACAAACTAGTGAACTACTGGGTTCTTTTTAATTACAAGAAAAAGCATTCTGCTGGGTGGGACTGTGGAGAGCTGGTTTCCAGATCTGTCAAACGAGTGACCTTGACTGGGTGGTGACCTTAACCCTTCAGGGCCTTGTTTTCTTTACCTGTAAGACAACAAGTAAACAATCCTTACTGCCAAGAGTTTTCTATTTAATTTTATTTTTGTTTTTTATACATTTCTCAGGTCCTCTCTGTTGTGAAGTGAAGCATAGTTTTCTCAATCATAGAATCTCTCACACACCTGGGAAACTTCCCCAGTTGTCCAGCTCTAGAGGGAGTATTTCCACTGAATTGGGAACTCACTGCCTCACGAGGCAACAATGCGTTGGGTGTGGTGTGAGCGATACCTGGGACTTGAACCGGGACTTCCTTCATTCTGGGCTCCTTGAGGCTTGCGGTAACCACTAATATTTTATGATTTCTAGTCAAACTAAATGCTAATGACGGTTATGATATCACAAGTATTTAATGTCCAGGCACTTGGCTCTTAACATTAGAATTGGAAGGTAACATTTGACAACTTAATCTCTTAGGGAAGATCAAAGTGCTGTACTGGTAGGTAGGTGGATCCAGGCAAGTTTAGGCATCTTCTTGGCCTCTTCTCAGTCTATCTCTCAAGTTCTTATTTTAGTCATCTTTATAGCAGTGGAAAGTACTGACAGCCCGTGAGCTTGGATTTTGGTTGGGGTCCTTGGTTGTACCTAGTGTTTTAGTCTGATCTTCCTTTCAGTAAATGAGGGATTTGGGGCTAGATGATGGCCAAGACTGTCTCTGCTTTGAATTTCTCTGTAGCTGTGTAGGATATTAATAAGCAAGTAAAGGTGTTAAGAATACTTTAGTGATTCATCAAAATTTTTCTAAGACTCACTTTTTTCTCTAGAGGAAAAGATAGGAATTTTCATAAAAGCACAATTATTTGTTAGTATGTCTGAGTTAAAAATTAAAACTTGACAAATGTGCCTTTAATTCTGAAAACTGTAACTAATGTAACTTAACAGTGTCCTTGGTAAGACAGCTTTGCTCTTTTAATTTTTTAAACAAGATCTCAAGGTTTTAATGTTAGTAATGTGTTACCCAGCTTTCTCTTTCACGGCCTTGTGTAGCCTTTCAGTTTTTGGAAGTGTTAAAAGCTTATTTCCCTATATGTATAGGAATATGAATAACTTTTTCCTTTTCCCCCCAGCTTTATTCAGTGAAGTGTAGTTTTTAAAAAGCTTCATTGAGGATAAGAAAATGCTCTAATTTAAAATTCTGTCAGAGAAGAAAAAAAAATCTAGGGCATTTAGCAAATCAGTACTCTTACATAAATGGCTGATTTGTCTGCCTTTCTAGACGTTTCTTTTGTGTCTTTAAGCACCTGATGGTCAAAGGGTAGGCCAGGTGTCAGCTCTATTGTTTGATACTGGGTGAGTTCAAAATTGAGTTTAGAAATCAGTCTTAGCATGAGACAGATCATGATTTTACAGTTCATAGACATTTAATAACTTACCAGCTTTTTAAAGACTCTAGGAGTTAGTACTCAAATACCCCTTTTAAATGGCAAGATGTAATTATGTTGTAGTATACTCTGTATTGACGCCCTCCCCTGCCCCCAGACAAATACTTGTTATTAAACGATGTTTATGTCTGGGACTGTTTTTAGCCAGATTCTTAAAGTGTACTGAGGTATTCTGTGTCATGTACAAGCAGTTACAACTCTGAATGTTTGGGGTAGTGGTTTTTCCTCTCTGAAACATGCTTTGATAACATTATGTATTTTCATTGTCAAAAAGCACATTTGCCAGGTCCTTCCCCTCTGCAGTAAGTCTATAGCAAGATTTGTCATCATGCATCTCTTATTTTAGATGTGAATGATTGAGGTTCAGGAACGTCCTTCTAATAGGCTATGTCGAAAAAATGGACACTACAAAAAAAAAACATTTTTGTGGTTCTCTTAGCTTTTCTATACTGAAAGATCTTACAGAGGAAACATTGAACCACCCCCCTGTGGCACCATGTTGGCCCTATAGTAATATAAGAATATCCTTGTAAGGAAATGTAAACCATGGATATTTTGGAAGGCAGCTGGGCCGAGACTGGGTAAATGTTTAGATCCCAGGCTGGTCTGTCGTCTGTGCTAATGAGAAAACATGTGGAGAAAGCATCTTAAATATATTACAGGGTATTTAATAACCCTTTATTCTTCATATTTAACTGTATTTAAGTACTCTGAATCAAGAAAGATAAAAGGTAATGTAAGCTCCGTTAGCCACTTTTTTTCCTGTGTTTACGCTAGGAGAATGTAGGTTTAAAAAAGTTCTTTTAACAAAGTTTTAAATAGAAAATTAACCATTGCAAGAATGAAAATCTCAGTGTACCCTGATGACAAAATATTTTTGATACTTGGATCTGACTTCGGTATCCAGGAAAACCATAAGTGAGATTCTCCCCATTCCCATATATTCTTTTAAGTTTTTTTGGGGGGGAAACTTTTCCTCCTGAGAAGAGTGACACAAATTTGGCAGGAAGGTGGCACCTTTACCTTGGAACTGTCCCAGGCATGGCTGGCAAAGGCCCCTAGGAAAGCTGCAGGCTCTGAGGTGCTCACCTGTGGTCTCAGTACAAACTACAGAGTACTTTAGTAGAGGGGCGGTATCAGACTCCCCTCAAGAGCTTGCCGAGAGCTGTATTTCTAGAAAGGGAGATGCATGTTGCAGTTCTCATTTCACGTTTCTTGGTTTGAAGGTTCCGGATAGGAGGTGTGCTTTCAAGTTGGCAGGTTTTTCTCTGCAACCCTAAGGATTGGGCTGTGATACTGATTCATTAATGGGATTTTCCCATTTTCCTGAGGGGAAAGCTTCATGCTAAGAGGTTCTTGGAGAAACTATGTGGGTACTAGAGAAAAGCCTGGCAGGCAAGATTTTCTCAGGAGAGAGTGGACCTGTGGTTGCCAGTGTGTTCTAGATTGTCACCCTTTCCTTGTATGAAAGCATTATCCCTTGAAGAATTTACAATAGGAACTCTGTTCTGAAGAGTGTCAACTGTTTTTGGAGGTGGGGTGAGGAAACAATGTCAGCTTACCGTTAGGTTTCTTAATGTTCTTGAAGACTGTTCATGTGCTCTTTATGTGTTTAGGAGCTGAATTTTCCAGTCTTCGCATTTCCCAAGTATGATCATTGCTCTTGGGATCCTCTTCAAGCTCTCATCTCACATCAACTGAAGCATATACAGAATTCTCATATAATTTGGTCAGAGTAAAGAAGGGAATATTAAATGAATTTAATACATCTCAAATATTTTGGTTCCATGGTTTAGAAATTACACATTATGGGTTTACTAACTGATATTTGGCAGTTTATTATAATCCCAGTTTTCACCCTCCTGTGCTACTTCTGCTAGTTTATCTCATTTGATTAATGTTTTTTTTTAATCATAATATTTTCCTGTCTTTGTGACAAAAAAAAATTTTCTTGTTGGCCTTCTTTCCAAGGTCATTGTGAGCCCATGGTCATGTAATCTAGCTTTTTATGTCACTACTCTCCAGTCTTCTTTTTATGGGCATATTTTTATGAACAGGTCTTGAAGAGTGATTTTGTTTTTGAGAGTGTGACACACAATCGAGACCCCTGAGTTGCTAAATCTGTGAGTTTGGGCATGTCACTTAGCCACTTTGGACATTGGCTTTTCCTGCAAAAAGTGTGTGTTACCACTTTGTAGTTCAAAATTTGAAACATTTCTCTGGTTCTTTGAATGTGTATCAGGTTCAAAGTGTGTTGTAGACTTCACAGGTGAACCACTGTGCTATGGAAAAAAAGGCTACTCACCTGGCAGATCTTTCATCCTGAAAGCCATAAAGATCCTGGTGGAGAAAGAGTAGTGCGTATGTTTTTATCAGGTTGCCTTCTTATAGATGGTGCCACTCCCCTTCTAACAAGAAAGGGTGATGGTGGGGATTACAGTTTCTCTGGAGGAGAAAGCGCGGGAGAAATCGTGTTTTCTTGCCCAGGTCTCTGTGACTTGGCGCTGCTTTCCTGAGATGGCTGGTTAAGTAGAAAGTGCTGTCCTGACGGGGGAATATCGTGTTATTTCTCCTCATAGCAAACAGGCATGTGATCTTTACAGACTGATTTTCTACTTCCAGACGTTGGAACACTGAGGCTTTCCAGTAAACAATGCTTACTTAACTCTTTGGGAAGCCTCTGCCAATCGGTGCCCACCTACTTTCTCAGATCCCTTTGCATGTTGGAGATGGGACTGACAGTTTAGCTGCATTGCTGTTTCTTCATACCACTTTGTTTCTAGAAATATTCGAGTTTGAAAGAACTTTTAAAATACTCTGAAAATTTGACAGTGGTAGTGGTTATGTTACTGTATACATTTCAAATCTGGCAGAACTGTATACTGTCATATTGTGCTGCTTATAGGATACCTATGTATTTTTTACATTTGAGACTCACGGTTAAGTTTTGTGGATAAACAAAAGCTTGTTATCTTAAATGTAATTTTAGAACTAAAATCCATTCTTTAAAATCTTCTATATTTCTAAAGAGTTATGTGGCCTTCTTATTGAACCCAATTAAACCTTCCTCAGAAACTTAAAATGCCTTTCTGGGTTTTGATTCAGACTGATTTGAAAATGAATTATAATCCAGAGCAGCAGCTAACGTATACAACAGTGCTCACAACTTATTTAGATTGGCTAAGTGTTTCAGATACAGTTGTGCATTTTCTACCCTGGGTTTTGTCTAAAAAAAATGTTTGAGATGTTTTTCCCATTACCATCTTGACATCTGCCTGGTTACACATGAATAGCTTGACCCAGCCCCTCAGCAGGGAGACCGCAGTCGCCTTGCTTTCAATAGCCGTGTCAGTGACCATGAAAACATATGGAATATTTCATTCCTGTCCATTGCAAATAGTCTGGGGCCGTGAAGGCATGCAGCAGAAGTCTTCGTACTTCATAGTAGGTTGGCAAGTTTGTGCGCTAACCACAGGCTCTGCTGTTAGCAATCAAACTGTTTTTCAAGGCCCCATTACATTCTGTGAAAGGGAATCTTGTGTTTTGAATAAATGAGTTTCTGTTATCAGTTTGAATTAAGTTTGTATGACTTTCTTCCATGGTAGGGTTTTCCGACTTGGTCATATATTTCATCAAAGGGAATTTGTGTGTGTATGTGAGTGTGTATGTGTGTGCGTGTGAAGGTGTATATATGGGTGGGTATGTGAGTGTGTGTGTGTGTGTGCAGGTATAGGTGTGTGTAAGTATGTATGTGTATGTGTGTAGGTGTGTATATGTGTGCAGCGTAGGTGTGTGTGTAAGTAAATATGTGTATGAGTGTGTGTGCATGTAAGTGTATGTGTGCAGGTGTAGGTGTGTGTAAGTATGTATGTGTGTAGGTGTATATGTGTGCAGGTGTAGGTGTGTGTGTAAGTATGTGTATGTGTGTGCATGTGTAGGTGTATATATGTGTGTGTACGTATGCATTTGCAGGACATTTGGATGCTGTTCTTCCAGGTTTGATATGTCATTTGTGTTTGATGGAGGCACAAGTTGGGGGTGAAGGTGCTTGATTCCTGGTAGAACCTGCCTGAGGACTCCCTGCCTTTATGTGTATGATCTTGTCAGTTCACAGAAAGATCAGTCGGTCATTCGCATGCTAGCCAGGCCCTGCTGCACAGGCCTTGAAGGTTCTGTCGCACCGTACCAGCCCTCTACTTGGGGCATGGTTTCAGTTCAGCTGCTTTACGGCTTTGCTTTGTGGCATCTGAATCCACACTGTGGAGGCTTCTCAGCTGGTGTGGCAGGCGAGGGCCAAGAACATGGAGAAGAGGGTAAATCAGTTGCTGTCTTTTTCTGTGTTAAAAAAAAATTCGCCCTTGGCACCACCTTGTTGCGGTGATATTCCAACGGGAGAAAAACACACAAAACAAAACCCTGCGACACCCAAAGATGAGGATTCATAACTTCAGTGGAGGAAATAATGGCCTACATTTCATCAGGGTCCTTCCCAGCCCTCACGTACCCCAGCCTGAATTTCTAGTTTCATTGTTTCCTAGACATGTGAACTGGTTTTGACAGTTGATGATTTATTGAAAAGGGAGTGAGCTCCTGTTTTGTCCCAGATACAGTCAGATATTTAAATGTATATATATTCATCTCATTTAGAAGGTATTTCTGATGGTTCTTGGTGTTACTGAAAATTATCTGTCAAATAATGTGCTAATAGAAATCATCATTTTCTCACAAGAGTAATTCCTTTTGCAGTTCTTGATAATAATAGATTGCCTTTAAATTTGTTGACTCTTGGAAGGTTACATTTTACAAAACGTAGGCTTTTATAGTTCTCCACAAATGAGTCTATTTGAGGTACCCCCCCTGCTTTCTTTCACTGCATCCAAATTTTTTCCCTGAAATAACTAGTTTAATCTTGGATTGTCCTTCTTTCTACTTTAATTGACTACTTAACTGTCCTTTATACCTCTGAATATGTAGGGGAAACTCCCTCCAACCTCTCAGTCCTAAAATTCATTCTTTTTAGTGGCCAGTTCTGCCAGTTTTGAAATGCACACAGTAATGTAACCACTGCTACTGTCAAGATCTAGAACTTCTCCATCATTCTCCCTGTGCCCTTTATGGGCAACCCCTCTCCCCTCCCCTTATGAACTTTTTTCTACCTTGGGTCTCATGTTTTATATTGTTTTGTATTTACCAGAAAGTCATATACATTGAATGAAACAGAATGTAGTCTTGTGCCTGGCTGCTTTTGCTTATAGTATTTTGAGATTCTACCGTGTTGTTGGGCATGTCAGTGTGTAATATTCTTTTTTATTGCTGAGGAGTATTCCACGATATGGATGTGCCACAGTTTATCCATTCCCCACTTGACGGATGTTTGCCTTGTTTCAGTTTTTGACAATTATGAGTAAAGCCAATATAGATATTCATGTAGAGGTTTTTGTATGAATGTAGGTTTTCACTTCGCTTGTATAAATAGCTAGGCATGAGATCTTGGGTCATATGGTAAGTATATGTTAATAGGAAAATGTTGGTTTGGATTTTAATGTCTTAGAGTTTTGGTGAGGTTTGAGATCACTAGTTACTTACAGCTTCAATATATTGTTAGTATGGTATGTAGTATTAGCAAAAGCTATTAAAAGCTGATTTTGTTTAAATGTCTGTTTTTTAAGGGAGTATAGACCCTCTTTGATACCAGCAATTACTATGCCATCTCCAAGGATTTGTGTAGAGATTAACCCAATGTGGAGCATTTTTGCTTAGAATGAACAAACTTTGAATTATTAGTATATCAGGGTTTGGAAAGACTGGTTAAAAAAAAAACGTAATTTGGTGAGGAATTGCTGGTCCTACTTGCGTATTAGGCCAATTAAACACATTCTCTATAATTTCCATGGTCATCATTCTAGGTCCTTGGAGTAGTTCCCATTTTACAGGCAAGTATACCAAGACTCGGATTAGATAAGTTTCTCGAACACCCCACAGTTAGAGTGGTGGTTTGTTTGTGAAGCTCAGGTGTTCGGTATTTGTCCATTCTGTAGTTTGCTTGGATAGTTGAGGGAGTTTATTAGAAAAGGAAAAAGTGAAATGAGAAATGAAATGGTGAGAAGCTACAGATTATCATAGGGGAAAAAATCAGAACTGAAAATCATCCCCAAAAGGCATGTCCACATCTACATATGTACATCCAGTAGGAGACTATGAGTTGATTTAGGAGTGACTTAGATTCAAAAGTTTACTGTGTAAAATTAAGTTACCTTTTATTCATAGCAGAATTAAAAAAAAAGTATCTCATTAAAAAATGAAAAGTTATTTTAAAAATTAAAGTTAAAATCAAGAAAAAGTTGTTGGGCATCCTTTGCTTAAATGGTTTCACATCATTTTTTAATGTTAACAGTGTTTTCCTGTGTCAGGAAAATCAGTCTCAGCCATGTGCTTTTGGCTTGCCTTTCCTTTTGTAGAATTCACAGAGATGCTATATGAAGATCAGATCCTCACTTTTCTATTTCTTAAGGAACAAATTTCCAAATGTGCTTCTATAAACTAAAACCCTGAAGTAAATGAAAAAGCAAAGTGTGCAATATTGATGGTTTCCATCTAGCCACCCCCCTTTCACTCCTTGGAATTTCCTGCCTCTCCTGATGAAGATGTTTTTATAGGGAAGTCAGCATAAAAATGAATCACCCATGAGCCTTTTTTCCCCCCAAGGTATTTAATTTAGTCAACTTGGTATTAATTTAGTTGGTACTCTTTAGTTAACTTGAACACTGTTGATCATATGAGCTGATGTTTATTAAGCTGTTAATATTTTACAGACTGGATGGGTTCCTATTGGATCTATGTGCTCTTTCCTTTAGCAGGAGGGCTGTTCATGATGGAATCTGTGGCCAGAGTTTTGATTTTGAGTCTACCAGTAATAGGCAGCCCCATTCGGGGCAGTTTGCTTGGTGACTCTTCAGGTTTTCTTTTCTTGGAAGCATTTCCCTTTTTCATTTCATCTCTGTTGCCTTCTTCATTATGATGAGTTTCTTTAAGGTCTTGCCATTCAGATAAACCTTCATCATCATCTTGTTATGAACTTAGATGCTAATAATAATAAGTGTTACTGAGCACCAAGCATTATGTGAAGTGCTTTATGTGGATTTTCCATTTGATACTCTGAACAGCCTTCTAAAGCACAGCCTGTAATTCTCTCCATTGTTAGAGATGGAGAGAGACCACAGGGGTGAGGGCACACAGGTAATAAATGAGGTTTAGTAGGCAGGGTGTGGGATCTTGGTTTTTCAGACCAGGGTTATTTGGTTGAGGGATTGTATGACAGTGTCCTTTAGTGTTCCTTTAGATGTAGGCATTCATCTGTCTTGCGTTTCGTGGATATCATTAACTGCTCGTTTTAGAGTTGAAAATTAGTTCTGGGGAGGTTAAGTCTGTTTTGCTCTCTGCTTGAAGTGTTCTCAGCTCCTAAGAATGTTGATTTGGCCTCTTCTAAATCTTAAAGGTCCTCTCGTGTAGTGGTCCTAAATCTCTTGTGTGTGTGATGAGCCACTCATCAAAGAGGCTCAGTCTTTTCATGGGGGAAATTAAAAGTCCATTTCCTCCAAGGACATTTTTTAAGCTTACGTATCTATAGACCTGATACCTATTATTTGCTGAACCTTTCAATTACATAAACAATAACACTATATTCTTGCTAATATTTTGCAGAACCTTCCTCCCTCTTCAGTCCACTTTTTTAAAGAACTGGTGGAAAATGGTTGATCTGGCTCAAATTCTCCATTTAACAGGGAAGAGATCAGTTACATTTAGTTGTCTGACTTGCCCAGAACCACTGGTAGCCCTCCAGAGTGTATTAAAAACAAAAAGCAAGGCAAAAGGAAGCACTAGTATTATCAGAATAGTTTTTTTCTTTGACTGTGTAAACCTTTAACATGTAATAAGACTGGGCTTGTGTTGCTTGGGGCTGATGCTTGTCAGATGGTAAGATTTCCTGTGCTCTTTGTCTTTTATCCAGTGTTTTATGGGCCCAGTACTTTGTTGAAATTGTAGGAGATATTTTGTGGATGTGAATAAGCATTTTTTCATGCAAATAATTTTATCACTTCAAAACTATTTTGAGAGCTACTAATATTTGTATAAATGGTTCATGGAATCCATAGTTTTTCAGTTTTAAAGTAATACTGAGATAACAGGTCAGCACTTGACAAATTAACTTGTTTAACCCATGTTTACTAAATGCTTTTTGTGACAGGAACTGTTCTTGGTGCTGGGGACACCCCATCGTGTCCCTGCCATCACATAATTTACCTGGCATGGGGTAGGGTAGGGAAGGCAGTAGATAACTAAAAATAAACACAGTAAACAAACATATAAGGTCAGGTAATATTCAGTATTGTCAGGAAAAATAAAGCAGGATAAAGGGTGCTCCCCACTGAAGTAGGGTAGTCAGGGAAGGCTTCAGTGGAGTGATTAAGACTGTAGCTTTTGGAATATGAACCTTCTGAAGCAATGGCAAAACAAGATTTAAAAAGTTCCTCCCCACCTCATAATTATAACTTAGTTAAAAAATAAAAAGAATAAAATCAATGTGCCATGGTAAACTGGTATATCAATACGGTGGAATAGTATACAGCAATAAAAGAACAAATCTTAACATATGCAACAATATGGATAGATCTCAAGGATATTACACTGAGTGAAAAAGCCAGTCTTAAAAGTTTTAGGACCACTGTACCAGAGGACTTTTAGGATTTAGAAGGGTCCAAATCTACCTTCTGAGGAGCTGAGAACACTTCCAGCAGAGGACAAAACACTTAACTTCTCTAGTATTAATTTTCATCCATCTAGTGATGGTGAACGGGGTCAGTGGATGCTAGGCTTAGACATGGGAGGACGTGTGACTATAAAGGGGTAGCAGGACGGAGTGATGGAGCAGTGATGACAGAGATGTCTTTGCTTCATTTTATTTTTAATATAGGTATAGTTTGAGAGTATTTTTTTGTTTCACAGTAACAACATTACAGGAAGTTCTGTTTTCATTTTCCAGGTGGAAGTTTGTGGAATTGCAAGTGTCCATTTTTTGGAAGGAATTGAAATGACTTTTCCAGGAGGAATTGAAAATGTTAATTCTGTGCAGGGCTTTGTTTCACATAAAGTAATATGCTCATGTTTTTTTGTGGTGATGGAATAGTTCCTTATCATGATTGTAGTGGTGATTACATGAATCCATACCTGTGATTAAAAAATGAAAGTATGTAAAAAGAAATACAGGGAAGGTCTGTCGTTTAGGTAATAGCATTGTACCAAAGTAAATTTCTTTCTTCAGCTAATGTGCTATGGTTCTCTAAGATGTTGCCACTTGGAAAAGTGGGGTAAAAGGTGCATATGAGCTCTATACTATTTTTGTAACATCTGGTGAGTCTTAAATTATTTCAAACAACAGCAGCAAATATACCAGATCAATTTATGGTATTGAGAAATAGTAGAAATCTTAGTCTTGGCCTCACTCCTTAAATAAGTTGAGGAAACCGAAACTCTGAGGTGAGATGATAACTCGACGTTGCAGAGCCAAAGTCTGAATCTAGGCCTTTTAACTGTCAGCTCAACACTATTTTGCTCCCTTAGAGCATCGCCAGTTGTAATTTCTATTGAGCATTTTTGGGAGACTGCATGTGTATCCTCCATTTTTCTGTCCACTTTTCCTACCTCTTGGCCCCTCCACCAGTATGTGTGTGTGTGTGTATTCTATGTCTGACAGCATAGAAAGTGTAATATATACAGTATGCATGAAGTTTATCATTTCGATGGCTTAGCCATGTATTTGTATAAAACACTGTGCATCTTCTATTACGGAGATATTTCATTACTGAGCTCCTGGTACGGTCTAAGTAGTATGGGGATTGACGTTGGATCTCTGCCTGTGAATTAGTAGCTGGGTGATGTTTTACTTTTGATGATTCAGTGTATTTGCCTTAATTGCTGGATTAACCAATTTCTTGCCTCCCACAAAACACACACACATTTATATAAAGAGAGGGTAAATGAATGAAGTTTTAGGGACTAATTTTTGTGGTATTTAAGCAACAATAGTCTAGATTACCCACAACCTTAATTTCCTTTCATGAGTGCTGTAGATGGGCTTTGTCACCATTTACACTTGATTACTTCATTGTTAACCCCAGTGATGTGATTTAGCATGCAAAGACTTAATTATTCCTTTCTGGCCTAGTGAGAAATTTCCTTCCAATAATTGCCTCCACTGCCCTTTAGCCTCTTAAGCATTTAGTTTGTTTGGGACAACATGATTGCTCAGTAAGCAATTTCCAAGCTCAGCAGTGCCTGGAGCTGTCTTTGACCATAATTTATACCTCTGACACAGTGACTTAGGCCTCCGCTCTTGAGTGGTGTGACTGGTGGATGCTCTTCATTAGAGTAGTGGTGTGATATATTTGTCTGAAGTTGCAGGAAGAAAACTTTGTGACTAAATGGTACTAAGTAGTTCTCTTGTGGCTTTTTCAACTTCCATTCCTTATTTTAAGCAAACAATTATGCCAACTTTAAATTATGCCAGCTAAAAAACTTCAGTATAATATGTGTTTTTGCCAGGCATCCATGTAGTCATAGTTGTAGAATAGAAGAGATCTTTATGTAACGTGTCACTGTCAACATGTAAGGAAGGATCAGACTTGCTGGATGAAATGGAGAAGTTTATGCAGGGTTGACAAAGAGAAGTCTTTGCTGTGTTTTGGTTAGTTATTAATATAGGTGTAGCTGCATCTGGAGCCCTTAAAGCAAACAACGGAGGTGAGAGAAAAATTTTCTGGGAGAGTATTTCACAGCGACAGTGTTACCGGAAGTTCTTTCATTTTCCGAGTGGAAGTTTGTGGAATTGAAATTCTGCAGGAGGAATTGAAAGTATTAATTTTACCCAGGGTTTTGTTTCAAGTAGAGTAATGATGCCCATGTTCCTATTGACAATTTACAAGGCTTCTTTAATATCACTTTTATTTTTTTGGCAGCATAGTTTTAGAGCTTTACTCCTGAGGCCCTTGTCACCCAGCTTTAAAATTCTTAACCTTTCCCAACAATATTAACTGCTCCATTTCTCTGAGAGGGTCTCGAATAACAATGGCATCAGAGGGTAATTGGATATTCTATGATAAAATACTCTTGTATGCGAGTCTGTTGTTGGGGATATAGCTACACCATTACAAAGCAAGATACCACATTTATCACGCTAATTAAAAATATTTTTTAAGAGAGGTGTTTTTTGTAGCCAGATTCCCCCTTTCAGTTTCCATTATTAAAAGACATTTTTAAATACCTTGAACTGTCAGTTTTTAGGATAACCAAATCATTTTTCTAACCTAAGAAAGAAATTGGAGGAACACTTACTGAAGACAAGTTAGGTAATCAAACAGTTCCAGTTTTTAAAGAATTGGTCAGGAAGCTTAGCAGAAACAATGGAAGTCCTCCTGTAATATATTTCTTAGAGTATTTTTAGAGTTCCAAATATTCCATGTAGTACAGACATTTTGCCATTTGATTTCTGTTAGTAGCATCTCCAGTAATGGAATTTTGCTGAAAATGATATTTTCAGAATTTCACACAATGATTGAAATAGATTTCTGTTTAATTATTCTGATACTATAATAAATTAAATATCCTTTTTAAACTCTAAGGGATATTTAAGTGTTCATTATATTTAAGTAGGCATTGATGCTTACAGACAGTCAATAAATATCTGTATAGTGTTAAGGTGATGGACACCATTTTCTCTTGGATGAAGATAACAAAATTCTTGATGCAGTTTGATTTATTCTTATAACTTAGTTGATCTAGATTGTTGGTATTGTTAACTGAGTTCTTCCCCACCCTCCTACCGCCTTATTTGTATACTTGTGTGGAACAATTAGAAATACAACCACAGTTTATCATGGTGTTTTTAAAATTTTTGTTTTATTTGAATTTGAGATATCCATGAGTAAGTGAGAAAAGATGTTCATTGGTGGTCTGGTGTGTTGAGAGGACAGTTAAGAGGCAGTATCCCTGTCTGTCCTCAGGAAGCCTGTGCAAGTGGTTAGCTTAAGGAGATAATTTCTATGAGTTTATTATTACTCTCCTCCAAACAGAATGGGATGCAGTAATCTGCCTGAGGTTGTCAAATGCAAATATATATTAGTAGATTTAATTCATTATTCACACTCTCATGAAATTAGTGTTTTAAGACAGAAGAATTTAGGTCATGAATACACATGAATCAAAATATTTTGCTTCCATAAAGTTCATTTCAACTAGAGAACAACTAAAATTCTGGATGATTTAGTTTAATAATAGTTTTAAATTAGTAATGATTTCATTAAAATAGGTCTTACTAGATTTGCAAGTGATTCTGTATTTAATGGTAAAGTCTTTGAAAAGAGCATAATGGAAACAGTGATTTTGCCACACATTTGTTTATGACCCAAGTTTTTAAATTTCATGCATAAATAGTTTTGACTCTTACAGTGTTCCAGGGAGTAATAACTGTTGTCATAGAAACACAGTATATGCACCCCAAACCAGTGCATGTGCTATATTAATATGAATTATTGGTAAGAATGACAAGATTCATTGAATTGTTCAATTATAATTATAAACCCTGTTAAATTACAGGGTTATATGAAATATAATATCCAAAGCTCTCTTACCTTCTCTTCCCTTAGTGAAATGAGACACGTGGGTTGTATGTAAGTCTTTAAATATTAGACAACTTCATACACTGTTGAGAAAGTGTGTGTTAGTCAAATATATTGTAAAAACACATCAGCCATTAGTACAATAGACGTATTTCCAGATACCTCTTGCTCAGAGCTGCTTGGAAGCTCTCTGAGAGCAAGAATCAAGTCTCAGGATCTTCTTAGCTCTTCCCTTGCCTGTATTTGTGCCTTGCATGTAACATACTCTTTAAATGTTAAATAAATTGAAGGACATGGAAAAATTGCCTTTGGACATTGTAATTTAATGGGTGACATTTTATTGATAAACTTGCCTCGCAAACGTTAATACCATGAACATCCAGTGTGTGCCTGTTATTCTTCCCACTGTGCCACTGTATTCACTGGGGGAGAAGGCAAGATAAAGACCATGCTTCTCCTTTGAACATTGATCCAGCACTTGGTGTGTGCCAGGCATTGTGCAAAGAGCTTCAGTTTACATTGCTCCTGGATCATCACAACTGTAGAGAAGGGAACTTTCAGTCCTCGCTTTAAGCTAGGGACACTGAGGCACAAGTTTAAGTAACATGTCCAAAGTCATAAGTTTTATAATCTCTAACCAGGATTTGAATCCTAGGAGTCTTACCCCAGAGCCTGTGCCCTCCTCCACTCTTATGCTCGCTCACAAGTTTCCATGGATGATCTGGTTTGGTGGAGAAGACAGACATAAACACAAATAAAATACCGTGTGGGAGTGCCGTAAGGAGGGATAACAAGGGCTGTGGGAGCACAGAGGAAAGGAACTTGCTTTCCCTTGGGGAGTTGGAAGGCTTTGCAGCAGAGGTGACATTTGAGCTGAGTCATTTCGTCTTCTGCAGGGCAGCTGTCCGAGTTCTGCCTCGTTTGAAACAAGCACATTTACAAGAGAATAGTGGGGCACATTCCACTTGATGGATTGGATTGACAGTTTGGAAGTAACTCCCCAGAATGATGGCTTTGTTAGGTATTTGGTCTCCTAGAACCCTACCTGCCACTCCCCTTTGGTGAATTGCGGCAAGAAAGCTGTCACATTAAGCTGTCACTCAGGATATTTGCAGGAGCGGGAGGGAAGAACAAATTATGGGCAGAACTAGGTATTTTCAAACCAGTCTTAAAACCCAGAAAGATTGTATTTCAGAGTGTTTGAAAATGAGCACAACAGCCTTTCTTAAGTTGTGCAAAAAAGAAAATTGAATAATGAAAAGTTAATTAGGCTGTGGTTATTTTTAAAGCTAGACATTCTGATTCTTATCCAACATAATTACGTGAAGCTTTGTTAAAGCCAAGATAGAAAAAAAAATTAGAGTCAGAAATCAATTTAGAACTGTACAACATTCTTGGAGAGATTGTTTAACTATAAAAATAGTTTATCTTTTTCTGTGTGATTTTTAAGGAGTGTAAGAAGCAGATTCAATTCCGGCTTGTATTCCCCTTTATTTCAGTTGTCTAGTTTTTTAAGACTGTCTCATGAATTTTACTGTTTCATTCAGTGTGTCTATGTTAGGCTATAGAAAGGTTTAAGAAACCACTCTAGATCTTTCTAAATGATACCTGCTAATAGTTTTATTTTGGAGACATGGTTTCCCATCACTTCTTCAAGTTGGCATTCTCCCTCCTCCTCCAGCCCCTGCTTCCCCTACGTCCCCTCTGAACAACCCCTCTTTCACCCTTCATTCCCCAAGCCTGAGATGGAAAGAACTTGCTTTGTTACTGATGATAATATTTAAGCTCTAAAATTTTAACAGTATTTCAGTTGCAAATAAATGGAAATTGTGTATTCTGTTTAATGTGTTTCAGAAAATCCCTGCTACTTTTTTTCTTTAAATACAAGAAAACAGGCGTGTAATGCCTCATTGAAAAAAGCCTCTGGGGGTGCTTTGTGCAGGTCTTAATTAAGGGCTTTGAAAGACCAAACAAAAGGAAAAAGGAAAATGCTACAGGGTTATTGTTATTCCACCCCATTGGCTCAGCTAGCTGACCATCCATTGGAGCATTTTGTCCATTTTGAAACTGAATGACACTTTTGTTCGTGATTAACAGAGGTGAAAGAAGCCAATTATTGGGCCGTCTTTTTCCATAGAGCAGCTGCTGTTGGATTTAACTGCAGGCAAATATGGGCTTTTACTACCACAGGGATGTTGTGATGACAGTTTATTTTTATAGAACTATGTGGTGCAAAACAAAATCTGTCTGATTCCTGGTATGAATATGCCCTGGAATTTATCATGAAAGGGTGATTTTTAATATTCTCGCTGTTCACAGTTTTTTTAATGTAACATCCATGTGCATGTACACATGTACGTCTTTTAACAGCTTTTCATGTGTGAGATTCCAACTTTAAAGTTATATATTAATACATACATTTGTAAAATGCTGAACTTTTCCGTATTTCACTGTTAATAATCCCCCTCCGTTACTTAGCAGAATTACAGAGTAATTGGTGAAAGAGAGTGGTATTGCCTGAGTCTCAGGCTATTTTGATATATGGACTACTTAGTGGGACAAATGAGTCTCACAGACCACCTACCTTCGTTCAGACTTCCAGCCTCTCCAGCGTTCAGGAGTACGAATGTAACTTGGGAGGAGTCTCCCATGTGCCTTGGTCTTAAATGAATGTACCGTAATGAGGTGTCTCTGGGGGAGAGGCACAGAGCTGCCTGACTCAGCTCTCAGGATCCATCTTATTCTGATCGTCACTGAGGTAAGGGGGCAAGAGAAGGGGCTTTGGGGACCAGAGGTCAGCCATGATTTCTTTCAGGGAGACTCTAGGTCTTCCTCTTTATCTTCTGATGCATCCTGGTCTGTGAACAAAGCACCTTGTTCAGTCTCCCTGGGAAAGTTTCTTAGCTTTTCTGAGCCTCAGTGTATTCCCTTACTTGGAGTTAATAATACCTGTCTTTCGGAGCTTCTGTGAGAATTAAATGATTGAGCATTTGCGTGTCTAGTACAGTGCCCAGCACCTAGGAAATGTCTGGTCTGTGCTACTTACCTTTCTCTTTTGATGGGTGGCTCCTTATACCTTAATCTGAGCCCAAGGGGAAAGAATCCAGGAACTTGGCTTCTTACCCAATTAGTTTTTCTCTTACCAGATTTTCAAGGAGCAGAAGGTTGCATTTCCAGGGGTAATTTGAGAATAAACTATTGCCCCCCTTTGGTGAATTGTGGCTTCCCTCTGAAGACCGTTGTTCTTCATTGGCCTAGGACGAACCATCAGGACGCCTTCCTGCATTGTAGACTGTCTGCAAACAGCCTGCAGTTTGACTTGGTCTTTGAGAAGTAATTCTGCTATGATTGTAGACTTCCCAGAGTGGGTGTTGTTGGAGCTGGGTTTTGTGTCTCTTCTCCACTGATTTGATTTCACACTTCTCTCCACCTCAAACCCTGGCCCCATGTTCTTTGAAGCTCTCCTTCTTGGGTTGATAACACTTTCCTACCTCCTCAGGTTCTTTCCTGAGGGCATTGCTCCCCTGCCGACATCATTAAGAGAGTAGCACTGACGTCTTGCCTGCCCTTGCTGCCTGTAGGTCCTTGGCCTTCCATCTTCACCTATGATCTCTACTCCTGTGGTGTGTGACCTTCAGTTCTGACCCTTGGCTGAGACTGGATTCTCCTGGATTCTCTCTCAGTCTCCTTTAGAGAGGAGGCAGGTGCTCAACTTATGATCTTCCCATGGCTGCCACCCCAGGCCACCGTAAGTCGGTATTCATTTAACCCACATGGATAATCCTCCCAACACCCTCATCTCGTGATTCATTTCTCTCCATCATATGCTGGGTCCTCTTTCACTTCCACATCAGCCCTTTCTCATGGGCACATCCTGGACCTTGTTAGCACCCAAAACTGTGAATACCTCTTGACCACAGCCTACTATTAACTCAGTTTCTCCATGACTGCCACTACATAAACTTTTCAACATTATGAAGACCTCAAGTCCCTTGATCCTTTACTTTCTCTCCATCATCTGTTCATTTCTTTTCCTCTGGGAAGATGAAGATACACTGTCCTTCATCTTTAATTTCCCTCACCAGTATCCTTAACCTTCTTTCCCTGTTGTCAGAGGTGGCTATTTGTTTAATAATGAGAGTGGTCTGTTTAGTCAACTTTGCCCTTTTTTTGGTGAAATATCTTGTAGGTCCCAAGCTAAGTAATGACACGAGCCTCAGGGGAATAAAAAGTGACTCTCCACTGAGGAGGTAGTTACTATGAGAGGCTCGCTGCTCAGATGGAGTGGTTTGATGGAGAATGAGCTTTCAGTTAAGACATTGTGTGTCTTTACTTAGATTGGGTGACCTTTTCTGAGTTCTAGTTGACCTCTTCTGTGTAATAGACTACTTGGCTAATTATGATAACCCATTTTTTTTTCCTTACCCTGCACTTTACCTGATATTAAAACTCATTTTTTCTAATTCTCCATTTCCTTAGCTGTGTTGCTTTAGGTGGGCCAAGTGACTGTTGTCAGGTGCCTCAGTTTCCCCATTTGTGAAAAGGGACACTACCCTGGTCCTGCCTGCCTCGCAAGGTTGTTGTGAAGTCCAAATAGTATCAGGAATATAAAAGTCCTTCATAGGATACAGGCAGTGGTTCTCAACTGTGCCCCTTTAAGGTAGATTTGAATCACCAGGAGGAGGGCTAAGAAAAATTCAGCTGGGCTCCATCCCCAGAGTTTTTGATTCAGTAGACCTGGGGGTTAGGGGGCCCAATAATTTTCATTTTAATAAATTCGCTGGTGGTAGCGTGTTGCTAGTCCTGAGAGCACTTTCTCTAGGACCACTTTGAGAACCTCTGCTTTAGGAGTCCTAGACCCGTGAGATAGTACCAAGTTACCCTTCCAAACAGTTCCAGGGAGGCATGTAAACCATACTTTTTAGTTAGAAATGAGGACAAGCTAAAGGACTTTGTGGGAACAAAGTAATTGGGATTCATACTCTTAGAACATTTTGTGTCTACTGTAGTCCCATGCATAAGTATTTCAGACTACGTTTCCCCAAGGACTGACTCATGGAAATGCCTGAACTTGGATTAAGAGTCTACTCAGCAGTAGTACTGTGCCTGGTAAGACCAAGATCTCTTCCCACAAGGTACATGTAAATAAGAGATCTCAAAAATAGTAAGACTCTTTTTCTCAAAGAAGGTGTCACATAGAAAACTCAAGATGATGTGGGAATTATTTCTATCAGGTTTCACAGACTGGAGTCAGAGGTGGTTTTCAGAATGGGTTGGGAGAAGGGTCATCTCCCGGGTTTGCAGCTGTATGCCTTCCTCTGTTCTCCATACCTCTCCACAGTTCTTCATCCTGGTTAAGATGTGTTATAGAAGTTGGCCTCAAGGAAAATTAGAGGGTGACTATTCATATTAAAAAAAAATTCCCTAGGGTTTCTTTAAGGGTACTCCAATTTCAAGTATTGGCTCACTACCTGCTTCATGAAAGGGCCAGTGTATGGGGAGGAAGGTAGAGCAGAGAGAGAGAAATAGAAGAAAACTTCAGATATTGGGAGCCTTGAAATTCAAAATGCACCTGAAGGAATGTAAAAAGGTGCAGCTATGAAAAAGAGTATGAGAGTTCCCTAAAGATTTAACAACAGAATTACCATATGATCTAGCAGTCCACTCCTGGGTAGGTATATACCCAAAAGATTTGAAAGCACAGTCTTAAGGAGATAACTACGCACATGTTCATAGCATTCTTCACAATAGTCAAAAAGCAGAAGCCACCCAAATGTCTGTGTACAGATGGATAAATAAAATGTGGCATACAGATACCATGGAATAGTCATTTGCCTTAAAAAGGAAGGAATCCTGGCACATGCTACACAACATGGATGGATGAACCTTGAAGACATTATGCTGAGTGAAACAAGCCAGTCACAAAAGGACAAGTGCTGGATGATTCCATTCATAGGAAGTCCCTAGAGTCATCAGATTCATTGAGACAGAAAGAAGAATGGTAGGTGCCTGGGACATGGGGAATGGAGAGTTACTGGTTAACAGGTACAGAGTTTTGGTGTTGAAAAATGAAAAAGGTTCAGTGGTTGGATGGTGGTGATGGTTGCACCGCCATGTGAATGTGCTTAATGCCACTGAACTGTACACTTAACAATGGTTAAAATGGTCGATTTAATGTTACATATAACATCTGCATGATGGGAATGTCAGTATTCTTGTCTGTCACAGTCTCTCAACTTCAGCGTTGACATTCTGGACTGCTAGATTCTTTGTCGGGTCGTGGGTGGGGTGGGGGCGGCTCTGTTATCTGGGGTCTCCAGATAAACAGAACCCAATAGGATGTACATAAGAGAGTTATTATAAGGAATTGACTCTCAGAGTTACGGAGGCTGAGTCCCAGGAGAGCATATGGTTGTCATCCGAGTTAACAGGTCTGACCATCAGGAGAGCTGAGGTAGCTTTCTGTCTGAGACTGAAGGCCTGGGAGCCAGTGAGTTTAGTTCCAGCCTGGGTCTGAGTTGCCAGGCAGGAAGAGACTGATGTCACAGCCTAGAGATGGGCAGGATGAGTGGGTTCCCCCTTGCTCTATTGGTTCTATTCAGACCTTCAACGTATGAGACAGGGTGAGGCCACCCACACTGGGGAGGGCAGTTGGCTTTGCCAGTCTGCAGATGGGTATTCAATCTCATCCAGAAACACTCTCACAGATAACAGCCAGAATAATGTTTAGCCAAATATTGGGGCACCCGTTGGCCCAGTCAAGTCGACACACAGAATTAACCATGACACGGCCTGGCTGTGCATTGTGGGAGGTTCATTACCATCTCTAGCCTCTATTCATTAGATGCCGACACAACACCCAGTGTGGTAACTAAAAACATCTTCAGATACCTCCCTGGGGGACAAAATCAGTCCCAGTTGAGGACCGTTGCTATATGCTCTTCAGGTCTTAGGTAAGGAAGATAGGTTCTTTCTAGACCTGCATTCTACCGTCTTGGGTTTTTTTTTAGACTGTGATGTTTGTATGTCACACACATTAATTACCAGTTTGTATTGAGAGGAACACAGGAAATGCAGGGACCTAGATTCTGGTTTTGCCTCTGGTTGTGATCCTTTGAAAAAAGAAATTGTCTCATTTTGGGCCTTAGACTTACTCATCCGTATGAGTTCTGGAGGCAAGGTTGGCGGTGGATGAACTAGACCACCTCTGGCTTCTTTTAGCATAAACGCACGTGAACACGTGGCTAATCCTTTAGATGAGACTCGGGTAAAAATCCATAAAGACTTTAGAAGTAGAAGCATCTTCTTTCCATGACAAGGATTGGAAGGACAGATGTAGTCCCTGTTCTTGAAGGAAATACCTAAGTGGCGTTCAGTAAAAATAGCCACTGTTTCTCAGTTTTAATTCACCATTTATGAGATGCTTGGTAGAAAGTGCACTGTAGGGAGATACGCTGGTTTTGATGATGCTCCCAGGTACTATTTTGAAACTTTTTTCAACACTGGAAAATAGCAGCTTATCTTTAAAGGTTTACCTACCGTGCTTGGGTAATTAGGATTTCTTTCCAAAATATCAATTTGTGTAAAAAAAAAAAAAAAGGCCAAAACACTAGGGTTCTTTGGCTATTTTTAAGGAAGAATTACTAAGATGCAAAATAAGTTTTAAAATAAAAATGAGTGTGTGCATATTTGGACTACCTTACATATTTACATTGGTTATCCTGGCTCAGCCACATAAGTGGCAGTTTGCACTCTGGGCCAGGCATTTTAGCCTTGCTATCCCCGAAATGTTAGACCCATTCCAACTTTAATGGCTCATTTTGCTGTCTAAATATTGAGTGGAAACAACAGAAAAAAACTAAATGAAATGGGGAGGGGGGGATTATTTGAAAGTGAAACCAGTTAGTAACCAAACCAAACAGGCAGATGTGTGCCAGGTTTTTTAGCGACACCACCTCCCACCTCCCAGATCTCTGTTCAACACTGCCCAGCCCCTTCTCCTGGTTATAGTGCAAAGATTGGCTAAGATACAGCCTAGCGTGAGGCCCATCACACAGATAGATAGAGGATTTGCAAACACATGATATTTAGGCCTAGAGTTACTTGGAAATATGTGATTGTTGCATGATAACATTATGAACAAACAATATTAAGCTAACACCTGTGAGCAGGGTAAGGGGTTCAGTAGTGATTTTCACTGCTGTGTAAACTGTAATTACAAAAACTGTGGGGCACTTAGAAAACATCCTTACTGCTGTCAAACATTTTCCTGAGATTTTTATTTTCTTTTTCTTCCTCTAGGTGAGAAAAGCTCTGGTGGAAAAACTACGCCATCAATGTCTTAGTTATTTAAGTGGCCTCACTTTCCACTAAACCAAAGGAAATTCCCATTCTTATAGGATAAACTTCCTGAATAAGTGGATGGTTTTAGAACATTACTTAAAATAATTTGTTAGCGCCTGGCAGTGTTTTTCTAAGCATTATGGTGTAGAGATTAGGGAGGCAGGGCTTTGGAGACAGGCTGCCTGGGTGTTCGAATTCTGGTTTGACTTGTCTTCTAGGTAATTCGGAGCACTTCCATTTCCAGTTCTGTAAAATGGGAATAGCAGTGGTGTTTCTGCCTGTTGTGATTGTTGTGAGGATAAGGTGTGTGAATCAATTGCCACAGTGCTTGACACTAAATGCCAACTCTTTTTATTACTGAAAGGCATATTGATTAGTGGAAGTGGCACTTGGTCAAATAAATGTTACCTAAGGATCATGCTGTCATTAGAATTTAATCCTTTGAGAGACACTGATTGAATTTGTATGCAGTTGTCGTGTCATGATCTCTTGAGTTTAAAAATTTTAAGTTGTCTAAAAGCCCATCTAATTTAAGAGTGTTGGTTCCCACCTGCCTGTGTGATGAATTGCATGGTGAAATAAGAAAGCTCGAGGTAATGCTGTGATTTTTAATAAGTCTCCTTTTAGTGGTGTTAAAGGACCATCTGTATTCTAAGACTATGCCCTTCGGGCGTATTTTGGTTTTAAGCTCCCCGCCATCACACCTTTAAAACAGGTTGATGAAATGTATTGTGAATGTCTCACATGTCAAAACAAAAAGTTAGCCACCCTGCATTGGTTGCCTGAGTTGTGTGAGATTAGGGGGTAAGGAGTGAATGCCCTATTGATTTAAAAGCACCAGAATTCTGGGACTCACATCTGTGATAGGAATCTTCTCTCATGTCCTGGACAGATGGTCTTCTCTCCTCTGCCTATGTATCTCCAGTGAGAAGGTAGCAGCTTCTTACTGAGCAGAGCTCTAAGGCATGAATTGTGTTTTTTTTTTCTTTTTTTTTTTTGTGATATACTCTCCCTCCGAATTCAGTATAGTGGAAAGACCATAGGCTTCTATTCCAAATATTATTTTACTTTGGGTATGAAAGACCAGAATTAGGAATATTAAAAGGGGACACAGATGTAACCGCTAAGTACATATTAGACACATAGGGTTGTTAATTTCTTTTCCTTCTCCTTCCCATCTAGAGCATCTGCTCATTGTACCTAATTCTCTCATTTGCAGCACACCAGAGATGCATCTTCTCTGATTGGTTCCTCCCTCCAGTCTCATGTTCCCCAGACCAGATCTCCTATATTTTTAGTGGCTTTCCTGGTCAGAGTTTTGAGGGCCTTCCCCATCCCAGGCTTCAGTTTTGGAGGCAGACTCCATGGAGTTTCTATATTGGGTTCCTGCATTGTGCATGGGTGCCTAGTATATGCAGAGTACTACTGCTAATAATACAAGTTTACAGAGGGCTCTACATTTTAAAAATGCTTTCCTTCTGCTCAGCCCTTTGGCAGGGCAGATGTTTTCCCATTTTCCTGTGAGGAACCTGAGAGCCTAAGAACAAAGAGACATCATGTAATTTTACAGTTGGGAAGGCTTTGCATACCACACCAGTCTCATATCCCAGAAGAGAAACTGGGAGCTTAGAAGAGTTAAGGGGCTTGTCTTAGGCCGCACGGCCAGAGTTTGGCCATGGCCCCAGGGAATTGGACTCCATTTTGAAGTCTGGATTTAGTCCAGAATTGAACCCTGCACTGTCTGAATTTTTCAGTCCTTGAAGAGCAGCCTAAGGCTATACAACAGTAAGGGCTCCTTACAGTAAGGGATTTGCACAAGAATAGGGCTAATGATTTGTGTTGCCTTAATGTTTAGTTTCTTAACAAATTTCAGCAGCTGAAGTGATGATGGGTACAAACTTTGGGAAGAAGGTCCACACTGAATGGGATTATTCACAGAGGATGTTTTATAGACCATGCAGAAAATTTTGTTAGGTTGTGGGAGAACAGAGTGGAGGGGTGCCCCATGTGAGGGGCCTGGTGCAATGTTCCTCAAAATGTGTGGAGATGGGCTAGTTTTATTCTGTTTAACTTCTGATCCAGTGTGGGTTGATACTCCTATAAAATACAGTAAAGATTCATCTTTTAGAAAAATAAAATGAAAAAAAAAATGGAGAAATACAAACCCAAAGTTTTTATTATTTGACTTAAGCCAAAATTTTTCTTTGTCAACTATCTTTCAGTTTCTCTGCTGGTCTCATGGTCGCTTGTTCACAGTTCACACACTGGGCCCACACTGTGTGTAGCACTAGTCTAGTGTGAACAGAAGTGGGCAGAAGCAGGCAGTGGCACTGGGGAGGGGATGGGGCACGGGGTCTGAGGGAAGCAGGCCTAAGCAGAGCAGAAGAGTATAGGTGTAATGTGGGAAGAAAAAGAAAATGAAGGTGGTGGTAACTGATGGTGTATATCAACTTGAGGGGGGTGTGGGGAGTTTAAATTCGGCACCATGAGCAATGGGGAGCCTTGACCAAGGGAACTGGCTTGTCAGTGCTGTGTGGTATGATACTCGGTTATTACCAGTGACTCTGAGATGTTTGCTGCTGTCTGTGAACTCTGTGTACATCTAAAACTCCCTTGTTGCATATCAGTTACTCTTCATGATTTCTGTTTTTATTTTCTCCGTTTATATCATTCAAAGAGCAGAACTAGGCTGCCTTTGCAGTATCCCCTTCTCGAATACTGCTGTTGGGTCTTCCCTGGGATGGACAGCTTTTGTCTGTAGGTCAGCCGGTTCCCCCAGCTCCCTCTCCTGTTGCTTTACCAGAGCTGTACAGTTTCATTCAACTGCATTTTGTCTTCCAGAAAATTGGTAACTTTTAAACAAATACTTGTTTGGTCCCTGAGCTACTTGAAAGCAAGGTCACACATGGGGACTTGGGAAAGTGTTTCCGTGAAAAATATTTGGGAAACTGTAAAGTAGTCTATCTTAAGTAGGATCAGTGCTCCTGTTACGGAGAATGTCTTTTTATTCTTTGCCTAGGAGAGAGTGGCAGTGCTCTGCTGTATAGACCAGTATTTTGGTCCTGAACTACGGTGGCCGAAGGCCTAGGGGCTAATAACCAGCAGGAAGTTGATCAGTTTGCTTATCATGCAGCTAATATGCAGTGGAGCTTAGCTCTGAACCCAGGCAGCCTTGCTGCAAAGCCAGCTTTTACCTATTGTGTTCTACTGCTGGGGGCTGATAGGATCTTCCAGTGTGGATCAAGTGCCCTGAGGGTTGGTCACCTTGCAAGGATTAGTGAGCTCTCTATGAAGGGGTAATCCTTTTCCCCTGAGTGCTGGGAAGTATCGGGGGTGGGGGGAAAGAGTGCCCTGAGTGTCAAGAAGGAAAAGAGGGAGGAGCATACCCAAGCTCAGCAGTGTCTTGGGATCCTTCATAACAACAGGCCATTTAAACACTTGTGAAGTTTGTGCAGTTTTACCTGAGTATCATCCTGCATGCTGGTTATGGAGAGAGATGCCTTCTCCCGCTAAATGCCCGCAGTGTGTTCGGTTCCTGGATTAGGAGTTAGGAAAGTGGGGCTGAAAAAGATAGGCTGGTCTTTGCCCTTGTAATTCATTTCTGTGGAGTAAGCGGTGACCGTGTAAAGCAGCAGCATGATGTACTGCGATGGCTCTCACGTTTGTGTGTGCATAGAGGTGCCCAGAGAGCTTGGTACCGACCCTACTGTGTCTGAGTCGTGGGCTGGGAGTGGTGCCCACGAGGGTGCATCTCTGTCGGGTTCTCACGTGGCGCTGGACCACACTGTGAAATCCCCTCGTTGTGTAATTGGTGCAGGCATGTCATAAGTGCTGTGTGAGAGTTTTAAAAATAAGTGAAAGGGTAACAAGATAAATAGTAAGAACTAGCAAGGGCAAATAAACTATATGGTGAGATGGAACTGCTGTAATGAGGCCCAGGAAAGATGGCCTGAAGGGGTGACATTCGAGATGAACCCAGAAGGTGAGAAGGAGCCTGCCCTGGGGAGTGGGAGTGGGGGTGGGGGTGCTGGGAAGGGCAATGTGGGCGGAGAGAGTGAGTACAGTGCGGAGAAGGACAGACACGGAGAAGGACAGGCTCAGAGTGTTGGCAGAGGAAGCCACCGTGAGCTGTGGGCTGGATGAATGCTTTGGGATGAGGTGGGGAGGAGCGCCCGGGCCAGTCAGATAGGGCCTCGGCGGAGAGCAGATTGAGTTCTAAGGGGACAGGGGCACTGGCTCTTTGTGATTGTAAAAAGATGACTTTCGCTGCCAAGAGCAGGTTGAACTGGAGAGGGACAAGCACGGAAGCAGGGAGACCAGCTGGGAGGCACCTGTTAGTGGCTGGCCCAGGGAGGGATGGCAGCTGCCTGGCGTGGGTGCGGGAGAAACAGGATGGATGGAGATGTGCTAGAGGAACGCACCTGCCTGTGTACCTGGTGGTTTATCACAGCACCAGATGATCCTGGGATGGAGGCCCACGGAATAGTTAGTTAGGTTATATTTTATATGTGCTATTTTAGAAAGTAGAGAGTGCAAAGAGCATTTTAGAAAGATAGCTATTATCTGAATTATTTATTTGAGGGCCTGCATCTCTGTGTCCCTGAGGGCAAGCTCTTAGCTATCTGGAAAGCTGGGCTGTCCGGGACAACTCATTCTCTGAAGTCTCTGGTTTAGTTGAACTGGTGTGGAGTATAATCTCTGTGTGTGTTATTCCTTAATTGTTGGCATGTAGTGACTCAACTGGTAATTTAAATTAATAGCCTGTGCATATAAGCACACTATTGTTCTTCTTAGATCTCGATGGAGGTTTGATTGGCACGTAAGTGATGGCGTATTTGAATTAATTACTGTAGCTAAGGAAGAGCTGGGAAAACACATTAGGAAAAAAATAGATACTTTTGGTGTGATATAGGAGTGAAAGGAATACATTCAGCGAGAGAGAATGAGCACCACATAAATACCCCTGGACTTAGGATAGATGCCAAGTACTCACAGACTCCGGGCCTGGTCGGCATCCCTGCGGGCTCCAGAGGTGTGGTCCCCTGGTAACCTCCACCCTCCTGCCCTTTCCATCCCCTGCAGGAGGAAGAGTCACGTTTTAGGTCCCCATCCCGGTCCCCATCCCAGCATCCTCGCCAGTCAGTTCTGCTCCGGGCAATCTCTTCCTCACATGTTTACACACATCCTCTTTAAACCTTGTGTTTCTTTTTCTTTTCTCTTTTAAATCATGCCCAGTTACCTCAGGAAATTCTCTCCCGTTCTTTGTTCTACTCCTGGAGCCAAAAAAAGAAAAAAAAATTTGAGTCGTGGTTAAAATCCATGAGATTCCTGTTGTGATAAACCTATTGACAAATGATCTGAGCACCAAAGCCTGCAGCTAAGGCAGTCATGCTGTCGGCATTGGGCGGTGTGGCCCTTGACCTCTTTGAAGCTTCCCTTTAGGTTCTTCCCTCTGCTACCTGCTAGTTCCCTTCCTTTTTTCTGTTCCTCAAGTTGAGTTATTTCTAAAAAAAATTTTCTCAGCCATTTTCTTTATTTTTCTGCATGTCTTCCCTGGGCAATGCCATCCTCTCTGCAGTTTTCATTCTCCATGCCGCTAATTCCCACACCTTTACCTCCCTCCTTGACATTTTGCCCCAGTTCTGGGCTTGAATTTACAACCACCTGCTGCATAACACCACATGACCTAACAGACCCAACACATATTTCCCCTCCTGAATGTCCCTAACTGATGGCACATCACTGTCCCAGCTCCATGGACAAAACCTGACCGTGTTGTCCTCACGGTTCACCGTTATGTTCTCTTCAGCCTCTGCCCACTAAGCTCTGCTGGCCGTGCCACTGAGAGGACCCTTTCTTTTTCTTCTCTGCCCTTTGCACTGCTATTTTGGTTCCAGGTCTCATCCTTCACCGTTGTTATCTCCACCTCAACCCTCTGGCCTCTACAGGCATCCTTTTATACCACCACCACCACCAAAATGTGTTTGTGCATTTTTTGGTTTATGTATGCCAGGCACATAGGGAGGGCTGACAAAATGCTAGTGTAATCCACCTTATTCCCCCAAAATTCAAGATCGCTTACAAAATGCATAAGATAAAATAAATGGATGAGAAGGTTGGGACCACCTGTTACCCTTCCCAACACACACACACACACACACACACACACCCTTAGGACAAGAGAAAATCTCAGCTGAAGGCTGGAATTACTAAAGCCACCCTCCTAATGTGTGCACTTGTGAAAGGGTCTCCAGTTTTGGCTCCGAGAATCTTAGCTGATAGGAAGAAGGAGAGAGAATCCACGTCTGTGATTTCCACATTGCCCATTCAATAAAAAGGGCACATTGTGCAGGAGAAACTCACTGTTCTTGGAATCGAGGTATAGAGCTTTTTTGCAAGGGCTCTGATAAAGGGAATGTGGCGTGGCTTCACGAATCATGACCTCCCTGCATTGTGAGAATATCCATAACAGTAAGTTTTATGGAGCTGCTACTTCTGACATCACTCTGTGTGGGTCAGTGGCAGTGTGCAAACGTGTAATTTCAATAAAGGTATTTGTAAAGGTGTAGAGAATGCAATAATTATGCCCACCTACCAGAACTTCTTTGTGAAGCAGCCTGCCTTATATTCCTTAAAAAAGTCTTCTGCAGCTTCTTGTTTCTGTCCTCAAACTTTTTATTATTATAAGGACATTCAGTGTCCTCTGTAATCTGAGCCTATGTTATCTTTCTGACCCTTGAATTCTACTTCCCAGCCAGGCCAGCCTTATAGTTCTGAATAGTTTTGTACTCTAGACTCCACCTTCTTGCAGGCTGGTCCGTTAGCTTTGGAGGGCTTCTCTCTCCACCTTTCACCTGGCTTGCATACAGCTGCCTTTTTTTTTGTTAAAGATCAGAGGGAATGTTTTATTCATCATGCCCATAAATATTTGTTGAACAAAAGCTATGAATTCTTTAAGTAAAACTGAACATATTACCATCAAGGTATCAACACTTTATGAAGATATCCAGAATTCCACTTTAGCAATTTTGCCTCACTTTAAGCTTATTACTTCTTCCAGGACCAGTATTCTTAAGGAGTAAGAAGAGACTTTTCATTCTTTTACTCCACTAAGTACAGGTACTATTGGTTTGTTAGTTTCCACATTTTGGTTGTAACATTTGTTTATTAGTTGAGCTACAGTAAGGGGCTCAGGCACCTCTTATTCATTAACCTCAGAGCCTAAGTGCCACTTAACATGTGGTTTCTGGGGAGATTGTTTTCTCAAGTTCCAAAGCATATGCTAAAACATTGCCACGTGCTCCTGTTTAGAGTAGGAGAAAGAACTCTGGACTGGTGTTTATCTTTTTGATTTGGATCTTGGCTCTTTGATTAATTTTTAACCCGTCTGGATCTCTGTTATCTCATTATTAAAATCAGGTGGTTAGATTAGATGATGATCACATAGTGATGATAATAGTAAAAATAATAATAGCTGACTTTTAACTAATATGGGCCAGGTACTATGTTGGGCATTGGCTGGAGGTCATATCACATCTAGTCCTTACTTACAGTGATGTTCTGATGTCAGAAGTGTTATCTCCATTTCACTTGAAGAAATTTAGGCACAGAGAGATTAAGGGACTTGCTTAGGGTTATACAGCTGGTGAGCACGCAGAGCTTGTATTCAGACTTTTGGTTTGGCTTCTGGGAGAAATGCTTAAGCACTATGCTTTCTAGTTCAGTGGTTCTGTAAGATGTTATTTATAGGACAAAGCCTGTATTTTGAAATTTTGCGGAAGAAAATTAGTTTTACTGAAATCCAATTTTACATCATTCCCCCCAAGCTATTTTTAAATCCAGGAACTTGTGTTTAAATGAGAGGTTTGCTCTCTTTCTTGATTCTCCCCAAATGTGTTTGCATCTAAGGTGATTGTTTGGTCATAGCAATAGACTTTGGGAGGAAACCTGTCACCAACACGCTGCTGCCCATAGGAAATGTTGTGTTCATGATTGTCCCAGAGGCAGATCAGGTATTAAAAACTTGTAAAAAGGAGGATATTTTATGTGTCCCTCCTTTCTTTACTTCTGCAGCCAGGCCTTTGAATTCCTTTAGATGATTGGGAAATTAAGCCCTTTTAAAAATTTACTTTTTTGGAAACGCTAATAAGTACTTAATGCCATGACTGTTCGAGGATTTAAGGCAGCGTCTGGCATGACATTCATTCAATTATGGCCACAGAGTGTGCTTGAGGCTTGGGATAGAGTAGTGAGCAAAACACACACCCTGCTCTAATGGAGCCTAGGATCCAGGTGGAGGAGCAGGAAATTGATCAAAGTGATATTTACCAACTCTGCACATGCTTGATAAGTTGTTTTCCATATTATTATTATCATCATAATATCATACAGATGAGGAATTCGCCTTTTATTCAAGCCTTCTCCAAGGCAAATTCCACTTTTTCTCATCACAACTCATCTAACATCATGTAGTCACACCTACTGCTGTTACTGGGATGATTATTTAATTCATCATCCAAGTGACTACACCCTTGAGAGGAAAAAAGGAGCACTATTAATAGATATAAATTAATTAGATATAAACGGGGCTTGTTCCAGGCAAACTGGAGTCTTAAGTCATCCTGCTTACAGGTATCTGAATGGATCTTACTTCTTAAAGTTATGCTTAAGCTCTTGAGGGAGAGAGAGAGAGAGAGACTGTATGTGTGTGGGGTGTGTGTGTGTGTGTGTGTGTGTGTGCACATGTGCATAGGTTGGAAGTGTGTATCTGGTGTCACTGGGGGTTGGGGGAATTAAGTATTCATTGTAGGAGTTTATTTTCTAGGATGTTACATCTCTGCTTACTGATTTAGTAAATAAACCTGCTTCAACAAAATCATCAACTGCAGAATGAGATATGAACACCGTAAAGCAGCAACTCAGGGGTTTTTGGAGTTCCTAAAGTGTGTATGTGTGCGTGTAGCTCTTTTTTTAATAAACAGATTTCAGTGTAGCCTGCTGTTTTCTGTCCAGGGTAAGAAACAAAGGACCATGTGACCCATATTGATTGCCAAATTAAAAGGAATTAAAGTTTTTGTTTCTGGACCTATTTGGAATTGAAAGACTTGTCACAAATGCAGCTGTCCAGGAGTATTACAAAGCCAGATTTGACAATCTTTGCTCCCAAAGATTTACAGCCATTTCATATTTGATTGCATAGCCTCTTCTATACTGAATAAATCATTAATGACTTAATGAGTTGTAAGGCATTCCCAAGACAATATCTTGAATGACTTTATAAACCATCATTATCAATGTCTGTTGTCTTATAGTTAACAAAAATAATTGAGTCATCCCTGTTACAATTTTGAGTGATTTGTTTAAGGATAGAATACTTTTTATAAGCCTTTTTAAAATTGGTGATCAGAGGGGAGAAGGGAGAAAGTGTTTGTGTGTTTGGGAGGAGTATTGCATGCCTTGTGGCCTGAAGGGACATAATTGCCCCACAAAGATTGCATTACAGGGTTGGTGAAGCCCCAGAGAGCCTATGGGTTCAGGCCTTGACTGTTGGAGCTGGCTCTCAGAGTACAGTCTGCCTTATCATTTAGAATTTTTCTCTTGCCTCAACATGGGGTTAGAGCCTCCGTGTCTTGGAAATTGGAGCTCTTCTTGCCTAGGATGATTACTGGATGTACAAATAGCACTTATGGGGAGGCCCATTTTTGGATTTGGGGCATTAGAAAAGATTTACTGGAGAGTAGATTTTTTCCTTTTTTAAAACCTTTAAATCATTACATTATCTAAGGCCGGTTTTATCAAGTTATTTTATGCACAGTAAGTCAAAAATGTCATGATGTTATCCTATTTATACAAACCCCCATAGAGATAAGAAGGGATGAACACAGTTAAGAACTTCAACAAAGATAGAAAATACAAGAAAGTACCAATCAGAGCTGAATAATACAATAACAGAGATGAAGAAGAAACTAGAGGGGATAAAACAGCAGATTAGATGATAAAGAACAGATAAGTGGTCTGGAAGACAGGATAGTGAAAATCATCCAAGATGAACAGCAAAAAGAAAAAAAATTTCAAAAATGAGGATAGTTTAAGGAACTTCTGAGACAACATAAAGGTTACTAACATTTGCATTATAAGGGGGTCCCAAAAGGAGAAGAGAGAAGGGGCAAAAAATTTCTTTGAAGAAATGATACCTGACAACGTTCCTAAACTAGAGATGGAAACAGACATCCAGGTCCGGGAAGCACAGAGTCCCAAACATGATGAACTCAGAGATCCACACCAAGACCATTACAATGTCAAAAATTAGAGAAAAAGAGAGAATCTTAAAAGCATCAAGAGAAAGGCCACTGGTCACATGTAAGGGAACCCCTGTAAGACCATGAACTGAGTTTTCAGCAGAAACGTTGCAGGCCAGCAGGGAGTTGTATGGTATACAATTGACCCTTGAACAACATGGGTTTGAAATGTGTGAGGCCACTTATACACATATATTTTTTTAATAAATATACTGGAGAATTTTTTTGAGTTTTGTGACAATTTGAAAAACATTTTCTTTTCTCTAGCTTACTTTATTGTAAGAATACAGTATATAATATACTTAACACAAAAAAAATGTGTTAATTGACTATATTATCAGTAAGAGTGGCTAAATAGATAAAAAAACAAGACTGAACTATATGTTGCCTCTGAAGACACTCATTTCAGATCTAAAGACACACACAAACTGAAAGTGGAGAGATGGAAAATGATATTCCATGCAAATAGAATTGAAAAGAAAGCTGGGGTAGCTACACTGATATCAAACACAATAGACTTGAAAACAAAGGTGTAACAATGGATAAAGAAGGGCTTACATAAAGATAAAGGGATCGATCCGACAAGAAAATATAATAGTAAATATTTATGCATCCAACATGTGTGCACCTAAATATATAAAGCAGATATTAACAGACACAAAGGGAGAAATTGACAGTATTACACTAATTGTAGGGGTTTTTAACACCACATTTACATGAATGGAAAGATTATCCAGACAGAAAATTAATAAGGAAACATTGGCCTTAAGTGACACATTAGACCAGATGGATTTAATACAGATATACAGAACAGTCCATCTCCAAAGAGCAGAATACACATTCTTCCCAAGTGCACATAGAACATTCTTCAGAATAGATCACATGATAGGCCACAAAACAAAAATCTCAGTAAATTTAAGAAGATTGAAAGCATATCAAACATCTTTTCTGACCACAGCAGTATGAAACTAGAAATCAGTTATAAGAAAAAAACTGGAAAAAGTACAAACATGTGGAGATTAAACAATCTGCTACTAAACAACCAGTGAGGCCAAGAAGAAATCAAGAGGAAATGAAAAAATACCTTGAGACACATAAAAATGAAAACACAATGTTCCAAAATCTATGGGAAGCAGCAAAAGCTGTTCTACGCGGTATGCTTATAGCGATACAGGCCCACTTCAGAACAAAAAAAAGTCAAGAATCTAATCTTACACCTAAAGGAAGGAACTGGGAAAAGAAAAACAATGAAAGCCCAAAGTTAGCATAAGGTAGGAAATAATAATGAGTGGAAATAAATGAAATAAAGACTAAAAGCAAAACAAAACAGATAAGGTCAATGAAACTAAGAGCTAGTTCTTTGAAAAGATAAACAAAATTGAAAAACCTTTAGCCAAGCTCATTAAGAAAATAATAAGGCCTAAATAAATAGAATCAGAAATGAAAGAAAAGTTACAACTGATACTGCAGAAGTACAAAGGATGATAAGAGACTATGAACAATTATACTACAACAAATTGGACAATGTTGGAGATATGGATAAGTTCCTCAAGACTGAATCAGGAAGAAATAGAAAGTCTGAACAGACTGATTACTAGTAATGCAACTGAATCTGTAATCAAAAACTCCCAACAAACAAAATCCCAGTACCAGACAGCTTCACAGGTGAATTCTTCCAAACATTTAAAGAAGAGTTAATACTCATCCTTCTCAAAGTATTCCAAAAAATTGAAAAGGAAGGAATGCTTCCATATTCATTCTATGAGGCCATCATTACTCTGATACCAAACCATATGGAAAAACTACAAAAAAAAATGCAGACCAATATCCCTGATGAACATAGATGAAGAAATCCTCTACAAAATACTAGCAAACCGAATTCAAAATATATTAAAAGGATCATTCACCACAACCAAATAGGATTTATTCAACAGATGCAAGTATGGTTCAGTATCCACAAATTGACCAATGTGATAGACCACATAAACAAAAGGAAGGATAAAAGCCATATGATCATTTCAATAAATGCAGAAATGGCACTTGACAAAATTCAACTTCCATTTATGATAAAAACTCTAAACAAAGTGGGTATAGAGGAAACATACCTCAATATAATAAAGGCCATATATGACAACTCACCGCTGATGTCATACTTAATGATGAAAAGGTGAAAGCTTCTCCTGTAAGATAAGGAACAAGACAAGGATACTCACTCTCACTATTTTTATTCAGCGTAGTACTAGAAGTCACTAGTCACAGCAGTCAGACAAGAAAAAGAAATAAAAGACATCCATATTGGTAAGGAAGAAATAAAATTGTCACTATTTGCACCTGATGTGATAATATATATAGAAAATCCTAAAGACTCCACCAAAAAAACTATTAGAATAAATGAATTCAGGAAAGTTGCAGGATATAAAATCAGTATACTGAAATCTGTTGCATTTCTATATATTAATACTGAACTGGCAAAAAGAGAAAGAAAACAATTCCATTTATGAATGTATCAAAGAGAATAAAATATGTAGGAATAAACTTAACTAAGGAGGTAAAAGACCTATACTCTGGAAACTGTAAGACATTCATGAAAAAAATCAACACAAATGAATGGAAAGATAGACAGTGGTCACGGATTGGAAGAATTAATATTGTTAAAATGTCCATATGACCCAAGCAGTCTGCAGATTCAGGGCAATCTCTATCAAAATACCAATGGCACTTTTCACTAGAAACCAGCTAGAACAAATAATCCCTGAATTTGTGTGGAACCACAGGAGATCCCAAATAGCCAAAGTAATCTTGAGAAAAAAAGAACAAAGCTGGAGGTATCATGTGCCCAGATTTCAAACTATATTACAAAGCTCCAGTAATCAAAACAGGATGGTACTGGCCCAAAAACAGACCCAGAGATCAGTGGAAGAGAAGAGAGATCCCAGAAACACACTTACTACACTTAACAGTAATCTGGGTAAGAATATACCATGGGGGAAAGACAGGCTCTTCAATAAATGGTGTTGGGAAAACTGGACAGCTACATGGACCACTTTCATATACCATATGCAAAAATAAACTCAAAACGAATTAAATACTTAGGTGTAAGTTCTGAAATCATAACATTCCTAGAAGAAAACAAAGTCAGTAAGCTCTTTGACATTGGTCTTAGCAATATTTTTTTGGATCTGTCTCCTCAGGCAAGGACAAAAAGGCAAAAGTAAACAAATGAGACTACATCAAATTAAAAAGCTTTTTGCAATAAAATGAAAGGGAAGCCTACTAAATGGGAGAAGATATTTACAAATGCTGTATCTGTTAAGGGGTTAACATTCAAAATGTGTAAAGAACTCATACAATTGAATATAAAAAAAATCCGATTAAAAAAGTGGGGAGGGGACCTGAGTAGACATTTTGCCAAAGACAACATGCAGATAGCCAGTGAGAATGTGTAAAGATTTTCAATATCACTAATTTTCAGGGAAATGCAAATCAAAATCACAGTGAGGTATCTCTGCACACTTGTTAGAATGGCTATTATGAAAAAGAAAAGAAATACGTGTTGGTGAGGATGAGGAGAAAAGGGAACCCTTGTGCACTGCTGGTGGAAAAGTAAATTGGGTCAGCCACTATGGAACACTGTATGAAGTTTCCTCAAAAAAATTAAAAATAGAAATATCGTATGATCCAGCAATTCCATTTCTAGGTGTTTATCTGAAGAAAACTAGAACACTAATTCAGAAAGGTATTTGCACCCTCATGTTCATTGCAGTATTATTTATAATAGCCAAGATATGAAAGCAGCCTAAATGTCCAGTGATGGATAAATGGACAAAGAAGATGTGGTATACATACACAATGCAACGTTACTCAGCCATAAAAAAGAATGAAATTTTGCCACTTGTGACAACATGGCTGAAATTAGAGTGTATTGGCTAAGGGAAATCAGAAAAACACATATGGTGTATGATGATTTCACTTACATGTGGAATCTAAAAAACAAAACAGTTGAAGAAACAAAACAAAACAGAAAAAGACTCATGGATACAGAGTTCAAACTTATGGTTGCCAAAGGCATGGGAGGATGGATGAAGTTGGTGAAGGGGATTAAGAGGTACAATCTTCTAGTTACAAAATAAGTAGATGGGGATGTAATATACAACATAGGGAATACTGTTTAACAACTTTGTATGGTGACAGATGGTAACCAGACTTACTGTGGTAACCTTTTCATAATGTATATAAATATCTTAACAACTGTGTGTTGTACACCTGAAACTAACATAATATTGTATGTCAGTTATTTTTCAGTAAAAAAATAAGGAAGATCTTTGCGAACCTAAAAAAAATGTAGTATAAAGTATCAGTCTTTTTATTGTACAGTTTGGCTTCATATAGAAAAGAAAGATAAAACTCAAAAACTTGTGTAAACCTTTTAACCCCATGTAACTTATTTTGGGGGATCATTCCTAAATAAATAGAGGTATACATAAATATATGTGTGTGTGTGTGTATATATATGCATGCATATATATATATATATAAAATAAAAACCCCAACAGAGCCCAGGACAACCAAGCCGTTACTTATTTTATTGCCAGTTCTGTTGAAGCAGTTGAAAGTAGTGATGTAATAAAATCTTTGAAATGTGTGGGTGTTTGGGTGTGTGTGTGTGTCTCTTTTTTTTTTAATAAACAAATTTCAGGGTAGCCCATTGTGGCATTCTCCCATAGTGTTACTGTCAGTTTTAGAGATGGGATGTCACTAAAATAAGAAAGTAGTGAGGTGTGGAGGAGATAGGTGAATACTTTAAAGGTCACTAAATCTACTGGGTTAATCAAGCGCTGGGAATGCAGCTGTGGTTTTGATTCCATTTGTGTGAAGGAATAAGAAATAGGTGGCTTGAATAGCCTATTCCTTGAACTCATGGTTTTGACTATATTTCATGGACAATATAGATCTGAACTTGAGACTCAGCAATCAAGACGACAGAAGCACACATCTGCTGAAACAAAATTTCCCGAAACAATACTTATCTTTACTATCTTGAGTACATCCTGATACTTTTCTATTTTATTCTCTTCTTTCCTGTTTCAATATAAAAAAATTGGTGAGGACCCATTAAAATGATTTTACAGCCCATTCATTGGTTGTGAGCTGACGTTTAGCAAGTACACGTCTCAACAGAAGTTCTCGTGGGTGTGCATGTCTGAAGGGAAGGGCCGTGAAGTAATGTTTTCCTATCAGTGGTGTTAATAAGGGTAGCCATAGTAAAACATAAACCATTTAGTTAATTAGAATATTTACCATAATAAATGCTGTTGGGTGGATTCCTTTATGAATAGTGCATTTTGTCTGCAAGGATGAAGTAATTGAGTGTTCCCAATCTGCTGAGACCACAATCCTTACAATGCTTCTTGTTGCTGATAAATGGACTATTGAAATAGCATTTTGTCTGTGAGTCTTGGCTGGTAATGAGCACTGTTTTGTCATCATTAGGGTTACCAGGACAGCTGCTGACACCCGAAGAATGCCTGAGAACACCCGTTAAGTAGCAAGAAAACAAGGAATATTAGCGTTTAACCCTCCTCTGTTCCATTTGATGCCAGGGTGCTTGATCAAACTGTGGAAAGGAAAGTAATGTTCTGTTTGCCTTTGGTATTCCTTTTTTTTTTTTTTTGGCATTTAGTAAACATCACTCCAGATTTAGAGTATTATTTATTTTTATCTTTAGAACACTTCCCACACTTGAAAACTAGGTCTGTTTAAAAAGACAAAAACAAAACTGGAAAACAGTTTGTTTCAATATAAGAACATAGTGCACTAGCCTAACTATAATTTCTAAAGTTACCCTTTTAAGAATGTGTAATTTGAGCCACACCTGCCTTTCCCTTGTGGCATATTTACACACCAGTGTTTTGTTCTCTCTTCTAACTTGTTGGGTTAGCATCTCCTTAAAGAACACACCCTTAGATGTCTCCTAAGCTGTCTTGCTTCATCAAGAGCATAAACATTTACAGCATAAAATATTACCTTTGGAAATGAAGTCATGCGTCTTTCTTAATTGCTGAACCCTTGTAATTCTGAAGGGAGTATGGTGAAGTCTGTACTCATTCACACACACGCTTGCTAACACAAGCCGGTATGCCTACATATATAGGAAAAACAGGAATTTGAGAGTTGCTTATTTTCTCCTAATTATGCATGGAATGTGCAGGAGCAGAAATGCCAAAGTAGGAGTCATAATGATGGATTTGGAAAGGACCTTAGAAGTTAGCGAGTACAAAATATTTTACAGTAAAGGAAGCTGAGTTTCAGAAGGGCCGGGGTTTTTCTTCCCCTCCTTTCATCGCATAGTATTATATAGCTGCCAGAATGGTCTTTCTGCAGCAAACTTAACACATTTAAGCTTCCCCTGACAGCTTTCCATGCTTTTAGAATGAAGTTCTGATTTCTAGAGGTCACATACAAAGCTTTTAGGGGTGTACTTTTTGCTTGTCTTGGTAGCTTCTGTTGCCACTTGTAGCCATACTGCCTGTAATGTTAAAATTCCTAGATAGTTTCAGCTCTTTGACCACTCTGGTTTTCTCTCTTTTCACTGTGCTTTCACACATGATACTGGCCCAGCCTGGAAGGCACCCCCTACCCGAAGTTACCTAGTTCAGAGGCTTGCAGGTTTTTTTCCTATGAACTCAGTGAGGACATTTTATATCATGACCCATATGACCCAGTGTGTGTGTGTGTGTGTGTGTGTGTGTGTGTAAAACCTAAATAATTGTCATGAAACAATACTTACTCTTTTTCTATATGGTGTTTTTATATTAATACTTTGGTATTAATACATTATATTTCTTTTAAAAAATGCCATTTGCTGCCCTCTAAATAGATTTCATGTCCATCTCTGTCCTACGAACTTATGGGAAGGTTGTAAGTGGTTGGGGCATGTTCTTAGTTCACTAATTAGTGCACTGGGGGAACAGGGATGCCAAATGCCCTATAGTGAGCGAAAATGTCTTGAATAATAGAGAATTATCCTGCTCAATATGCCAGTTGTGTCCCTGCTGAGAGACAGTGCCCAACCTAATGGGAGAGATCCCAGATGGAAAGAGCAACTTTATGAAGTAGTATCTGTCCTTCACACCTTGGCAAAACGGACTGCCTTTGGAAGCCTTTCTCCAGCTCCAAGTTTGGTTGGTCAAGTTTGGTTGGTTATTTTCCTTTGCTATGCCATATGTATCACAATATTTACTTGTTTTATTATTGCCTCTTCCACTGCCTCAGAATGCTCTTAGTGTAACACTGTATCTTTATTTTTATATACCTGGTGCTTATCACATAGGGACAACCCTAATAGGTGTTTAATAGAGAATGAAGAGGTTTGGCCCCAAGTAGAGAGCAGAGCAGAGGTTGGAAAAATGAAAAATGAAAAACAAAAACTAGGTTTCCGGATGCTGAAACCAGCACTGTGCATGCCATTGTTTAGTTTTGGGTAAAGCTAGGAAAAGGGACCTCTAGCCATAGGATGAATGATTTTTCCCTGTGGGAGAAATGTGAGGAAGTAAAGTCCATATATGCTGTTATTTATATTTATAGAATGCTAACATGGGTGTTAGAGTTTAATTCACGTATGGTAAAATTCACACTTTTTAATATACAGTTCTAAGTTTTGATACACATACACAATTGTGTGACCACCATCAAAATCAGGATACAGAGCATTTGCCTCGTGCCAGAAAGTTCTTGTGCCTTGTGTAGTCAAGCTTACTCTTACCCCATTGGCCCAGCTGTCGGCCCCGCTGATCCGTGTCCTTTCTCTAAAGGTTTGCCTTTTCCAGTGTTCCAGGTAGATGGAGTACAATACGCAGCCTTTTGAGTCAGGTTTTGTCTAACCTTTGTTGTTGCTGGGTGTTTGTTATTACATTGTGTGGATACACCAGAGTTTCTCTATCCATTCTCCAGTTGAAGGATAATCAGTTTTTGGCAATTATAATATTTATACATAGCATTGCTTGGTCATATGGTCATAAGCCTATGTTTAATTTTTATGAAACTGCCATACTGTTCCCAGAATGGTTATAGCATTTTGCATTCCCATCAGCCGTATATGAGAGCTCCTGTTCTTCCACATCCTCGTCAGCACTTTGTGTTGTCAGCTATTATTTTTTACATTTTAGCCCTTCTAATAGTTACATGGTATTTCATTGGATTTACTTTGCATTTCCTTAATGACTGATAATCGAACATCTTTTTATGTACTTTCTGCCATTTGTATAATCATCTTTAGTGATATGCCCATTCAGATATTTTTGCCCATTTTAAAATCAGTGTTGTTTTTAGTAAGTTTTGAGAGTTCTCTCTATATTATAGATGCAGTTACTTTATCTGATGAGTGTTTTGCAAATATTTTTTTCTAGTCTGTTTCAGGTCTTTTCATTTTCTTATTGATGGCAATACAGCTTTGAAAGTCTTTAATGGAAAAATTCTAAAAGGCCCTAAAATGAAGGTTTTAATCCATGAGAGCAGATGATCATAAAACAAATTAGACATTCTTTTCTATATCTCCTATTGTGGAAAGTTTTTATTTTTTAAGATTTGATGCTGGCATTTTTTCCTAACCTTCCTGTATTAGGAAGATTACATACTAGGATGTTCAAGTACTTTAAGTAGATGATGAATTTACAAGGTGGTAATTTTTTTCTGCAGTAATTAACATTTATTTTAAAGTGTATATGGTGGTTGTAGCAGCTATCTTCTTAAATGACTGTGAGGCTGCAGAGAAGCAGTTTGATTTTATCTACTCAGAAGCACTGAGCCTTGGTGCTTACGACACCAGGGAAAGTGCTGGATAGCAAAGAGGCAATTTTCCTGCTGTCTAAAACTAATAGAGAAGTTGCACACAGCTTTTGAAGGGTGCCTGTTGTGACATCTAGTTGGATTCTACCAGTGCTAAGGTCAGAAAACTATCTCTGGAGCAAAATCTGACTAAAATGGCATACATGGTGTTATGGCCCCATTTCTGCAGTGTTAAGAGCATTATCTTCACATATACATAGCTGTTCTTACTGCTTTCAAGATGCATTTTTTAAAAGGTTAAATTTAATTAGGTATTGCAACATATCTTAAATAGTAATAGTAAGTTAAGAATAGCATTGACTGGTGCATTTCAATAAAAGAATAAATTAAAAAAGAACTGTGAACTTATCTTTTGACATAAAAGCCATTCTAGCATAGTGCTTTGCACATATGTGGATAATGGGTACTTTCTGTTTGTTAAATGAGTGACAGGATATCTCCTCTCTAGTAAAGGAAAATTTTTAACCTCTTTTCCTTTTAGCATGGTGGCTTCCACTAGCAAAGATGTTCCCATCCCATGCATGATGTATGTATCCATGATGTATGGCCAACAATAACATTGAGATATATTAGACTTTCATATTTGCACTTTCATTCAAAGATACTTTCAGAGAACATTTTTTTTTCACTTTGCAAATGAAGAATGTTAGGTGTCAAGAGATAAGCATGTTCTGAACTGTATGATTTTATATTTAAAAAAATACATACCATACATGGAAAAAGAATCTGCCACCAGCACCAGTGAAATATGACTGGCTCTTTCTGGCTATTGATGTTGTGAGTGGTTTTCTCTGTGTTTCAATTTAAAACAATAGTAAATATAGATTCTTTTGTTATTATAAAAAAGTGGGGATAAAAAGAGTATTTTCACACAGATATGTAATTATGTCAGAAAAGAAGTTAAACTCTCCAAAAGCTTTGACTAAAATTTTGGTGTTGTATGTATGTCTACACTGCTTGTGGACGAGAGAGACCGTTCCTTCAAATGTATTTCACCATAGAGGCATTTTTCAGACTTAATTTTCTGTTTTTGTTCATAATGTTGACACCTGTCAATTGGAGAGTGGCTTGATGTTTTCGGTTCATTACAGACGACCTAGAAGAGTCAGTGGGATAGTATTTCTAAATCATTATCAACATGTGTTGAGTTTAAAAACATCACCACCTTTTTCTTTTCTTTTCTTTTTTGCACTGTTTAAGGAATTTTTGTAACCATTTTCTAGAGAACCTTGTATTCTCCAGAACCTACATGTAGTTTAGCAACTTTATAAACTGGTGGGTAATAGTTGAGATATAATCAACAATGTGACAGCAGTATAGTTTTATCTAATATAAATAGGAGGTCTTACTCAAATTTACGTAACACGGGGGCAATCGCAGTGTACTGAAAATCAAACAATGCTGTGGCAGAAGGCCTGGACCTGGCCAGCCTGCAGTGGCATCGGCCACAGTGGTGCACGCTTGGCCATCAACAAACAGGTTAGGCTTGCTTAGGGAGCATTTTACAGGGATTTTAAAAGGTGCTTTGTTGAAACATGATGTTCCTCTTTACTCTGTAGATACTTTAGCATTAGTGAATTTTATGAGGGGAGAAAAGATGAGAGTTTAACCACTGGGGAGATTTAACAGTTTCAATTAAACAATTACACCTTTAAAATTTTAATTTTGAAATCAGTGAGTGCTGATGGGGCATTCAGCTTTGTTTTTCTCGTGAGATGATTTGCCTTTTTATTTCTGATCTCTGTGGTGAAACTTTGGGAGTATTGCGTGGAGTGGGTAAAATACGCAGACATATGCTCTGTTCTGGCTTAGGAGACTTAACTATAAAGAAGTCTGTTACAGAACAAGTTTGCATGGAAAATACATACTCGAGTGTATCCCACCCACCCGTCCCCAACACACACTGATGAAAAGTTCTAGGTTCTACCCTTTGCTTATCACTAAACTGCTGAACAGTCATCCTGATCTTTTTGAAAATGGTTCTTGTCTTCTTGCTCTTCTAAACATTTCGTATAAGGCTGTAATTTCTTTCTATTTTTTAAATAGTGCTTGCCTCTCCCAACAGCTGGGCCTCAACATTTTTCTTTTAAAAAGAAGTGTTTGATCTCAAAGGGCTCTTCTAGCTTAAAATCTTTGACTCTTGGAGTTGTGGAGTTTAGAGTCTAGCTTTGTAGTTGGAATGACTCCAGGTTCTAGGTCTTCTGCACCACTTAGTGTTTTTCTTGTGGAAAAGTGGTTTCTTTCTGGGAAAAAAGGCCAGCGGAAGTGGGGTGATGCTTGCCTGCTAGCCCTTGGTCCACCGGATTCAGATCTTCCAGGAGCAGCAGAGACACAGGTGATAATGAGATAATAGCTATTTCTTATTTAGCTTCTTATATGTGACTTGATGTTTTCTGATCTTCACAGCAATCTACAAGGTTTAATTTTTACGGCCTCCATTTTTCCAAAGGATGAAGCTGGTCTCAGAAAAGAGGAACAGCTTGCCCAGGGTCACATAGCTAGTAGCTGGCTAGTCTCAGTGAATCCGTCAGTAGGCCTTGGTTTTTCTGGTTGCCAAATCTGTGACTTCCAGCTGTGCCAGATTAACTGCATGGAAGACCGTCACCTCTCTTGAAATTGCTTCAGAGGCATGTGTGACTTGGTGGTGCTCTGACCTTGTATGATTTTTTTGTTTTCTATGTTGTGTTTATTTTCTTTGTAAGGACCCAGGATGGCAAATCACTGGGTTTAGTTTCAGATGTTACTGGTAAGATTGTGTTGTGCATATGAATGTCAAGCCACTGGTCTGGAGGTGTATGTTCTAGCTGAAATTTTTCTACACAACTTTCTTTTATTTATGTATTTTAACAATGTGTATGGCTTACGAGCCTAATATATTTGTAATTATTGGCATAGTGTTTTCATTTATAGATTGGTATACAGTTAACTCATCACCCCCAGAATCCTTTCCAGCCTAAAGCTGTCTTGGCTGGTGTTGATGACGTCAGGTCTGGAATCTACTCTTAAGGCTTTCTGTAGGTAGTTGATCACCATTAGCCCTCATTATTTTAAATGAGTTCCCACTCACCTTAAAATCTGTAACCACATGTTTCCAGAGCTTCTCTGGAGATAACATCTTGTTGTATCTCCCCCCATCTTTTTTCTTCCATATTCAAAAATGTTTCATAACTGAAGCCCAGAAAATATGAGGGGCAACACCTATAAAGATAGAACTTCTCTGAATGTGTGTTATTCAGAACAATTTGGAAACAAGTATTGTTCCTGAATCTGAAGCTTTGAAACAAAACCTCACCATGTATTTAAAACATATTAGTTTGTAAATATGGAGTCCCACTAATTGCATTTCTAGCTCGCAGCAAAGCTACCTGTTAAGTCTTGTCACTCTGAGGGAAAAGAACTGAGAGAATTATATAGGTGTATGTGTTTTAAAAATCAGAATGCAGCGAATAGTGTGCTGTAAATTCTCTCTAAGGATGTGTCTTTTTCTGGTGAGATGACTGTGATATCTCAATTCAGGGTGGGCCAAACTTAGAGGAAGCTGCGTGGAGTGACTTCTTTTGTAAAGTAATAAATTATGGTTGTCCTACTTTCTCCTTTTATTGGAATAACTAAGAGCGCCGAAATTGTGTGATATTTTATAGAATGACTGCTTACTCAACATATTATTTTGCTTTTCAGTGGGAAGAAAAGCCTTGTTGTACTCGTCATGAATCTATTAGTTAAGGGCAAATGGATTTCCAGTGACTCAGTAGTTTGATAATGGCTACCTAATAATAGTCTTTAAATCTTGTATTTAGGTAAGATTTTCAGAAACATGCCTTTTCCGTAAACTGAAACTCATGTATTTTCATCAGGGAGGATGGGCCTCTCCGTGAAAACTACAAAAAAAGGTGCATCTTAGAAGTATATAGTGTCAGACAGGGAAGCCCCACCAATGAATTCCCTCATCTTACAGATGAGCAAACCGCGGCTTCGACGGTGGCTATGTGGCAGTGCCAGGAGTTGAGCCTGCTTCTTCTGACCCCTATTTTGGTGCCATTTCTCCAGTATCTTGCTTGTGTGTTCATGAACGACAAAGTATACCCCCCTTCCCTGTCCCAGGGTTGGTAGCTGACTGAGGTAGTATCAGGGACTGTGTTTAAAAATAATAATTTCTTGAGAAGTATATTTATCTGTTTTTCTTATGTTACCTTTAATAGAATTTGAGTTGTTTGCAATGATAGAAAGTTTTGGAATGCTTGTGAGCCTCTCTGGTCATAAGGTTCATCTCAAGAGATACTTCATGTTCTAAGAAATGTATATGACTTTTAGTTCCTCAGTTTCTAAAACTATAGTTCTTTTAAAAAAATTTTTCTAGCAGAAGTGCTCTTCTTGAGAGTCACCAATGATTGTGTCGAGGTCTTGGGAACTGTGTCCCTCCCGCTGTTAACCTTGGGAGGACTGAGGGTTTGTTTGTATCTTTTCTGTCACTGGAGAGAAGGAACAGGATCCCACTGACCCTTAAGAAAACCCAGTTTGCAGTTAAGAGCACAGACTCTGGAGTTCACATTTCTCATCATGCTACTTGTTGGGTGGCCTTGGGTTGGTCATGTATCTTGGTCCGCCTCAGTTTTCCCACCTGTAAAGTGAGATTTTATGTGCAGTCTTACCCTGTTATCAGTATTCTCTGATTGGCAGCTGCCACTGTTATTCCTATTTTTGCTTCTGCTGTTACTGTTATTCCCAAGCCAAAAAGTTTTCCCAACCCGCTTTGGGAATGGCTGTAAGGAGGGATGCAAATTCTGTTTCTAAATTTTAGTGAGAGGAAAAGATTGGGAGAAGGGAGTCACCTACCTTGGTACTGAAGGTGTGACCTCCTTTAAAAGAAAGTTAATGTAAAAAACACCGTGTTATATTGTTAGCCGATTTCCCTTCTGCTTCCTTATGCCAGTGTGCCTAATCTAGTGATGGGAAGGCCACACGTGCGGGTTTTCATGATGGTTTGTAGAGAGACCCGAGAGCTCAGCCTCACACCTTGACAGGAGACAAGAGGCAGAGAAACCTGAGGGAGGCAGCTGGCCCAGTGCATGCTGGGACTTTCCCGCGGAGGCCGCCTTAACCTGTCTTTCACCGGGTCCATGTTAAGTGGAGTGTGGAAAGAGAAAGCCAAAGCAAAAGATAGCTGCCAGGGGAGAAGGAAATGGTTAATAAAGTATTTTTTTAGCTGTTTGAACTAGTTAATTGTTGAGTTATGTCATCGAATGAGTTCTCTCCTTCTGCTGCCTCTCTAAGGGAAAACTGGAAATGGACTGCATACCTGTCATGTATACACTTGTCTCTAGGCTGCATCTGCTCATAGGCTAAAAATGAAATCCACTTACAGCTATTACCTGGAGGACTTTTATAGGTTTTGCAGAAAATATGACTGGAAAACGGCTGGGATCTGTTTTATTGTCCCTGACGGTGGCATAAAAAGTCACCTTTGCCTGCAAATCTCTTGTATCAAGTTGTAGGTTATTCATTTGTTTATTTTTGTCAGGTACAGCACTTTGAATACTAGAGCTCAGAAAAATAATAAGGTGCTGACATTTTGTAAAGAAGAGCACTAGGCGGTCAGACTGGCCACTCATTGCAGGAAGGTTGAGACATTGGTTTTTAAGGATACTTAAAGGGAGAAAACCCAGGATCTGCATATGTTTCTAAACTGTGGGACATCATTTATAATAAAAAAAATTAACTTTTCTGTTTTCTGAGCATTGCATACTAAAGCTAAATTATAGTTATTCCTTTGTCTGTCTTCTATGCTCATTTTTCTTGCTTTACAAAATGTCAGCACCTTATTATTTTCCTGTTAAATTAAGTGCTTTAAAGTCTCATGTTACTTAGTTAAACAATCCTCTTAACTTTATGTTTTCCAGGGATATCAGTATGAACAACATTACTCAATTACCAGAAGATGCATTTAAGAACTTCCCTTTTCTAGAGGAGTTGTAAGTATTACTTTGAGAAATGATTTTTATTTGTTTTTCCCCCTGCTGTCTTTCAAAGTACTTACAACAAGAGAGGGTCTAATGTGTCTTAGGGGATATTCAGATACCTTAATTTCAGTGGGGCTTTGTGCAGAGGAAATCATGTCTTTTCAGGGGAAACAAATTTTATTTTATTTTTAATTTTTAAAATTTATTTTGGATCATTAATCTACAATTACATGTGCAATATTATGATTATTAAACTACCCCCTTCATCAAGTCCCCCCCACCAACCCCATTACAGTCACTGTCCATCAGTGTAGTGAGATGCTATAGAATCACTACTTGTCTTCTCTGAGTTGTACAGCCCTCCCCGTGCCCCCCCAACATTACATCTGCTAATTGTAATGCTGCTTTTTCCCTCTTATCGCTCCCTTCCCACCCATCTTCCCCAGTCCCTTTCCCTTTGGTAACTATTAGTCTGTTCTTGGGTTCTGTGAGTCTGCTGCTGTTTTGTTCCTTCAGTTTTTTTCTTTGTTCTTATACTCCACATATGAGTGAAATCATTTGATACTTGTCTTTTTCGGCTTGGCTTATTTCACTGAGCATAATACCTCTAGCTCCATCCATGTTGTTGCAAATGGTAGGATTTGTTTTCTTCTTATGGCTGAATAATATTCCATTGTGTATATGTACCACATCTTCTTTATCCATTCATCTACTGATGGACACTTAGGTTGCTTCCATTTCTTGGCTATTGTAAATAGTGCTGCGATAAACATAGGGGTGCATCTATCTTTTTCAAACTGGGCTGCTGTATTCTTAGGGTAAATTCCTAGGAGTGGAATTCCTGGGTCAAATGGTATTTCTATTTTGAGTTTTCTGAGGAACCTCCATACTGCTTTCCACAATGGTTGAGCTAATTTGCATTCCAGGGGAAACAAATTTTATTTTTTAAGCAGTGCAATTGCTAAAATTATTTTTGAAAGCCAGAACTAAAAATGCTACTTCCATTAGGACTGTTTTTGCTGCAATTACTATGACCATGAATGTTACAGTAGCACAAGCTAATTACAGTGTTACCCCAAGATAACAAGGCTGCTGTGTAATTACCATTGTTGCCAAAGGAGTTACTGTATGGGTAACACAACCATAAAAAATAATACAAGACATTTTAGGGTCACAATGGATGAGACTATATCGTCGCCAGTGGGCAGAAAACTGGGTGAAAGGTCACACCTGGGCGACCTTTGGGGATGGGGTGAAGGCAAGAAGGCAAGTAACATTGTCCTACTCTCTTAAAAGGCTTTAACTTTATAAACATTTCTGAAGTTGTCACTTGCCATCTCACATTTCCAATTCAACAGTTTCCATGGTGGAAAAATCCTTTCCATCTGTTTTAACCTCCGTTTTGCTTTGCTCTCCACACTTTTTTGAAGTTCATGATCACAATAGGCACTCATTGATTTTAAAGGAATTGGGAACTATATATTTAGAATCCAGGTGAAAAAAACATCAGACTTAAATAAAGTTAAATATAGGCTTTTAACAGCTCAACTGATGGATTATGTAATATGTATAGGTAAGACGGTGACAGTCTGATCCTAAGAACATCAGAGATTGAGCCCTGAAGAAATCTAAATTCATATTATAGATTGTGCCCTTGCAGCCCCGTTGAATACTAGATCCAAGTCAGTATATGTCCCCTATTTGATCCTGGCTCCTCCTGTGACATGGGGAACAGGAATCAAATACAAGCCATGCAGGTTACGCTCCCTGCTTCTGACAAGAATCTCAAAATAGCAGTTACGGATTTAAAAAATTGAGGAGAAATTTTTCTTCCCACACTACTTAGTCGAGCACAATGTTCCCACAGCAAAAATTGAACAGAGATTATTCGCCACTTCTAAGCTTATGAACTGGGTCAAGTTACTTAACCTCCCTATGCTCAGTTTCTTTGTCTGTAAGGTACAGATAAAAACAGTCCTGCCTGGTAGTGTTCTGGTGAAGACAGAATGAATTCATAGATGTGAAATGCTTAGGACAGTGCATGAAACAGAGTGAGTGTTATGTAAATGCTACCTAGTATTTATTTTGCATTTTAAAAGTGCGGAAGAAAAAAAAACAGTGGAATATATAATGCTGAATGGTATCTTCAGGTAAAAGGATTCGGTGTATGTTTTATTTTTGCCTGTTTTTTCCCTACAGTGAACATTATTTTGTAAGAAGTAGTTACTCATTTTTTATTGAAATGTAATTGATAACATAGCTTCAAACAATAACAATGATTCGAAATTGTATATATTGGAAATGATCACCACAGTTAAGTCTGGTTAACCTCCATCACCATAGTTACACAGTTTTTTTTCTTGTGATGAGAACTTTTAGGTGCATTCTCTTAGCAACTTTCAGAAATACAATACAATATTATTAATTACAGTCATTATGCATTACAGTACCCCCATGACATATTTATTTTATTGCTAGAAATTTGTACCTTTGACCCTCTTTACCCATTTTGCCCACCCCCAAATCCTAGTTACTCATTTTTAATTAAAAGTTTTAAATGAATTAAAAAGGAGTGAACTATGTATTTGATGCCTTCATCCCATCAATCAAGCTTGAAGACACTTTACCTGTTCCCTTCATTATTTCATATCTAGTTCTAGACTTTAGGATTAGTCTCCCTTTGCAGAAGAAATCATATGAAAGGACATTACCAAGTGGCTCTCCCACCATCGTGTGACGTCTGTGGGATATGCGATGGGCCCAATAGGAATGGAGATGCTCTCTTTGCTCTGTGGGGCAGTCGTGTGCTGACCATCTTTGTTGATGCCTGTGATTGCTGGGTCCGCGCACAGGACCTGCATGTACAGTCACACCTGGTTGATCTCCGCCTCATGAAGTTTGCATCTTAGATTTCTTAAAATCTCAACTGACCAAGCATTCATTAAGCTCATAAATTTTGTCAACTGAGACTTTTAAATTAGAACCAAAATTGAATTAAACAGCTAGTTCTTTGTAGCCCAGTCATATTCTGTTGTTGTTCTGCTGTGCCAGTGGCGGAGTTTGTCAGATTAAGTCAGCACACCTTCTCCAAATAGTGAATGGGATGTCAAAGATGATTTCAGCTATAGGAGAGCAGATGGTTAATTTTAAAAAATACTTCAAAATAGTCTTTAATACTCTGGGAATACTTCAGGAATTCAAGGGAATTTTTTCCCCATGTTAATATAAGCATGGTAAAAAGCCCATGTTTGTTCTTTATAAAACACTGTAGTTGATTTTGACATTCCAAAATGATGCTGCCATGACTATCATAATATTTCATAAACAGCATAACCATTTGTCCTGACATCTGGAAGTCATTTGAGAGTGGCTGTGAAGTTGAAATGCCCTGAGTAGAAATGAATGATTTACTGAGAGCGTTTTTTTCCGTGATAGTTAATGAGGTGTGCTTTGCAAGATGTGACCAGTTTGGCCAAATTTTATATAAGAATCCAGAATACTTGGAGTATTGGGTGGAATCACTATACTCCTATACATAAGTACTGCCTATAGATATTTACACACTCACTTATTCTTTCACATTGACTCCTGTTCTATGCCAGGTCCTGTGGTGGGTACCAGGGATATAGATACAAGTAAGTATGGTCTTTGTCCTTGGAGTTGATCGTCCATCTATAGCTGTGCTGACCAATATCATAGCTACTAGCTACAGATGGCTGTTTAATTTGAGATTTAAAATAATTAAAATTAAATGAAATAAAAAACCCAGTTCTTTGGTTGGACTAACCATCTTTCAAGTGCTCAGTAGCCAGTGTGGCTCGTGGCTGTTATCTTGGGTAGCACGGATTGAGAACATTTCTAATACTGCAGAAAGTCCAGTTGGGCAAAATCAGTTTAGAGGAAGAGATGGAACTAACGCTTGGTACAGTGTGATGAGGACTGTCAAAGAAAGGTGTGCAGGGTCAGCGGAAACCTAAAGGAATATGTTTACTAGAGACTACAGCATTTGGGAATGGCTTCCCAGAATAGCTTCAGTAGAGGCTTGAAGGACATGTTGGACTTAGCCAGATGGGGATAGGTTTTAAGGGTGACCAGGAAGAACCTTACAGCAAAGGGGTAAGCATCTCAAAAGTTAAAACATAGGAAGTTACTTTTAATGAAATACAGAGAAATTTGGAATATGGAAAGATAGAAATGTCAGGAGATAAAGCTAGATCATGAAGGGACTTTTTAAGCTATGGAGTTTAGACTTTATCCTGAAGGAGTTGGATATGAGGGTGAACAATAGGGAGGAGAGTAGGATTTTGCCCTGAATGATTGAAGTGATCCCCCCCACCCCTGCCCCCTGCCCCAGGAATACAAAGACATTAAGTTCAGTACATACAGGGTCTAAAATCTTGGGACTGTCTCTTTATTATTTTTGTACCTCAGTTTCCTGTTCTTTGAAGTGGGAACTCCGCACAGTAGTATAGTAAAGGGAAAATGGGATAATTTATGTAAAAGTGCTTTGTTACCATAAAGTGCTAAGTCAGGTGGAGCAGGTGAGTCTCACTGATATTTTATTTGAGGGTGAGGTCATTTTGCTTGGGGTTGGGAGTTAGAGTGGGCCAAATAGGTTCCTATTATTCATGTGAAAGGAAAGCCAGAATTCTTGGAAAACTTATTCAGCATGTCCAGGATCTGTTGTGTGGCGCGACGCTGCCATTCCTGTTTTCAGCTCTCCTGGAGACCTGCGTGGGGACCAGTAGTCATTTGGGGAATGGCTGAAATGTGGAGTTGTGAAATTGATTTAATTAGAAACAACAAAAGGAGTATCTAACTACTTTACCATAGGCTACCACTGAAAAATCCATGGATGTTACTTTGAGCTAGGATGTTGCAACAGTGTAGAAACCATTTTGCCAGCTTTGGCACTTGTACAGCTTATTGTTTAACGCATGCTATAAAACTAGGATAATTCCATTCATTTCTAAGTGTACTTTGACTTTGGAAGACTTCACAATGCTGAAGTCCAACTTAGAGCTCTGAATACTAATTCAAGGTCACTCTTTTTTTTTTTAATCTGTAGACGAGTTAATTCTAAATGGAAGCATTACTTTATAAAATAGGGCTATAATTTGAATAGCGAGATTTCAAATCAGATGCAGAGTGTGTCAAAACTAAATAGTTGTAGATAGTTTAATTTGGCCAATACTTCTGTGAAACATTTATACATGTACATGTGTGTGTATATATGTAACATATTTACATACACACACATATAAAATATAAAATTTCACTTACAAAATGTTGCAAGCATGAAGAATTTTTGCACATACCATTCACTCAGATTCTCCAAATGTTAACATTCTTTTTCTCTCTCCACACACACACCATGAAATGTAAAAAATATGTACATTTTAAAAACTATTTGAGAGTAAATTGTGGTCATATTGCCCCTTTACCTCTAAAGCAGTTTATTCCAAAAATGCAAGGATATATGTTATCATCTGATCTATAATTCTTACTCAAATTTAACAGCTATTCTACTAATATTCTTTATTAAAGCAAAAACAAAAAAAAATTCTGGTTCAGAATACAATCTAGAACCTCAAATTATATCTGATTGCTGTTATCTTGATAATTTATTTGAAATTTCTAAAACTACTTTTTTGTGGTCTCTACCTGAATTACTGCAGATTATTAAAACTGGCAAAACCTGGAAAAGGGAAATTATTTTAGAATGCAGTAAAAAAAAAATTGCAGCCAACATTGAGAGATTTTAATTAATTTATTATTTTTACTTATTTATTTATTTTTTAATTGAGAGTTTTTATATGCTAAAAACTTAATACATACTACCTGACTCACAAGATCCCTACCCCTATGAGGTAGATAGAATTTATTACCAATAATTTATAGGTGAGGACATGGAGGCTTTGGAGATGTGAAAATCTCACTATGGTCATATAGTAAATTGCAGAGCCAGGATTTGAATCCTGTTGATTCGAGTCTTTCCTCTTAATTTCTAAACTGTAATATTGCTACAAGAGGCACAGGATTGGAAGGCAGCGGACGAGGTGATCTACTCACTGTCATCTACAACTCTATCTCCATAACTAATCATCAAACATTGTTGGCTACCCAAATTCACCTCAGTATGTTCACTGGACAAAAATTAACAAGAAGTTCTTCTAGAAGAAGGTTTTCTTGTCTAGCCATACCATTGTATAGATAAGAATGTCGAGCTCTGGTAGTAGGTGAGTGACTTACCCAAAGTACCACAGGGAGTATGTAACTGAGTCAGAATTAGACCTGCATAATTGAATGCCATTTTCTCTATTAGCCTATCAGTGTTTATCTCTCTGTGATGTATAAATAGTCTCAAGTAATCTTACTGAGTTGTTTAGAGCTGTGGAAAGTAGCTATTATTCTCTTATAATACTTAGAAGGAATTTCCTTTGCTTTGAAACTACAGCTTTACTTGCTTAACATTTACTCCTTGATGAGTCCTTCTCCCCTAAACTCTATCAACTGCAGTAACTTCCAGAAAAAACAAGAGTTCCTCAGTTGTTCAGGTGATGTTTGACCATTAAAAATGTGATATTTTTGGAGGAATTTTCTTGTTCCATTCTATAATGCTCTGGTGGGATGACTTGGTAGCAAAGAGCACCCACTGCCTTACTGTTGAGAAGTACATAGTGAGCTCACAGAGGAATATTTCTAGTCTGGTTCATACCATTTCCCATGTGTCATTTGGGGATCTCTCAAATTAAGGAGTAAGGATGAAAAAAGAGAGATGGGAAGAGAGTTTGTACTAATTGGACCTCCCATGTGTTAGATAGGTCCTCCTAGAAAAACATTGTTTTGTTTTAATTCATAAGACTCTGTGAGCTATATTTAGTCCCCTTTTGCTGATGAGGAAGCTGACATTTTCCTCAGAGAGGTTAAGTAATTTGCCCCAAGTCATATAGCATGTTAATAATGGACCTGGTTTCGATCCCAGGCTATACCCCTGTAGATGTGGAGAGGATGAAAGACTTATTGGCTAATTCCTTAATTCAACAAACTTTGTTCACTAAAGCACTGTTTTCAGTGTTGAACTAAATGGGGTTCTTGCTTTCAAGAGAGAGATGAATGGTGTCCTAGGGTGATGGGAATTCAGTGGTGAAGAGAAATCACTTCTAGCCAGAAAGACACCACCAAAGAGTTTGTTTTTCTGTAGAGTCTGGAGGAATGGTGGGAGCTAATTCATGAGGAGCCTGGAAAAATGAGCGTGAGCCAAGATATGGAGACAGGCTGGAGAAGGTAGAAGGAATGATGTGGTGTTTGGTTTGGTTTGGTTGTAGTGCTGAATTCCTGAAAGAAAGGTATGGGAAAGAAACCTAGAAAGGAGTTTGGGGCCGGATGGAGGCCCCAATCCTATGCCTCTTTCTTAGCAGAGTAATGGAGAATTTCAACTTTTGAATGACGATTGAAGTTTTTGAGCTAAGAAATGATTTGATCAGATATGACCTTCAATAAATGTCACTTCATAGCAGGCAATAAGATGCTGGAAATTGAGGTAGTGCAGGAGGACAAATGAAGATGCTAATGGCAGTGGTACAGGTGATCATGAGAATCTGAGCTAGAGCGGATGAGAGGCAATGAGAGGGAGGAGCGAACCTCTGCAGAAGATGTGATGGAATTAGAATCAAGGGAATGTCTTAGCTGGGATGATAGGGTGACATCCATAACACTTTCTATTAAGATTATAGGAGTCAGGTGGAACTTTGATAAAATTAAAGACAGTATAGAAAGATAAATTGTTTCAGGAAAGAAGACATTATTCTTGAGTATGCATATTGAATTTTGGTAGCATATAGGTAGGGTCATCTGTAAACATGGGTGTGGCATCCAGAATAGAGATTCATGGGTATAGATTATAGAATTAGAGTACCATAGATATAGACTTGGGGAGTCTTTTGTTTTGAGGTGATTACTGGAAACACTAGATTGAAACAGCTTGCCAGGGGAGAGAGGGTAGAAGAAAAGGGAAGGAGGCCAAGGACAACTCCTTGGGAAACACTTGAATGAGGGTGTGGGAAGAAGACCAAGCGCCAGAGGAGCAGTAGAACTAGGACAGAACTATGCCCTAGGAGATGTGGGAGGACAGGTGGTTCACAAGAAATGAAGGATCAACTTTGACATGCCAGAGAAAGGTGCCTGTGGCCAGATAGTGAGAAAAGGTCTTGAATTTAAAGGCTTCTTGGAATCATTTCAGTAGGGTTGTGAGATTGACTTTGGGAAAGGAAATTCATCAAGAAGCAGGCATTTGGGGACTGCCAGTAGGTTTATGGTTTTTGAAGAATAGATAAAGCTTGTGATATGTATGTATTTGACAGGAGTCCACAGGGGTTTAAGAGATAGAAACCCAACTGAAGCAAAACAGAGGATTTATTGTTTTTTGTAAAACTAGAAAGTCCAGAGGTGGAGGTGGCTTCCAATGGCATTGGATCTCGAGGTTTAAAAGTTACTGTTTTCTCTTGATATCCATTTCTTAGCTTCATTTGTTTCTATTTTTGTATTTTGGTTTCATCCTTCCTGTCACAAACAGCCTTTTTCCCTATAGTGGGAAATATAACCTTGGGTAGCCTCAAGCACACCTTTGCATCTTGAGATCCAAAATGAGGATCTCAAGTCTTGCATGTTGTTTTCAGTTGAAAACTCCTAGGAGGGCTCTGGTTGGCCAGACTTGTCTCATGTGCCTGACCAGGTAGGATCAGAATGTTTCTAAAATGTACTATCTCTGTATTTAATGTGCTAAGTGTATTTAATGCACTATCTTTGTGCTACTTTTACTACAGTCTGATCTGCAGTTTTCCTAAATCTTCGTATCAGGATTGCGTTTGACAGTATATAACAGAAAACATAACAGTGGCTTAAACACATAAGGCATACACACGCCCACACGGAGCTGCCGTGGTGTGCCCCAAAGTCAGCAAGGAGGTAGGACCTGATACTCTGCACTTCTTAGTGCACCATGTCAAGATCACAAAATAACTGTCTGCTGCAGCTGCGGCCATCATAACCCGATTCTTAACAACAGGAAAGGTGAAGGAGGAAAGAAAGACAGGGCTATTTCCCAGTTGCTGGCTTGAAGAAGCCCTCTTGAACTTAATACAATATTTCTGTTCACATCTCATTAGCTAGAACTTAGTCACCTGGGATGCTGGGAAATACAACCTTTGAGCTGGGTGTGTTACTGCCTGGATCACAATGGGGGTCAGTGTGTAAGAAGGCAAGAGTGGTTATTAGTTAGGCAATTAGTTAAGGTAATTTTGGCTGCAAGTAACGAACTCAATTCAAATAGCTTAAACATTAAGGTTTAAGGAAATGTATTAATCTTGTGTAATGAGAAAAAGCCCATAACAAAGTGGTAGAACTCTGACAGGGGTTGGTTAATGGTGTTGTTAGGCCACATTCTTGAGAACGCAGGTTCTATCTTCCTACTCTGCTCACCTCAGTAAGTTAACACCATGGCTGCAGTCTCTTCACATAGTGTACTCAGACATGAGAGCATCCAGAAAGAGACGAGGATCAGCCTTTTCACCTCTTCCCCCTTAGGAAGAAAGCTGCCTTTCCCAGAAACCCCCAGCAGACTTCCTGTAACCAGAGCTGGGGGCACAGGTGCAGTCCTAAACCAGTCCCTGGAATGGGATCAGCATGATTGGTTCAGACCAGTCGGAATTTACTCATGAAGCTGAGTCAAGTGAAGGAGGTGATTTTTCAAGAAACTTGGGCTCTGCCAGGAGGGTATGAATGGTATTTGGTAGGCAAACAACAGGGCTTGCCGCAGTTCCTCTCTATGCTAGTCCCATCTGACCCCTTCATATAGTCCATTTTGAGCCCTTTCTGCCATAGGAAGTCTTTTCCGGTCTTTCTAGCTCCCTCTTGCACTTTCTCTGCTGCTCTCCACTGAGTGCTGGACTGAGCGCTGTGTTATTTGTGCTCTATGTGCCAGGGTATACTTGTCTCTTCCACAACATGCACTTTTCTCTAAGGGCAAGGCCTGTTGTCAGACTTCTGCATGGTCTTTGGCGACAGTAACCACATTTTGGAACTTGAGATTGAAGGAGGGGTTAAGACAAGGGATTTCTTATTTTGAATTTATAGATGTCAGAAACTTTATCAGACTATATAAAACTAAATTCCATTGACGTTTTATGTTTAATGAATTATCCTTATTTAAAAGAAATGAAATGAGAGAAGTCTTGGGAAAAGTCAGCACTTTGCCCTACCTATGGTGCATGGCTTCTAGCGGGAGGTCAATATTTGTTGGTTGGTGTTAGCTGTAAAAATTTTAAAAGCTGTAACATGTTTCCTCACATGAGTAGATATTGCATGTGTTTACTGCCAGGGTTTTTATTCATTTTCCATTATATATATTATTTGTTTTTAAAAATAATATATATAAAATACATTTCCCCTTCTCTGTGAAGGAAGACTTCTTTAAAAACCTTGGGAATTTTTCTAATAAGGGTTCTTGGTACATGCATGTTCTTAAAACATATTCAGTTTTTAGATATCTTTACATAAAAGGCACATGAAGATGTGAAACTTCCTGGTATGTAAAGACATGGGGAAGTAAAACATTGTTAGTTGACTTAGGACTGTGATACACTGTGTCAGATAAGGTTTATTTAACCTTGATAAGGAAGAATGTCCAAGGGGAACTATTTAGTTTTAGCCCTAATTATTTACTTAGAAAATAACCACATCCTTTGGCCCTCTGAAAGTCATTCATAGAAAATAACATAAACAACATTGTTCTATTTCTAGAATTATTTTATTTACCTTGTCTGTTTCTAGGATTTACGCTATTAAGCTGGGCTGTAGGACCTTGGGCAAGGAATGGAGGACACAGAGGCTCACTTCCCTATTCTGTTTGAAAACAACCAGGAGGGGGCATGGTGATAATAAGGGCCATTAGAGTAGGAAAATCAAAATGAAAAGTACTACCCAATGTTAGTGTTTTTTTTACTATGTATTGATCCTAAATGGAAATGAGGATATATACCTCTTGGCGTCTTTATTTTCAGCAAGGCAGCAGAGTTCTGAGCACATGGTAGGGCCTTCCCATATAAATGAAGGCATGATTAAGGATTTTTATTAGAAGTATGTATTATAATGTTTATGTATTATAATCTCCAGGGTTAAAGCTCTTTATTGTTTGTATGCAAAGCATGCCTAGAGCCTGGGCCTTCTGTTGCAGTTGCTGTAACTCCTGCTGGCTCCACCCCTCAGCTCCTCATTTTTACATTTGAGTGATTACCAAGATTTTGGATCCTGCTGATTTCAAATTATATTTAATAAGAGAATGCCACTCACCTCTTGTTAGAGACTTTCCTGTGGCCGTCCTGCCCAGTTCAATTTTGAACCAGAAGTACCTTCTTTGAAGGCAGTGGCAAGATGGTGGTTGTGTCTAGTGTGTGTACTTTGAACGTGCCTGATGCTGAGCTGATCCACCCGCTTTAGAGAATTTAATGGCATTGCAGGACAGACAGCCTGGATGTGTTTGGGTACAATCCGTGATAATTTGTATGTGTGGCTTCAGAAGAAGATCTGTTGGGTGGGGAAATGTAAGTGTGGAAAGAAATGGTGAGGGTAGAGAGAAGACACTGCTGAGGGATCTCAGAAGGGAACAGTGGTGCTCAAAGCACTTTTCTGTTGGGACTTGACAGTAGCACAGTGCTGGGCCATCTGGTCACCACCTCTGCAAAATGCAGGCAGGCACATGAATGGATGATGGGAGGCTGTGGCCAGTCTTCTTCCTTTGTCCCCTACTCCCTGATGTCTCCATAATGTCATAGAGAAATCTCCAGGGTTAAAGCTCTTTATTGTTTGTATGCAAAGCATGCCTAGAGCCTGGGCCTTCTGTTGCAGTTGCTGTAACTCCTGCTGGCTCCACCCCTCAGCTCCTCATAACAGCTGCTGGAAGCTCCTGAACCCTCATCTGCCCTCCCCCCCAGCTCAGTACATATCTAGGCAGTGTGTATATTGTAGTCCTTACTCCACTGATTCTTGGCTAGAATTCCAGACAAATGGCTGCAATGAAATTTCTGTAAAAGACCAGAAGAAACCTGAATCTAGGCATTTCTTGGAGAAATAACACCAGTTGGTTTGTTCTCTTTGCACAGTTGCCTCTCTCATTTCTTTAAATTGCTTCCCAAGTGAAGAAATCCCAGTCTCATTCAGCACATTTCTTGAAGGTATGAACCCTCTGGCACAGATTACCTTCTGAAATGTGGCTTATTCATTCATACATACCCTTGATCAGTGTCCATTTAACCAGTAGCCTTCTTACTTTCCCCTCCCAGGAGGGATGGCAGATAAAAAATGTCATGTAGCATATATGATAACAATAGAGGATATACTAAAAAATTTTAGCTGCCCTGGAAGGAGCCCCTACTGTGAATACAACATGGACCTTTTGAATAATAAATGCACACAAAGCAGATTCATAAAGACATTACACACTGAGCCAGTTGTATCCTGTTGCCTGGAATGGTTCCAAATCCAATGGGAGAGCCGAAGTCAAAGGGATTGCTCTTTCCACTGCTTTTGCTCTTTCTCTGTCTCTCTCTTCTCTGTCTCTGCTTCTAGGACTGTTGTAACAAGCAGAAAAAATGGAACTTAGACTGCATCCCCATATGAAGTCCTGCTAGACTTGTTTTTATTCTGTGTGATCCTGTGCACGACCCAGAGAGTGTTGTGATAATACTGTTGGTCAGTGGACTGGTGTCCCCACGTTTAAGGTCCCTGCCCGCCCCCTTAAGAAAATATATTCCCAGAATATGTTAAAAAGAAAATTGTTGCCACAGCGCTTTAAAATCAAGCCAAGGAGTTCTTTCCTGTTATGAGAGTGAAGGGCAGTGGGGGAGTAAAAATGCAACAAGAGGAGAAAATGTGCAGAAAAGTGAAGATGAACAGTAAGCTTTCCCACTCTTTAAGAAGCAGTGGTACCTTTTTGAATTCAGAATCTTATGTTGGGTCTTAGTTAAGGCACAGCAAATACTAATCGCTGCACATCCTATGCAAGAAGGTAAAAATGAATATTTTTGTGTCCATAAGAGACATATAGTACACTTGTGACAAGGAGATGCGACAAGTTCATAGCAACTTGTGTCCAATGAGAGCTTCTTCTGAGATACTGGTGGAATTGAAGGTGATGTCATAATGGTTTCGTATTTGCGGTAGTATTCAACTCAGACAGTGAAGATCAGTAAGGTTTTAGTTAGCAGAGGCTGGAGGTAGGGTGTCATGAACAGTGAGGGGTGGAAAAGCATGGGGTGCTTAACTGTAGGAAACAAGGAACACTGGAGAGTAAGGTGAGAAAGGGAGAGAGGATCGATCGTATTGAAGGTCTGGCCAATTAACAGAAAAAAGCCTTCAGGAAAATGCTCAGAGTTACGTGTTTTTAAGATTTAGATCTCACAGAATTATAATTAAGTGGTTTGAGGCAGGAGTCTTATGGAGGTTCATGGCAGTGATCCAAGAGAAAAAAAAATGAGAGCCTAGATTCAGGGGACAGCAGGAAGAGTACAAGCGCGGACTGATTGGCACCTTGCAGCTGGGCTCCCCGTGGCCTTGGGAGGCTGAGGAGCTGGGCCAGGTGCAGAGGGGAAAGAAGTGATGCCTGGCTCCCTGCACCCTTAGCAAGCAGGAAATGGTACCACGTTCACCCTTCTGTCCTCACCCAAGTGATTTTCTGCCCTTAGGGCTTCACAGCCATTCAAGAATAGTAAGAAATATAAATATCCTCAGCAAATTAAAAAGGTTTTCTGGGGCCAGCCAATAGGTCTTCATGAACTGAGATACGAAGAAAACTGTTGGGACTAGCGCAGACACACCCAGGCATAGAATGGGAAATTGCTGTAATTGCGAGGGGGCATTGGTGGCCCTTCTTTATGGCCAGCCACCTCTTATTCTTTGAAAGTTGCTAAGCACAGCAGAGAATGCTTTATATCCTAAAGAGAGTCCCAGTGAGTTTAGGGCAAGCCCCCCAGCCTGGGGCACTCAGGGTTCCCATCCCCACCCCCTTCCCACTGGTCACCTGTGGCTGTGGGCAGGATGGCCCTGTTGGTCGGTCATTGGAAATTCCTCCGTAACTGCAGCTGTGAGCTCCTAACGCCACCGTCCCTGCTTGTGTGCTCCCTTCTGCTGGTAGGAGCTGTTGATGCTCAAAGCAAGGCTATTCGTTGCCCAAGACCATTCTGTTCCACCTCTAGGAATGATTTCCCAGTCTCTGGGTGACCCGTTAGAGGCCTTGTGGTGCAGGAGGATGTGGATAAGCATTGGAGCGAGCTGGGCAAGAGCTGCCGTGCTGCCTCCTCCACTCACCAGCTGTGTGACTTACGCCAAGTCACCTAACCTCTCAGGGACTCAGAAGCAGATCTGTGGTCATGAGATGATTAAAATGAAAGAATGTCTGTCAATCACCTACCTCAGTGCCTGCAGCTACTGTGAGCTCATTACAGTGTAGGTTTTTTTCTTCTAGAGATTTTGGGATTTTGTCCTGAAACCATTATCTTTTCACTTTGCTCTCTTCTGGATCTGAGTTTTTGGACACGAATTATCCCCAGGGTCTACTCTTACGAATTGCTGGCTCATAAAATAAGCAAAATATGGGGAGGCTCTGGAAGATGCAGTCGCTGAGGCTCTGTAGCCTTTACCAGGCTGCTGTGTTTATTATTCATTAACACAGCAGCTTAGCAAGTGTGGGCAGACACATTCCTGAAGGCTCTACATGGTAAGTTTGCTCTAGCAAGAAACCAAGTAATCAAAGTGGTGTGAGGTGGTGTGCTCACCATTATCACTGTCCACCACACCCTAGGAGTATTTACTTCTGCAGATAGGGGGCTTGTATTTCAGGATAAATCACATGCAGAGAGCTCAATTGGCCATTTTTATTCATGATAAGTAGGAGGGAAAGAGAAGATGCTTTTCGAAGTTAGGTTACTTTAGTTTTCCCTTGGCTTATAAAGGGGCAGAGATTTGGGGAAAGGAAGCAAATATTTTGGCTAATGTAGTTAAAACCCTTTTCTGGTGACAAGTAAATGTAATCAGGTGCTCTGCATGTTGCCCCTTCCTTCATTACTTTATACAATATTCTTTTTCATGAGCCTTAGTACAATAGACCAAACTCCCCAAGGAAAGCCCATAGATAAGGAGACATTAAAAACGAATATTAGAGGCAGAAGAATAAGAATCCTGGGTCTGTTTCTACTGTTTGTTTTTTGGTGGCCTTGAGCTTTTGAAGGCTTGTCGTTCAGGTAAGTTGGAGGAGAAGGCATGGGCGTGTGGCTACTCGTGGCCCTGGAGGGCTGAAGGCTGCTGCCCCTTTCGGTTCTTGTGGTACAACTTGATCTTTTAAAATGTGACCTTTTAAACACTGCGTTACAGCTGTGAGCATTATCAGTTAAATTTTGTTAGTGAGCCTGGAGGATAGGAAGCCTCTTGAGAGGGGCTTGCACTAAAGTAGACTCTGAGATGCTGTGACATTAGAATGGTGAGCAGTTTTGAGGGGGAAGTTCTGAGAAAATCATTTCTGACTAATGGGTTGACATGTTGGTGGGTGGTAACAGAAGTGAGAGATGAATGCCCTGTGCTTGGAAGCAATTATGCTTGACCTCCCAGACTAATATGGAAGACACAACCAGCAGAAGGCAGCCTGCAAGCAAGTTTAATTATTGAGTTCTAAGAATTCACATATGGGGCATGTTCATAAGAACTGAAGCTCTCATGGGAAGTAACACTGGTTTTGGGCATTTAAGGAGTGAAGATGAAGTTTGAGGTGAATCCTTTAAAGGTGTAGTGGTGAAGCTAGCTAGTCTAGAATCAAGAGGATTCGCTGGGGAGAAATACTTGTAAATGGAAGTGCCGAGGTCTTAAATCCGTCTTCCTCAATCCCTCATTTTTCATGTGGTGAGCCCTAGGAAGTTAAAGGCCTAGAGGCTGGTTGAGGGCCCAAAGTAAGCTACTGTGAGACAGGATAGAGCTTAGGTGCTGGGGTGCCCTGTGGGAGACAAAGTGCATGGCGAGAGAGCTTTTTAGGAAGAACTGAGTTTAGGGGCATGGCCCCTGTGTTAAACCTGTGTTGTTGCCTGAGAATCTAGCATTGTTATCCTTGATATTGAAGAAATAATTCCATATATTAACTCTTCTCATTTCTGAGTCCTCTGGTTGCCTCTCTCTGTCTATCTTTCTCTCTCTCTCTCACACACACACACACACACACACACACACACACACACACACACTTCTTTGTTAATGCTAGGTAAGGTCTGAGTATTATCCTTTCCAGCACTATTTGCATTTTAACTGGGACAAAAACTTCCAGAGCATATAATGAATCTAAAAAGTAGAGTTTCAGATCTCAGTGACTTCAGATTTTAGGAAAAGCAGGAGCCTGCCTTCTTACCCCTAAAATCAAGATGTGTAAGAAGAACAGGTTGGAAGGTGGGGGAACCTGAAGTCTAAGAAGAGGATGTTGAATGCCTGGAGCTTCATGGACACTCATTTGTTAATGTACAAAATGAAAATTTTTAGTGAATGAATGACTGATGAATAATAATGCTCAGGGGTATAAGGTGCTTTCAGAGAGAAGAGAAAGGATGATGGAAATAGGCCCTTTAAAGGAGGAGTTAATATAACTTGGTGACTGTGTGGTTGCAGGACACTACAGGGAGAGAGCATTTACAAAAAATTATAGATATAAAATCTCATTGCTTGAGAGAGTACCCCTGCTAGAACCAGGAAACTGGGATTGTACATCTGATCACATGGGCACACACCTACCATTTGTAAGTCGACATTTGAAAACCCTTCTGCAATTCTCTTGTTGACGTGTCACTTATATGAGCTGCTCTCTTACTTCCTGCTTCTGTTGCTAAAGGTCCTCTGCCCAACTTTTCCTCCTGTTACTGTGCGCCCAGGAAAAGGGGAGGAAAAGTGGGGCTCAGTATGAATTGTGTGCTCTGGTTTCTTACAAAAGGACACAAAGAATTTTGTCCTTTCCTTACTCACCTCTTTATGCCCACTTAAATTTGTCACTTAAAATTTTCTTTAGGAAAGCCTTTATATTTTCAAAAAAGGGGCCTTTTTTTGAAAGCTAGGCTTACAATGACTTTCACTTTTTGCCTCTCTTTTGCACAGAATATGCTGCCCTTGGTTATGGAGAGATAACCGGCTGACCTGGCTCCCGCAGGCATTCCTCCCTGACAGGCTGGCTTGCTCTGATCTGTATAAACACTCTGGCCTGCTGACCAGTAGTCTGTATTTATGAGGCACTTGGAAAACAGTGCGAGCTGCAGAGAGTGACCACCAATAGTAAACTTAATTTGGTTTAATGTGTTTGGGCTTGCTTGACCTCACCAGAATAAAAATGTGCCTGTGTAAATTGCTGTATTGGGAGTTAAAAAAAAATTCCAGAGACATTTATCTCATTGGAACATTGGAAGAACCTTGAGATTGCTTTAGCAAAGGTTTAAGCCCATGTTTAATGTAAGATAGACTTGAGAAATGTTTAACATAGAGCTTTAATCACTGATAAGGTTATTGTGAGTTCTGAATTTTAAGAGTCTGAATTGCTATTTTTTTCTCTCGCAACTTTTTTTCCCTAGGCGATTGGCTGGCAACGACCTTTCTTTTATCCACCCAAAGGCCTTGTCTGGGTTGAAAGAACTCAAAGTTCTGTAAGTAATGCAATTTTAGAGTTTCGCAGCTGGCTGTGTATTTTCTCTCTGCATAGTCAACCTGCTTGGAGCTAGGTTAAGCACAGAGTCTTTAGTTCAGGATTAAAAGATTTAAGGAGTGGCCAATGGGTAGTGTGGGAGGCTAGAGGTTGATTTAGGCAATCTTGGGTCTGGATAAGAAAAGTTAAAACTCGAAATAATAGGTATTCTGACCTCTAATGCATTACTGGAGTTAAATGTTAGGCTTTTTGTGTGGCCAGCAGTACAGGGAGTCAAAATCATATTTAAGCTTTCCTGGGAGAGTTTTGTTTCCACTTATTTTATAGCTATAAGAACTTGGAATTAGTTGACCCTAAAGGGAAAAAGGCTTATAAGAGCTCCAGATGTTAAAGTCATTTTAGAGCTAAAGGGAATTGAGATGCCTGTGATTTATATAGCCTGTGAGGGGTCAGGAAATGCCTAGCGGTGGTCAGGAGTTTGCGGCGTGGCAGACTGGAGAACAGATGAACTGTCAGCCCCACTTCTGCCACCCCCCCTTGCTGGGTAACCTTCTGCAAGTCACAAGACCTCTCTGGTTCAGTGACCTGGATGGGCCCTTCACCATCCATTCTGTGATTATGATTCATGTCAAGCAGTCATTTTATTAATGTGACTAGGAATGGCTTTAGGCAAAAATGACTTCATTTTCAGTATTATCTATGCCTCTGGTCTCTGAGCCCTAACTATGAGAGGATTAAAGCTCTATTTTTGCCCTGGCCCTGCATTCACTGAGAACATGGCTACTGCTTCCTACTCAGGGTCTGCTGTGCTCTTGGAAAAATTGGCTTTACCTAATGTCCATGTTTGGGCTCTGCTGTATCCCAGTTTGAAGAGGCATTAAGGATGTCAATAGGTTTGCTTGTTTTACATCCCAGTGAAATTGTTGTACCTGCTGTTGACCTGTTACACCGCCCAGGTAACATGAACAGTACCTAGGGTGGTGAACATTAATTAGGCTGCCTTAATTCCTGAGAGTATAAACAGCCCCTGGAAATGTGGATTACCCAGCAGATCTGTGTTAAGAGGTGGCCTCGTGATAGTGGCCTAGGTTTCATTTCTGGCTTTACAACAAATGCTTCTGACTTTTTTGTAACTCTTTTATCTTGGGTGCTTTTCACCTTGAACCCTCCTCCTCTCCTGCCATTGGAAATTTTTTTGGGAAAGAAATGGCTCTGAATTCTTTTAAGAAAAAGTAGTAACAATTGCTTGTTATTCACTAACCAAATATTTCCTTCCAGAACCCTCCAAAACAATCAGTTGAAAACAGTACCCAGTGAAGCCATTCGAGGACTGAGTGCCTTGCAGTCTTTGTAAGTACCTTTTTGGCTTTCTGCGTTCTTGAACCATTAGCAGGCCACTCTGGCTGCTAAATGTGTAAAGGAACTGGAAGCCCAGGGAGAGGGGAGATGTATTCTCTCATCTGGGATCTGGGGATGGTCAGTTGCTATTATTGAAGTAAATGTCTTCTAGTGAGAGCAAAGGAGGTGCTTCAAACTCCTCTCGTCTCAGAGGCTGGCAGGAAGCTACAGGTGTGCACTACTGGGTGTAATTCCAGAGCTTGTTTGTGGAACCAGAGTTACGTGTGTACAGTTCTAGCATCTTGTGCCGTGATGATCCAGAAATAGCCACCAAGAGGTTTCTGTTCCAGGTGGTAAGGATAGTCAGGATACACTGGTTATATAGTTCCTCATCTGTGGGCCTTGAACACGCATTGGGTGGCCACTTAATCATTTGTGCTGCCTTCTTCCTAGGTTTTTCTTAAGGAAAGTTTGGTTTGATGTGGAGTGTGCAAGATTTCAATTCTTGATTTTTAGCATGTTCAGCCACCAGTTTCAAAAGCTTTTTCCTGTAGCCCTTCACTTTGGTCTTTTTTGTGTTCTTTGCCATATATGTATAGGTGTGTTTGAATAGGAACCTAGAGATGGGGGTCATTGCTTCTGTGGTTTGGGGATGCCTACCCCCCTCCGCTCTCTAGTGGGTAGAAGGTAAACAGCAGTGGTATCACAGGGACTGTGCAAATTCACAGGTTTTGAAGGAACTATTGATTTTATATTAAACAGATTTTTATATATTAAACAAACAGATTTTTGGCAATGACTAGAATGCATGTTGTGAAGTAGTGTCATAGGGCTACAGCTTTAGGTCTCCCCGTCTCTGGGACAGAAGACCAAGTTCCTCTGTCTTAAGGGAAGAACACTTTAAGCCCCTGCAACAGAATCACTAGGGGGAGATTATTAAAATGCATATCTCTAGGCCATATCCTTAAAGTGATATTTTCTCTTAGGTAGGATCTAGGAAGGCTGTATTTCAAAAAAGATGTCCCTAGGTGTTTCTCATGTACATGGAAGTTTTGAGAATCATTTTGAATAAAAAATTATAATAGTTAATCATACTTCACGTGATAGATAGAACTTATATGTTCTATATAACAAAATTGTTTCAACCGTATCATGTGTTTGTATACTAATCAATCTCATAGGCTTTTTTATTGCCCTTTGAAATAAATGTAAATGTGTGCTTTTGTAGGAATGTGAATAATAGAAGACACAGGTGAAAAGATTGAGCTGCTTGTCCCACGCACTTGCTAATATAAAATCATTTTTAACTGTACCAAAAACACATCACTGGAAATTGTAAATTGTAGTTTACCTTTTCATTTTAGATTAGATATTTTAGTAGTTAATAGGAAGTGAATGTGAAAATAACAATATGTACTAATAAAGCATATCATATGCTATAAAGATTAAACTTTAAGGTGTACCTAATGTCATAAAAAAGGAATATCCGGGGTATATGCCATTGAGTTTCCTGTTTAAATAGAAGTTTAATTTAAGATAGAAGTATATTAAGTAGCTCATTTCACCAAAACACCAAGTTCTGGAATATAAGGATTTGTTATTCACCATAACTAATTGAGTAGATTCTGAGTAGATTCTTTCAGGGATGCAGTGGGAAAGAGTCCCTTCACAGAAATGTGACTTCGTTGTCTCTACAAACTTCCTGACCTCAGATGGATGTACCCAGAGGGAGCCGTCTTACGTCCCTCAGAACTCATTATACATTTTTAATACTTCCCAGGTTTTGTGTTTTTTTTTTGTTCTTGTTTTTTGCTTTTCCAGAATTCACTTTACTTTAAGACCTTCATACAGAATTATTCTTATTTCCCAAGACTTACTGATCAAAACGTTCAATCATTTATTTCTAGTAGAAAGGCTGAAAAAGAGAGAACTAAGTCTTTGAACTTTAGAACAGAAAAAATACCAAGAAAACATACAAATAGATTCTTTTGACTTTGTGGCCAGTACATACATAAAAGTACACATAACATGGATAATTTAGATGATTTAAAGTGTTTTTCACAGGTTTCTCTCTCTAAAACTCATGTTTAAAAAAAAGCACATTTTGCTCATCACTCATTGAGTGAGTTGCATAGTTTAAAGTATCTCCAAAATTGGGGTGAGGGTAGGGGAGAGGAATCAAAATGAACTATTTTTTTTTTAAAGATGTTGGGATGTTTTTATGTGTGTCAGAAACACGAGGAGCTATATGTCAGGGCTTTTTATTTAAGAAGGAAATGTTCATGGGTTTGTTAGCATAGTGGGTGTAGTGGTTCAATTAGATATAATTGAAATTCTGTCACGGTGTAAAATAGTCTTATCAGCACTTGAGTCAGTTTGAAAATCTGATCTTCAGACCTGAATTACATGAAAGATTTCCCTCTGGTTTTGAAGTAGTGCTTAGGAGCAAAGTTCATTAGAGGTTGAAATTGACCAGAAGTGGTTTGGTATAATTGTGTGATGATGACTATAAAATCTGAAATTGTTCTCATTAATAAAAAGGTAGCATAACAGCTTTCCACAAAGCCATGAAAATAGCTAAAGCATTGCCTGAGCAGGATGTGAAAATGACATGTCAGAATTTGCTCCACTAGAATTTTTTTCTTCACACTGACAATGACTATGAAAAGGATTTCAGAGACTTTCTTAGGTTTTTCACAGTAGCAGAATTTCTTAACTATTTTAAGTTTGAAACTGGAAACAAAATACGCTACTGTGATATTTACATTACGGGTAAGTTAGTATAGAGTAAAAGAAGACCTTTGGTTATACAGAATAGGCATTCATTGCTAACATAAACATTCATCAGCAAATATCTGCATGTAGATTATTTGTTACTGTGATTTCATTAAAGGCAAGAGAAAGAAGTATGTGAGTTTCAGTATAATAAAAAACAGGCTTTTGAGAGTAGAGAATAGAACAGAATTCTATTTTTGAAAATTGGGAATGTCTAGGAATAGAAATCTTAAAGATGAAAATAAGTAAGGAAATTCAGTTAGTACATGGTTAACCTTTGAACAGCTTAAATGTACTTAAATCAAGTAGTAGTGACCTTCTGCTCTATGGAGTCTGAATGGCAGAACACCTTGAACAAGGCCCACATGATCTCTTCACTTGTGAGATATCTGATGCCATCTACTGCATCTACTGAAAGAATCAATCATAGTATTTTCTTGGTCCATTAGTTAGGATGATTGTTAATGGTGTCAGTCATCGGTACAAAGCCATAATTCTAAGATTCTTCCTTTGTGAAACATTGATCTCAGTGTAAATGCCAACTGTTTACATTTATGGGTGTGCCACCAATACCCAAATGTGAATTGAGGAATAAGGATTAACTATTTGAGTCACCACAAATCTTTTTCCTCATTTAACTTCTTACTTAAGGGTTCCATTTTTCCAAAGCTCCTCCTTTTGATCTCTTAACATGTAACTTTGCAATTTGGGAAAACTTTTCAGGCCAGAGGAAATTGTGTCTGTGTGTTTATTGTTGTATTACTGTTTTGCATAGATGACTGCCTTAGTCAAGACTCACCTGGTTATCTTGCTGTAAGTTAAGGCCATTCCTTTTTTTTGATGGTATATGGTGCAGAATTCTGCAGGAGCGTAAAATTCTGCAGGAGTGTATATAAAACTGGATTAACAGCCACCTTTCCTTATTAATAGTTTTTTCCCACATCTTCAAGAAACACTTCTTATGGAGAGGGCTTAATTTCAATGGAGTGCTGTGTGTGTATGTTGGGGACCATTGCTGATTACTTTGTTCAATATGAATGCTGTATTGCAGAGAATCTGAGGTGGGGGACTCCAATTTGTACTTTAAATACAATCCAAACCCCTTACCTGGCCTACAAGAGTCTGCATAATCTGGTCCTCATTTGTATCTCCAGCTGTGTCTCCCTGGGCCCTCCACTCCCTTCCTCCTAGGAGAGTGGTCTAATCACTCTGACCTTCTGGGAGTTGCTGGGACCACACCCAGGTGGTGTCTGCTGCAGAGCCTCTGCCTTCCCTGTTCCCTGTGCCTGGAACACTACTTGCCCACCTCCCTCTGCCCCTCATTCTTGCTCATTCTCTGGATCTCAGTTTAAATAGCACCTTCTTAGAGATGCTTTTCCTGACCAGTGCATTTCAACTAGCTACCCTCCCCTCGGCATCTTTTAATCTTTATCTCCGTATTGTGTTTATTTACTGCTTCATACTTTTTAGGTACTCTGTAATCGTTTTAAAATTTGTTTATTATATTGTGGGTCACACATTGCTAGGATGTCAATCTTATGAGGACAGGTTTCATGTTCACCATTTTTATCGTTTGTGCCTAACAAGATGCTCAGTTTAAATATGTTGAATGAATTGCAGTTAGTTAAATTAGCTACAGGTGTAATTTAAATACATTAACTATTTAGTTATAGTATGTGGTTAATTGTATGGTTATAAGTTCAATCTCTCTCTCTCTCCCTAAGTGGAAGTTCCTGAGGTTGGGAGTCGTATATGTGTGTTTGAACACACTATCTACTCACTAAAACAAATCTCGGCAGCTCTGTAGCCAGGGTTTTGCCAGTGTGTTATATAAAGGATGCCTGTCTTTTCTCACAGGTAGGTTCTAAAAGGCCCAAGGAGTAAACAAGCCTAAAAACATTTCTAAACAGGTTCTTCAGCAGCTGCTCACTTCCCTACACTCCCCTTCTTAGTGCTCTTTCAGTTATCTTGACTTTATCAAAACAAGCTTCCATCAGATCCTCCCAGGACCAGGGGTCTTTAACCCGTGCTTATCTGCCTTTGGGAAGGAGACCGCATCTGGAGTAGGGGCTGTGAGTTGGGGACAGGGGCTCAACATTTACCTGGAGGGAAAAGTGACAATTACAGCAGGCCTGAAGCTAGAGCAGCGTAAAGAAACAGGAGGAACAAAAAGTCACAATTCCCTGAACCTACCCAGCTGTTTCGTTAAAAATATGCTTTCCTTTTGGCTTTTCACCAGTTTTTTCTGTTCCCTAATTTTCACCAGGAGATCTAAGCCTGGGAGGTACGAATTTTAAGTATGAAGATACATCAACAGGGGATTTGTGAAGAAAGTCATGATTTCCTGGTGCAGTTACTGTCTCTCATCATATTAATGTCACATTGTCTTCATGTTGAAAAGTGATTATTTCAACAATCACGCCGGTTGTGCCAACAATAACATTTAGGACTTAGTTTTCCAGATTTTCAAATGGGGACTTAATTTGAACTATGAGTAATCCTATTAGTAAGGTGTCCTTAATTACAACATTGGGGGAAAATTAAAGAGGCTTTAAAGCCATAATAACATTGATTGGAGTGGCTGTTTAATATTTCCTATGGACAGTTTGTCCTTAATAACTGTTAATTTTGACTAATTTTTCAAAAGTGCTTCATGGTAAGAGAGGAGGAGAAAGTTGCTTTGCCAGTACATGACACCTATATTTTTAACTTGCCTGGTAGTAATAAGGATTGTCGAAACTCTATTTAACTAGATGGTTGCTATTAAAAAAAATTTTTTTTTGTAGCTATTTCCTTACTGTTTTCTCTTTTGGTACCAAGTCAGAATAGCAAATAAATGTAATATTGAATATTAGTTACAGTATAAAATCATTAATAAAATAGGTTATTTGCTCAGCTTAGGTTTTTCTTGTTGTTTTTCTGTATTTTTGATTTAAGTATATTCTGAAACTTAAGATTCCAGCCTGAACCATTTTCTGGGCTTTCCCCTTTTTTAACACATCATTCTGCTCTAAAGTTACTCTTAGCCAAACATTCTTGAAGGACTCAGATTTGGATTCAACTCTTTGTTAGGAAGGAAGGGAGAGAACTCAGTTCCATATACTGGTCTTGGAAAAATTGTTTGATTTTATGAGAACTGCTAGTGAAATAAAGGAAATAAGGGAAGCTATACTCCGGTCATTTTTATAACTCCGTTTTGTTTTGAAAACTGAGAGTCGCGTAACTGGGACTGACATAGCCCACCAGAATTCGTTACTGAGTGTGGTTGTTTCTGTTTCTGTCAGGCGTTTAGATGCCAACCATATTACGTCCGTCCCTGAGGACAGTTTTGAGGGGCTTACTCAGTTACGGCATCTGTGGCTGGATGACAACAGCTTGACAGAGGTGCCTGTGCATCCCCTCAGCAATTTGCCGACCCTGCAGGCCCTGACCTTGGCTCTCAACAAAATCTCAAGCATCCCTGACTTTGCGTTTACCAACCTTTCAAGCCTGGTAGTTCTGTAAGTATCTACCCCTTTTAATACCATGCATTTGTGTGAACTTGGAGGCAAAAGCAGATTTCTTAGGACAAATTATTGTGAAAGTACCTCACTGATTGTGCTTCTGAAGAACTAGTGTTTGGGGGAGCCGCCTTTTGGACAAAATTAAACATGCTCACTGTGTAAAATACAAGCTAGAATAATTGAAAAAATTAATGTCTGTTGAGAACTGTTGAATCTCTCTAAAATAATATGGCCATTTGTAATCATGAGGAGAAATTGGTTCATTCAGCAAACTCTTGCAGAGCTTTACTTGTATGCCAGCAATGTATTCAGTGTTAAAAGAAGCAGATTGATGTTGAGATGCTTCCAGAAAATAGGTTTCCGTGGTATTTCATGTTCTTAACCACCTTGTCTGTTCATACACTCTATTCAAAGAGTGTATGATTCTCTGTATTTTTTATCTTTGAAAACTTAGACGTAATAAAATGTTACCCATTCTCACTGATGTTAAGTATGATGTGCTTTGTCCGTGTCATTTCCTCCACCTCCTTACAGGAGAACTCATCAGAGTTCTGCTTCATATCATTAAAAGCTCATCAAAACTTTTGTTTTGATGTGGGTAAATATTAAAGAGTCTTCAATGTGTGTGCCATTTTTCCACTAGAGATATTTCCTTTGCAATGGTATTCTATGTTCAGTGAATCTGAGTTTGTGCAGTATACATCAATGCTGTCTGTTTCCATTAGTCAAGTGTTGAAATGTTTAGCTACACATTCCTTTAAGCCAGTTTATAGACATATAAAACATAATGGCTGCCATTGGGTGATGTTAAGTCATTTTGATGCTTTTTTCCATAGGCATCTACATAACAATAAAATTAAAAACCTGGGTCAGCACTGTTTTGATGGACTAGATAACCTGGAGACCTTGTAAGTTTATTCCTATTTCTGATAATCACATTGTGATGTTACTAGTGCAGTTTTGTATTTCACTGCAGGCAAGGGGAAAATAATGGTCTTGAGTTCAGCTCATTATTAATTTGCTTTAATACATGACTAAATTTTTGCCACTAAATAACAAAGTTATGAATAGTGATCTGTGAATTTTATGGTTAAAAAGTGGCGCACAAGCTTGAACGTAATATTTCTTTCAAAAGTACACCCAGAAATTAACTCATTCTGCCACTCCATGTACTTCTAAAACATTTATGGTTTTGTTAAAGTGAATGACAGTTTTGGAACTTTGAATCTCATAAATTAATTATGGAAAAAGTGTTTTTATTTTTTTACATGATCTCAGTTGGCTTGCTGACTATTAACACTGGGTTTGAATATTATCTCTGCTTTCATATGCTAAATGCAATACAGTTTTCCATTTTGCTTAGGATGTTTTTGTTGTTTCTACTAGTTAAAGTATTTGGGGATTCTGGCTATTTCAACTGTACATCACACTATATGAGCAAAAGACATTTTGCAGCTATATGTAATTAAGAGTAGGATCTTTATTTTTGTTGTTTCAGTTTATTTTAGTTGCCTTTATTCAAAGATTTACAATATTTGCTATTGTAGTATTTTGTTTAATTGAATTTTCTGGTTACCTGTCAGTTAATGAGAAAACTTAATTTTTTTTAGTAATCCATTAATCCACTTGCCTGTCTAAACAACTAAATGATAGTGAACATCAGTGGATATCTGAAAGTTGAAGCTCTTGAGGAAGATATTTCCAACTGTTCTCTCTTTCTAAGTATGTAAATAACAACTTAACAGAAAACTAAGTGGATCTTACTATACTCGACCATAGATACTATTCCAGTTATAGTAAAATAAAACTCTTCTTCTCAGTTAAATTTTTATTTGCCACTTTTTTATGTAGGAAAGGAAACAAAATAGGTCTCTGATGAGCTGGGCTTATGATTTTGTTTTACTCTCATTCTGAAATCAACCCTGCCAATCATACATCAACATTTCTTTTTAGGTTAAAAGAAATGAAAATGTAAATACACTCAGAATTAAGACATTTTAGTACAGATCACTACGGCTTTTCTCTCCTAATTCATGTAACCTTTTCAACAATTTGTAACCTGCTTCAGGGCCATAGTTGTCTGAATCTATCCTGGCCCTTCTGCTTGTTCAGTATCTCAGGCCATCCTGCTGATGGTTGGGCTGAAGTCAGCTGCCCTTTTGCCAGAATTTCTAGAAGTCATTCTAAACCCCAAATGGAAACCTTGGTTTCAGGCTATTGTCCTTTGTAAATGGACATTCAGTAAATTCTGTTTTACGGTGAGTTTCCTGAGAAACGCCATTCAGATAATTTGTTTGTTCTAGCTCACGAGTAATATGTGATTTTGAGGATCCTTTGAACTTTTAAGATTGACTGAAAAACATCATAGAAGAATGATGATTTTTTTTTCCATTCGATATTTTAAGGAAAGGTATAAATTCAGTTAAACTCCTGTAGGCTTTCAAATGGCAATATGGTTGGTAAAGAAAGATTACCATCCAGAGGATATGATTTTTAAAAGAATACCCTCATACCAACATGCCTTATAAATTGTGACCACTCTTCCAATGTTCTTACATATTTTCTCCGGTCTTTTTTTTTTTTTTTTAGGGACTTGAATTATAATAACTTAGGGGAATTTCCTCAAGCCATTAAAGCCCTTCCTAGCCTAAAAGAGCTGTAAGTATTGCTTTGCTCTATGCTTCAATATCCTTAGAACACACCATTTAAACTTCCAACAATGAGATTTTAAAGCATCTCTGTCCCATTACATACATTATAATACACACACACAAACACATGATCAGACAGATTGGGTTATGTTAGGTAGTTTGGACCACTCTGAGCATAGATCACTGTGCAGGGCCAGCTACTGGGAGATGAAAGCATAATGCACAGTTTCTGCCTTTCGGGAACTTGTCTTAGTCTCACTGGGAAGGCTGACCATCTAAGACAGACAGATGCAGTTTCTGGGTAGAAATAAGTGCTGAATCAATGGGATAAATAAATCATTCCAGAAAAAGACCTCACTGAGGCTTGGGGTCACTAGAATAGGCATCATTAAAGATAAGGTGTTTGACTGGACTTGAAAGGATGGAAATATTTCAATAAATGAAAGAGATGGAGCAGTTTAGACGTTGGATTGTCCAGGGCAGAGATAGCAAGGTATACGGCATAACAGGGAATGTGTGTCACGAGTTGGTAGCAAATACTCTGAGATGCCTAAGGACTGAGTGGAGCAACTGAGAGAGATTTGGGGGTTAGAACACTTAAGATTCTAATGGCCTAAAGTTCTTCGATGATAAAGCAAACCAAATGTATGTGAAGGACCTGATAGATGCTAGGATAAGCAGAGGGTTTAAAAAGAACTAGGTATCATCTGGAAAAAAGATGAGATGGAATTAAGAATTCAGTTTCCCCACAGCAATTACTGTGCAGAGCTAGATACTGGTGAGAGGAACGTGTAATGTGCACTCTCTGCCTGTCAGGATCTTGTAGTGTTAGTCTCATTTTTGAAATTTTCATGTAGATGATATCAGTTATATTTCTCATAATACTGAACAGGAGTGGATACTCTGGTTTTTAACTTACTTTATAAGGAGATAGGCCTTTCAAAATATTTTTCTCCTATCTTTTTAGGTTATTTCATAGTAATTCTATTTCTGTGATCCCTGATGGAGCATTTGGTGGTAATCCACTCCTAAAAACTATGTAAGTAGTTTTGAAAGTTTCTTTTAATATATAATCCTGTAAAGCTCTGTCTATATGATACCAAACATCTGGTTGAAGAATGATATTCAAACTTTAGGTATATGGACTTTGTGAGCATAGATGTAGTTTTGGTGGACTTGTGAACATATGAAAACTTGGCCTTTTTTGGATATTTTTACAGACATTTGTATGATAATCCTCTATCTTTTGTGGGGAACTCAGCATTTCACAATTTATCTGATCTGCATTCCTTGTAAGTATTATATCAATTTAAAAACAAACCTAAATGTTTATATAATTGCTTTAATGGGAAACTAGAATTTATTATTTTAGCTCTAGAAAACAAAATATTTTCTATTCTTTTCCTTGGGTGGAAGTCCAAAGGATGATGGTTCTTATTTATGTGAACATTTAGCCAAATTATCACATTTTTCAGGTACAGTCAAGAGATTAAACTATTTTTATTTTGGGGTATAGTAGTCCTGTAATGTTAAACTATTTAAAAAGTCAAATGAAAATATCTATGAAAGTTTTTTATTTTAAATTAATTTTTTGCTCCCAATTTCTTAAAGAGTCATTCGTGGTGCAAGCATGGTGCAGCGATTCCCCAATCTGACTGGCACTGTCCATCTGGAGAGTCTGTAAGTGTGGCTCTTTGTATAGGGGTTGTGTAAATATAACACGCTGGCCTGCTGTCAGAGTGCCAGTGGATTTTGGTGATGATGATGGGTTTATGTTGATTCCTGACTGTCTCCCTTTGTGACTGTCATGCATATAGATGGGTCTGTTGGGGTTCGGGGTCAGTCAGCTCATACAGAGTCATCTAGTATGTAGAGATAAGATCTGAAAAGGCGCTTGAAAATAAAGAGCAGTAACTAATTAGAAACAGTGCTTTAGGAACTCAGTGTAGCAGTCTATCAAAGAAGGCTTCACAGCAGAGGTGAAATGTTTCAAAATTGAATACTGGCAGGTTTCCCAGAGCTAGCTCTTTCTGTATAGAAGGGCAGGATTTAATAAAACTACCCTTAAGGATGGCAAGGATGATCACATGTAGCTAGAACTGAATTTTATAATGGAAATGGGGAGTGATAAAGCGGAATTTGGAAAATTGTTTGGATTGCAATTTTAAAACTCCAAGCCTTGAACACTGAACATTTGGTTACAACAGAGTTTTCTAATGGGTGGTCTGTGAATGGGTGACACATACATCTAAGATTCTGATGGCCTCAACCCTCCAGGCAGCCAGGTGGGATCTGAGGTGGCTAGGGTCTCCAGCCCAGGAGCCTTAACCATGGTTTGCCACATAAATGTTAAGATATTCATATGTGTCAAGATGTAAGAAAAAAGAAGTTGGGAAGCACTGAGCTAAGGAGTTTAAACTTGACTCTCAAGGCAGTTTGGAGGGGTTGGGAATATAGGAGCAGGTAGTGGGAGGAAGATAAGAAGGGAAACTAGACAGGAAGCATAGTAGGGAGGCCATGGGAATAATCCACTTGGCTAAGTGAACCCATTTAACCTTGAGAGTTCTTTGTCCTCAGTCCTTCACTGGTCTTCCTCCATGTGTTCTGAGACTCTTTCATGCCTCTTTGTATCACTTCATCTTGATCTGTATAGTAGCAGTAAAAGGGAAAAGAGAGGGTCAGATGCTAGAGACACTACAGAGGAATTAGTGATTGGCTGCAGATGGGAACATAGAAAGGAGGGGAGTCAGAAAATTTTAGAAAAATTTGAGTTGAGTTGACTGAAAAAGCAAAGACAGAAACAAGGTTTAGGGGCAGGATGCTATACAAATTTTAGTGGCACTTTCAGTGCTTCTGCATACAGCTCTTTTCATGTAGTATTCTGATAACATAAAGTGAATTTGTTAATTACCAGAGTTTTAAGGGACTTGTTTTGGGTGTAAGGGGGTGATAGAACTTGCAGGTAATGGTCAGGCTGTGACTGTGGATTAGTGCTTTCTCTGTGGGTCCGTGTGCAAAGTCAAGCTCTTCATTTGGACAATATTAGCATCTCCTGTCACCAGCTTTTCTGCATTGCTATGAAAATGATACCAGTATAGATGGTTAACTCATCCTCCCACATGCCAACTTTGGGGAGTAATTAGACAATGGGGCACAGATACTCTAGTCCATATGCAAATATGTGAGCATGTATTTTTCTATTTGAGAATAGCATTTTGTTTACTATGTCAACTTGAACCATTTCTTAGATGAACAATGTTTTTCCACAGGACCTTGACAGGTACGAAGATAAGCACCATATCCAGTAATCTGTGCCAAGAGCAAAAGATGCTGAGGACTTTGTAAGTGGGGTTCTTCCCTTCTCATACCTTTCTTTTTATGTTCTTCACATGTGTTGAATTTTATTTTTAATGAACTGTTTAAGTTAGGTAATTTTAAGGTATAGTTATTTGTTCCCTTTGCGGAAATGAGCAGGTATTTAAATGATGCCCCCAGGGAATGTAATGTTCATTTGAATTTGGTTTTAGGGTTATGTATATATCACACATCTTGTGACTTGACTTTAAGCAAAGTAAAACCAAATCAGGTTCTTCCTCGTTTTTTTTTTTTTTTTTTCTTATCCTGGCTCTTAGTCCTCATTCTAGTTGCCTGGTGGGTGTTACTGTCCATATCCTGCTCTTTCACCCATAACCTGAGCAGAATCCAAATCTTTGTTGGATCAGGAATCAACTAAGCATGGAGCTTACCAAAAACTCTTAGGCTACCCTAGAAATTAAAAGTAAATAAAAGATGTGAAAACGTGATGAGAACAAACAATTAAGTTACTAAGTTGTTAATAAGTGTTCAGTGGAAAGTGATAGTAACAAAATAAGTGACTGACTGATTAATAAGTAATTAAGTGGTGTGTTGGAGTAGTAAATGTGCTGATCGCCATCCAGGAAAAACTGCAGTGGAGTCGACTGAGAGTCAACTAGTCCCAATAGCTGATTTAATGTACATGTTTTTGAAAATGTCAGTACGCACACTACTCCTTCTACAGCTTTTTAAATTAAGTAACAGAAATGATTTATGGTGTAAACAATATTATAAAAACAAATTAAAGACCTTGTAATTTTACCTCTTAAACATAACTGTTATATATTTTACATATCATATTTTTGTATATTTATTTTATATAATACTTAATGTTTTCAATATGTTTTATATTGTCTGCCTCAACACTATGTGCTTGAAATTTGCAAATCTTAAGCCTGTTGCGCTCTAGAAATTTATCAATCTTAGGGGGAAAAAAAGGTGCTTTTCTTTAGCCATCTCTTTATTATAGATCTTGAGCCTGCTTTCAGTGCTTCTGAATGCAGCTTCTTTAATGTAGTATTCTAATAACATAAAATTAATTTGTTAATTTCTGTTGTTTTTTTAAGGGACTTGTCTTACAACAATATAAAAGACCTTCCAAGCTTTAATGGTTGCCATGCTCTGGAAGAAATGTAAGTTGGCCTTTCAATTACTCTTTTTGCTGTGGTGTGTGGTTACTTCATTGAGCACTTCCTATTTTAAATAAGTGGCTTTAATATTACAAAATTAGAAATTAATATAATAGGGTAATTCCCTGAATGTCAAATTTACAGGTGTGTTCATGCAACCAGCATTTATTCTGCCACCTGTCAGGCATTCTGTGAGATGCAGTGGGGGGGATGGTGTACACCCAAAGCCAAACAAAAGCTGTTCCTGGCTGTTGAGGGAAACCAGATATAGATACCTACTGTGTACCTATAGGACAGCTGTGATGGAGTTTGATCAGGAGGTGGGGAGAGAAGGCATTAATTCTCCATTACTGATCTCTTCCTTCCTCTTCTTCCTGTGGCACGTGTTATCGTTGTGTCCTGGGTCCTTTCCTGCTGTGATGTCTTCCTGCTCTTCTGAGTGGAATTGATAAGGAATTTAGATAGTGTATGCTAACTCCCAGTATAAATCCAGAGGGAATACCAGTTAATCTAACCCTTTTGTCTTATATGTGAGGAAATAGCAGTTCTCTTTACTTTCAACAAGATCGATCAATGTTACCTAAGGATGAGTATTTAAACTTAGAAATAGTTTAAGATAGTTTTTTTCTTCTCTCCTTTTTTCTTTCATTATTATTATTATTTTTTAGTTCTTTGCAACGTAATCAGATCCACCAAATAAAGGAAGGTACCTTTCAAGGCCTGATATCCCTAAGGATTCTGTAAGTTTCTCTTTGATGATTGGAAACAAAATTTTTGTCAAGCTATAAATTAATAGATCATTATAATTACTATAATATGCTTGAAGATAAGATTTTATTATGTGTAAATATTGTTTAAACTTTACCACACGGTACTTTATAATCTACTTGTTATTTTTTACCTTAGCTAATTTATGATTATTGTACATTAATGAGTAAAAAAGTGTAATGTGTATAACCTGATAGACAATTTGTTTTCAAGTCATAATAATGAGGTTTGCCAATTCATTAGGGCCAGGGTAGGTCCACTGTAGTCTTTGGGCCAGATCTAACCTGCCTCCTGTTTTTGTAAATTAAGTTTTATGGAAACACGGCCATGCTCTTTTGCTTTGGTGCAGTCTAAAGCTCCTTTTACCATACTGTGGCAGAACTGAATAGTTGCAAAACAGACCTTATGAACCCCAGAGGTGAAAAACATTTACTCTCTGGCTTTCTACAAAAAAAGTTGGCAACCCGTGTAGTGCCGTATCTATCATGACAAATATAGTTAATATGTAGCAGATGTCCTCATTTAGAAATTACTTGTATTTGAGTGTATATTTGTGCCAAGTGGTGTATTAAGCACCTGGGAATATAGAGGTGACTGAGGCAAATCTTGTCACTGACTTCATAGTGTGGAAAACACAATATACATACAAATTATAAAATACCAAATAAATTTGACAAACTGACAGTGAAGTGAAATCACATATACTGAGTCCTCTTTTTAATAGATTCCCCAACTAAGAAATTGAAAATTCATTTTACTGGAAAGTGTTTTATTTATGATTAGGTTGCTGGATCTTTCCTTGTTGCTGACAGGCTTACTGTGGGTCTGGATGGTAAGTGGGGAGGAAGGGGACTGGCTCCTAGCTGCCAACACTTAGAGAGGGCTGATAAGCGACCACAATGAAAACTGGCCTTTTCATGATTTGGAACCAAGTTTTCCTGTTACCCAGGAGATGTGTAATGGAATGAATTTATCCTATCTTTAAATTTTCATTAAAGCCCAGTTTAAGTGCGGTTGCAGATCATTTGTGTTTTATTAGCTCTGTCATGTCACAATTCCTCAGGGTGTGTTCCTGAATATAGTATGGCTCTGGTGTTGATATGATTTTTATTTCCTGCCTGGGGGAAGAATGATATCTGAAGCCCTTCTGGAATGCCCTTGTTTGAATATTGATTATTTGTCTTCCCTCAGGGCCTTATCACTAACCTTTGAGAAGGCAAATAATATGAAACCTGTTTTTATTTTCAGCCTTGTCAGGAGCTGAGCTTTTCCTCCCCTCCTTACTAGTACCAAAGGTTATATTGTATCATTTATATTTTTGAACTTGTACCAGAATGATAAGGTGGAGAAAATTCACAACTGTTTTTGAGACAGATGCCAACCAGAATTACTGCTACCTGGAACACATTTCAAGAAGTAGATTTTTGTGAAGGAGAGACATTGAGCGTAAACATAAAAATGTTGTCGGACAAGATTGACAAGATTTGTTATCAGTGATACAGTGACTACTCAGAATGTAAAGTGTAGTTCAAAATACCTGCAGTTTGAGTTTATTTGAAAAGATTAATGTGTTATTCTTATAATTGCAGAGATCTGAGTAGAAACCTGATCCATGAAATTCACAATAGAGCATTTGCCAAGCTTGGGTCAATAACTAACCTGTAAGTTGACAATTTTATGCAGTAATACCATGAAAGTAATGAATAGTTTACAGAAACTTGTGTTTTAGCATTGTTCTATCAAAATATTTTTCTGTGTAGTTATTCCCTTGTATAAATACTAACCTGCATTGATGTAGTAACAGCTTCTAAGATGGCAAGATGAAGCTGGATCCGTTGTTTCAGCACACCTAAGCTTCCTCTTAGAGCTTTAATATTCATGATTTTAACGTATGTACAGATGTTTTTGTGTGATTTGCATCTTAGAAGTTAATTTGAAGTCTCATTCACATTTTAGAGATATAAGTTTCAATGAATTAACTTCATTTCCCACGGAAGGCCTGAATGGGCTGAATCAGCTGAAATTTGTGGGCAACTTCAAGCTGAAAGAAGCTTTAGCAGCAAAAGACTTTGTTAATCTCAGGTGTGTTTTTCTTTTTTTTCTTTTTTGTTGAAATTACAGGAGGCCCCCCAATTACACAGTGTGCTTGTTTTTTGCTCTGGTTCCCAGGTTTTCTAGGAGGCTATAATTTAAGAGTATTTTCTGCCTCAATACTCACAAATTTTGGTTAAAAAAGATAAGAAGATGAGCTTTATCCTACAGTGTTTGAGAACATGAACTGGACCCTTGATGCTGTCAGAAAGATAGTAGAGCCATTCATCAGAATGTTTGTCATGTCATGGATTTGTTTAGTATCAGGACGGCAGAAAGCACATTAGTGGGAACCTATAGAAAATCAGTACAATGCTATAATACTTCACAGAGACGTTAGCGTTGGAGTGGGGACCTCATTAGGTATAGTGGAGACAGGGCTTGGTAATATTATGGGAGAAGAGAATATTTTCACTCTATTTATATGAACAACAGAAATTCATTTAATGGTATAAAGTCACAAATGACCTGGGACACTAATTTTAATTAGCAGTTTCATATGATAAATTGGGGGTAGTTAATTCATTTATAAAAGGAGTCTGATAGGATTTTACTTTAAATTTCACTATTGCTATTACATTTCTTTTTTTTTATCTTTATTTTTTTTTCAGCTTTTGTTTATTTTGTTTTTGCTACTACATTTCAAAGAGGGCTTGATTTAAATTCAGTTTTTAAAAGCATATCTTATGTAAGTGGAGAAACTCATGGTGTCATCTGATACCAGAACTCTTCACAGAGGAGGAAACTGAGGTCTGGAGAAGATAATTGACTCCTAGGCTGGGCTTTCAAAGATAAAAACACTTTTTAGAAAACAAAAGCATGTCTATGAAGTTGTTATTCAATGTAGATATTACAATTTTTTCCAGGTCTTTATCTGTACCATATGCTTATCAGTGCTGTGCATTTTGGGGTTGTGACTCTTATGCACATTCAAACACAGAAGATAATAGCCTCCAAGACCACAATGTGGCAAAAGATAAAGGCAAGTGCATGTACTTTTTAAAATAGAACACTCTCCATGGCATTAATCAACATCTCTGTTACTGTAACCAGTGTGTAAAGGTTCAAAATGAAATCTGTGAGAAAAATGGCATTTACTGTGTTACTGGCATATTTAATGTTACTAAGCCTCGTATAAGTGGAACTTTCATGCCTAAGAGGCACAGAAGTTTGCAGGAAATCTGGTTCTTTTTGAATTGTGTAAAGCTTAAACTAAACACAGCTTTTGGTATATTCAGGTCCCGCTGATGCAGCAGGTGTCACAGGCAGTGCTGAGAATGAAGAACATAGTCAAATAATTATTCACTGTACACCCTCAACAGGTATGCCCAATGCCTTTTGCTGCAGTTTCTTGCCTTAAATGAACATTAGGTAGACATGTCTAAAACTTCTGGGGCTAGATAGGATTTTTGTACCAGGAGTGGGACTGGATGATCTCAGAAGGCCTTTCTAACGCGATGTGTGGTCTGTGTACCAGGAGCCATAGGCACCTCTAGCAGTGTCTCGGGCCCAGAACCATTGACTCGGAATTTAACAGGCTTCCCCACTGAGGGTTGTGCTCATGTAAGACTGAGAGGCACTTTCTTAATGCTCCCTTAATTCTAGGAGTTCTATAAGTTTCCAGTCCATAAGAATTTGTAGTGTTAGCTTTTTTCTGTCTTTTTAAAGTTTGCCTTTCCTTTTCTTTCTTACTTCCTTGAACTTTAGCAGATTTGGGAAAGTTACTGAAGTGACACCACACATTCATGATGTTGTATTCTTCCTAATCTGTCAGAAAAGATCGATGTAGCATTCTAACTGTAAAAGAAAAATAAATTGGCTAAATTGGGTGCTATGGAGTAGCTTCCTTTTTTAGTATAATGATGCAGAATGACCTGGACATTGATTTTATTACTCAGAATAATAAGTATTTTGGGTTCTTTAGTGATTACTGTGAATTGTGAGCTTCCTAAGAGACTGGATATGTATTTTTTTTAATACTTCGCACAGTGCCTATATAAAGAATAAGCTTAACATGATCAGATGAGTGAATGGGATTGGCAAGAATCATTTAAGCATACACAATTTATTTCATCTGGTTTCTGTAGTGTTGAAGGGGTGCAGCTCCCTCCCTTTGTTGGAGAATGTACATGTGGAACTGACAACCCGATGAGAAGGGAGCAGCTTCATTAAAGGGGAGGCAGACATGAACATGCAGAGATCCCATTTCCTCCACACTGAACTCACACCGTGGGGTCACCCAGGAGGAGAGCTGGTCTGAGCTCATCTGCCGAGGCTGCACGGCAGGCCTGTCTCCCCCAGGCCATTGTCACACACAGACACCAAGGTGCTCACTCAGAAGCAGGAAATGGAGGAGAGCAGACCCTTCTGTTAGAACTGGAGGAGGCAGCAGGTTTCCAAAGACAGGGACTAAGTGGAGCCTGTTTCCCAGCCTTTTGAGGAATGTAACTCCACCTCCTAGTCAGATACTTTCCCAAGGGTGCCTGTTCTCCCAGGTAGACAAGCTATTCCTTCTTCCTTGAGGAAGGATGAATTCAGATACAGAGATAAAGGTGAAAGCTCCCTCTTAACAACTTTAGGTGGGGATAAAAACAATTTTAAAATGTTTCTTGCATTATTTGAAAGGCAGATCCATATAAAAGGTGCAGAGCTGGCTTGTTAGTTCTGTGACTGTCTCAGTGATTAAAATGCTTTATGGCATGTATCCAACTTCATGACAGTTCAAAAAGCAAAATCGGAACGTATCTTTTAGGCAATGGAAGCACACTTTTCTTGTGCTTTGTAAACAATATTTTGTTTTTCTTCACTGATTTTTAAATGAAACACTTGTCATTTGTGACATAACTAGCCTGTCAAAGTCAGTTATTGGAACATAAAATTCAGTTCCTAGATTAGTTCTTACAATCCTGTTTAAGTTTCACAGGGTTTTAATGGGCATAGCTTTGTATGAGTAGTTAACATCAGTGCACTTTAGACTTTTCTATCTAACTGAATAAACTTTGTCAGGTCACTTGCACATTTTGAAATCTTAGTATCTCTGGGTAAAAAATGGGGATAATTGTACCACCTATCTTACTTAACCTGCTTCATCAGATTGCCTTTGAAAGCATAAGAAATATGTAAAATACATGTTTAAATACACCCATATACATGTATAATTATTGTAAAAGTATATTAGGACTAGGAAGGACAAAGAAAATGACCTAATATTTATTTATTGAAGTCCAACATGTACCCAGTAGCCTGCTCAGTACCTTGTGTATGCAGTTTTACTTAAGCTACACAACGCCATGAAATAGGCATGATTATCCACCAGTGAGAAAATGAAGTTTAGAGAGGTTTAAGTTGCTTTTTCAAATAAGAGCAGCAAGTTATGAATCTTAAAATTCAAACCCTAGTTTATCTAATTCCAGTCCTCAGTGTATCAAGTACCTTTTTTGAACTAGACATTGTGCTGTGTATATTAGGTACAAGAAGTAAAATTTTCCTCTTAAATATCACTATGTGGCATTGCAAATATTTAATAAAATAAATTATAGTCAGTTATTTAAAAAATATCCTAGTTCAATGATGAAAATATACAAGAAATAGTTCTCTTTTCTGTGTGGTTCAATTCAATTTGAAGCAGATGTAATTATTCTAGATGAACTATTTTAGTTTCTCTCTTAAGCCATATCAAATGGAATTGGTGTTTTCTAAATTGTCTTTTATTTCTCTCCCTCTCTTTTTCATTTTAGGTGCTTTTAAGCCCTGTGAATATTTACTGGGAAGTTGGATGATCCGCCTTACTGTGTGGTTCATTTTCTTGGTTGCACTGTTTTTCAATCTGCTTGTCATTTTAACAACATTTGCGTCTTGTTCGTCACTGCCTTCCTCCAAGTTGTTCATAGGCCTGATTTCTGTATCTAACTTACTCATGGGAGCCTATACTGGCATCTTAACTTTTCTGGATGCTGTGTCCTGGGGCAAATTTGCTGAATTTGGCATTTGGTGGGAGTTTGGCAGTGGCTGCAAAATAGCTGGGTTTCTTGCTGTTTTCTCCTCAGAAAGTGCCATATTTTTATTAATGTTAGCAGCTGTTGAGAGAAGTTTATCTGCAAAAGATATAATGAAAAATGGGAAAAGCAATCACCTCAAACAGTTCCGGATTGCTGCCCTTTTTGCTTTTCTGGGTGCTGCAGTCGCAGGCTGTTTTCCACTTTTCCATAGAGGGGAATATTCTGCATCACCCCTGTGCTTGCCATTCCCCACAGGAGAAACACCATCGTTAGGATTTACTGTCACCTTAGTGCTAGTAAACTCACTAGCATTTTTATTAATGGCCATTATCTACACTAGACTTTACTGCAACTTGGAAAAAGAGGACCTTTCAGAGAACTCAAATTCTAGCATGATTAAGCATGTTGCTTGGCTAATTTTCACCAATTGCATCTTTTTCTGCCCTGTTGCATTTTTCTCATTTGCACCATTGATCACAGCGATCTCTATCAGCCCTGAAATAATGAAGTCCGTTACTCTGATATTTTTCCCATTGCCTGCTTGCCTGAATCCAGTCCTGTATATTTTCTTCAACCCAAAGTTTAAAGAAGACTGGAAGTCACTGAAGCGACATATTACCAAGAAAAGTGGATCGGTTTCAGTGTCTGTCAGCAGCCAAGCTGGTTGCGTGGAACAGGATTTCTACTACGACTGTGGCATGTACTCACATTTGCAGGGAAACCTGACTGTGTGTGACTGCTGCGAATCATTTCTTTTAACAAAGCCAGTGTCATGCAAACACTTGATAAAATCACATAGCTGTCCTGCGTTGGCAGTGGGTTCTTGCCAAAGACCAGACAGCTATTGGTCTGACTGTGGCACACAGTCGGCCCACTCTGATTATGCAGATGAAGAAGATTCCTTTGTCTCGGACAGTTCTGACCAGGTGCAGGCCTGTGGACGAGCCTGCTTCTATCAGAGTCGAGGATTCCCTCTGGTGCGTTATGCTTACAATCTACCAAGAGTTAAAGACTGAATTAATGTGTTTGTAACTGTTTTCCCCATCAAACAAAATCACAGTGTTTATAGAATGAACCCTACCTAGTCGGACCTTTCACTTGGGAAGCACTTCTGTGATCACTGCCTGGTGTCACTTAGGAGGAGAAGGTGACAGTTTATTTCTTAAAGCAGACATTTTCAGAGAACAAGTGCCTGAACTATCGATTGGTGACAAATGCAATGTCTAAGTAGCGTGTGGTCTGTTGGAAACAAATTTATAACTTGGAAAAGATTTTATGTATATCATAGCAATACAATGTTAGGTTTTCCTGATCCATAAAGAGCAAATTTATACCTGTTTCTGAATTAAGCTCAAGGTAAAGAACAGCTGTTAATATTTTTTTAAGAATATTTTAAAATGTGATTTTATGTAATGGAAGAAAAAGTCTTGCTAATTTTACATCATTTGCTAATGTTTCATCATTAATCTCAGGACAACTTAATGCAGGGCCAAAAAAAAGGGATTGTCTCCCAGGAAGAACTGTGAGAGTTTAAATAGGCATTACCTTATTGCATATTTTCTGTTCTCCTCTTTGACATGATAGAATCGTAAATTTTGTTCAAGTGATTTGTAAATCTAAAATCTGAAGATGTTTTTAAAACAATATTAACACCTGTTGCTGAACACGTTTTGAGTCACTATACATTGCTGTGGTGCGATCGGAATAATTTTTTCCTGTTTTGTGATCACACTACAAAGAGTAAAAGGACTAATTGCTGTTTGGGTTTAGTAGAATTGGCTGAACTACTAACTAGTATGGGATTTTAATAGGATCTTAGGGGTTTGCTGGCTCTGTATAATGTTCTCATTAATAAACACTTCCTAGTATCTTTGACTCTGCCATTATTTGCCACTCTTGTTGGTATGTTATGTACTTACTGTTTGAATTATACAGAAAGTAAACTGAGGTAAATAATCGCATTTAGTTGGAAGAAATTGGGAGTAATAATGACACAAAGCACTTAAATTTATTTCTTGGTGAATTTGATTCTACTGAACCTGGGCTGTTGCATGGATGCTTCCAGACATATTCCCCTTACTGTGATTTACAAGAGCCTAAGAGATCTTGTGAGACAAGACAAATATGTCATTAGGAAAAAAGAAAATTAAAAGCAATAAAGCTTAGGCCTATGTCTTTAAACATTAAAACATTTTACTTGATTTTCGTCTATGGACTTTTGTCAAGTCACTATGTGGAGTCTTAAAGATATAAAGGTTCAATAGGTTTTTTGAGCAATATGCTAAATCAATAGCAAACCCACTGCCATATTAGTTATTCAGGATATACTAAAAACATTAAGCTAGATTGCAGTTTAATAATTAAACTGTATATACTGTGCATATAATGAATTTTTATCTTATGTAAATTATTTTTAGAACACAAGTTGGGAAATGTGGCTTCTGTTCATTTCTTTTAATTAAAGCTACCTCCTAAACTATAGTGGCTGCCAGTAGCAGAATGTTAAATTGTGGTTTATGTACTTTTTTTGCATTGTAAATAGTCTTGGTTGTACATTGTCAGTGTAATAAAAAAAGGATCTTTGTATATCAAAATCATGTAGTTTTTATAAAATGTGGGAGGGATTTATTTACAGTGTGTTGTAATTTTGTAAGGCCAACTATTCACAGGTTTTTTAAATTGCTATGTTTGTATATTTACACATCTGATAAATATTAAATCATAACTTGATAAAAAGAATCTAGCTAAAAGTTTTTTTTCCTTCAAAATTCAGGTCACTAAAAGCTTTTTATTCATCCCTTTAAAGATTAGCAGATATCTAAAACATGTGGTAAACTGCCTTATATATGGTAGGAAATACAATATTGTACATAATATTTTTAATGACTAAAACTTCTTTTGCCTTAATTTTTTGACTAGTTATATTAATGATTTGCTTAGTGTAAAAGTAAGATATGTTTTAAGTGACTAGTATTCAAAGAAATGTTGGAAGAACACTTTGCTGAAATTTAGAAAGAAGGTTTTATTCTGCATTAAGTCTAAACCATACTTACGGGAAACAAATTGTGAAATTTAAGAGAGTATCAATTAGATCTGTTATTTAAAAGCAAATGATTGAAAAACCTGTATGATACCAAACATAGTCAACTGCCCAGTGTTCACAATTATCCCCCCTCATTTTCCAGATGAGAAAATAGAGGGCTTAAAGAAATTTAAGTGAATACCTGAGTCACACACAACAAATTAGAACCCTAACTGGCACCTAGTTCCTCTTAATTTGAGGCACAGTTTTCTTGTATTTGTTCATTTGTTTTCAACTTCAGTTAAGTATATGTTTAGAATTCCCATAACAAAAAGATTAGTCTAATTACTCCTCCTGTCCCTTCAGCCCTCACCCTGGTACCCCTCACCCAACTTGGGCAATTGTCAACAGCACATGGCAAATCCTGTTTCATCTTCATCCCCTTCAGTAATCTCCTCTGTCCCTTGGATTGTTGAAACATACTGGTTCATCTGTAAATCTAAAACATACTGGTTCATCTGTAAATGTTTCAATATGACCAGGAATAAATTTTTAAAACTTGCATAAAATACTGCCACAGGGCTAACTGGTAATGACATTATTTTTGTAACAAAATCAGAGATTTCTAGGCAAAAGTCATTCTTATTTAAGGTTACAAAGCCAACAAAAAAACAAACTATCTCAAATATACCATGGAAGTGAAAATAAATTAGTAAGAAGTTACTAAGTTAATGCCCTAAAACATGACGGGAGAGGCCTTCTTTTGAGCTTATTTATACATTTATATATAATTTTACCAAACATGATTATGGCTTCTCAGTCCCAGTAATGACAAGGCACTAGAAGAAAGGAGACCACAGGACTCCTTATGTTCAAGCACCAGCCCTAGTGTTGGGTGACTCTTCACGTATCTCCAGGGCTGCTAGAGTGTAGTGCAATAGTTGGTCATTATGATTCTGAGGCATCAAGGATTTGTTTAGTAAAACATTTAAGGAGGCAGAAAAGTGTATGACATTTTAGATTCCCATATCAAGAAGTTAAAGTGAAAATGTTTTAGAGTTTAAATGACAACTTAGCGTTCGCTTTGTCAGTTCCTGTATTAGAAACTTTGAGAATTAATGAGGTAATGTGACGGGGAGGTAAATTATTTCCCTATTTACAGAGGGGGGTAAATTAGGACTTGGAAAGGCCAAACTGCTTGTTTAAGGAAACCTAGTAAGAGGAAAAACACTAATTCAATGCTGCGTTCCTTTCATACTAAAACTAGAGTTTTTCTGTTTTTTGTTTTTTTTATTATGCTTCAGTTATGTCACATATGTTTGGGAATAGCTTCTCAAATTTACACCCTATGAACCCCTTAAGTGGCCCAGAGCCTTCTGATATTATTGAGTCTAGAAATGTTCTCATAATAAAAGGTTTAAATCAAATATGCCAATAATGTATAATTGGGGTAGAGGGTGAAAACTCCATTAAGCCAGTTTTATTCCTTCATCAATTTTATCACTTAAATTGCTCCATATTCTCCCATTTTCATTTTGTTTTTCCTGGAACTTTAAAAAAATTTAACATTCCACTTGGTTTTAATATCATTTTATTAGCTAGAGTTCTGCCTTCTGAATTGCCCTTGGTTGCTGTTTAATCTACCATATCTAATTCTCCTGTGTCTGATTTTGCAAGTCATCAAATATTCTGTATCACTCTTCAGGTCAATAACAAATTTCGTGTGCTGTTTTAGCCAGTATTAGTTTGTGATATTTCTACCAGTAATAGGTATTTTGAGCTGGACAAAAGCTATATTTATTTGTAAGTGCACATAGTTTCATCAGCATGAGCAAGGCAGCTTCTATTATCACCTCTCCCTAGCTACTTTCATTCCTATTCCCAGTTCCTAAAGAAGAGTGCGCTTTCATTTCTTTCCTCATGAAATGCGTATCGCGAAATATTTTAATGGTATGATTCTTCACCACAAAATAACTCGGACAAGCTTTTATCTTAATTCATCCATTTACAGTGCTCAGCACAGGCTAGAGCCTACTAGAGGCTTCAGAGTGGCCCCACAATTTACAGGTATAGATGAACTAGTTCCTTTAAGATGTCTAGCAAAAAGGGTGCTACGAAAACCAGTTACCTCCAAAATACAATCTTGGATACACTTGTCAACAAGGATAATTTCAAGCCCCTCCCCCCATAAAATAGGGCGGTGAGCTGAAAGAAATCACGACTGATTGTTACAACCTTGTAATGGTAATGGGGGTAGTTTGGGCATCTGCCCTTTTCCCTTTAAAAGCATCTACCTTAGTCAGTGGCACCATTATTTCTCATACCAAATGAACTGCTACACCACAGCAAACATGGGAATGCCCCCCAAGATGCCAGCCCGGAGCGGGTCCCCGCCGTGAGCGGAGGTGCGGGGATAAGCTCACAGGGAGCAGCGCCCCGCTGACCGTGGAAGAGGAATGGCCGACGGAGCGAAGCCAAGGCAGGGGAAGCCACAACCTGCGGGCGCAGACAAAGCCCTCGCGGCCTCCACGCGTCGCCATGGCGACGCGGGGCTTGTGCCCGCCTGGATTGGCCGGATCCGTAGCGCGCGGGGCCTGCTGGGAGAGCACGTCCCCGCCGCCGCTCTAGCAGTTCGAACTTGGCGGGCCTGATGCGGGCGGCGGGGCGGTGGGCCTGTGCGTCGCCCACCGTGGAGCCCTGGTTCTCCCTCGACTGCAGGTCCGGGTCTCGGCCCTCCTCACGGTCCTCCGCGGTCATGGCGGGCGCCCGAGGGCAGGGGCTGGAGATGGTGTCGGTGTGCTCGCTGTCGCCGCCGCCGAGCTACAGCAATTCCACAATGTCGCTGTTGTCTCCTCTCGGCCACCGGAGCTTTCCTTTTGACGACGACAGTGGTGAGGGGGAGGATGAGGACGACGTGGACCCAGATGCCCATGACTCAGAGGCCAAGGTGGCAAACTTGAGAGGAGTGGAGTTACAGGGGTGCGCCAGGTAAACCCGAGGCTGCAGACCGGTACAGCCCTATAACGATTCCTTAGACCCCTGTAGTGGCGACATTCTTCTGCCCCAAAGGCCGCGCAAGCACCTGCATCCTGAGGTGTTGCTCCTTTTCGCCTATAAAGGGCCCTGGGCCAATTCTTACACACCACGACAGACTTTCTATGATTCTTCATCCTTTTTCCTGAGTAAATGATGATTGCTATAATCTTAGTCCCCAGGAAAACGCATAGTGTCAATTACACAAAATTTTGCTACTATTTCATGATGTATGAATACTGAAAAGTCAGATCGTGGACACCAGAGCCCTTGTCCAAACCCTTAACCCCGACATGTGGTTTGCTGCACCATCGCAGTACCTCCGCTTATTTTGAAAAAATCTGGTTGCCAGTGAAGTAGGTTATAGTAAGCAGTATACTTTTTCCGTCACAAGTAAGGAACTGAAGCACAGAGGTTAGCAGTGTCAACCTGAGCACCCAGAGACAACACTGGTCTGATCTGAGCACTCAGTAGAAGTCATAGTCATTGAATCAAAGAATGTCAGAACCAGAGAAATTATTAAAGCTATTTTAATTTGTTTATTGCTATTATTATTCACTCTGGAAACATTCTCTTTGTGCCATATACTAGTCTAGATACTGGGAGCCATAAATAAGAAAGTCATGGTCTCTACTTTAATAGAATTAAAGCCTAGATCAAGCCACTCATTTTGCAGATAACAGAACTGACTCAGTGCAAGTAAGTCTGCTTCAAAGGCATACACATAGTTATTAGCAGAGCTTGGGCTGAGGACCAGGTTACACTGATCATGTTCTCTCTTCCCTGTGCTACATGCCTGTTACTGGGTACTGTATAGAAATAGGAGCAAAGGGCCTATTTCTTGCAGGAATATATTTTTCTGAGGCACGCTTAGTAAGGAGGTCCATTCTGGGGTAGACATACTACATCATCTTCAGAAAGCATTTACAGGTTTCTGATTGTTAAGCTGTGTAAGGCACAGTACAGGAGATCTGAGAAATACAGACTGGAGAACCCATGTTTTCTGTGTGACCAGTCAGATAGCCCCCTTCAGTATAAGGCATTTATACCCAGGCTGAGTGAATGCACATGAGCTTCTTAAGAATGAGAAGTAAAGGGAAGTACATTGGTGGGAACAGAGATAAATAAGAGGAAGCAAGCAGCCCACTTGGCCAGACTGGTTATAGCAACAAGAAACAGGCCTTCTCTGATCCACCTGTTAGTAGAACGTGATGGTAGAATTAGGGTTTCAGGAGTCTACTTTCATGTGGGCCTTGGTAAGGCTTCTTCAGGACTAAGTTGGTCTCAAAGATATGTAAAATTAATACCTTCTCAGCCTAATCAGTGGGACTAAGTAGTGTAGACACAGTTTAGCAACCTAAGGAATCCATCAACACTACAGCTCAGCTGCTGAGACCATGCACGAGCTGCCAAGAGCCAAAGCCCTGACTGAGTGGAGCTCACTAGGAGAGGAGCCAGGCAGTGACAGCTCACCTTAGCCAAAGCCTGAGAGAGCTGGTAGCAGCCCAGGGCTGAGGCTGCTCTCCTTATCACAGTTCATTCCCTATGAACCAAAGGAACAGGTAGGATATGGTCTGGGAAGAATGCAGGAGTTTGTCAGGCCTTGTGTGTGGCAAGTGTCAAATGCTTATAAGGTGTTCACTGAATGTGTGCTGAGTTAATTTTCTACTTCCTAGAGAACAGATAGATGCAGTGATTATTTTCTATTACTTCAGAAAACGTAGCCTTTCCTCTCAGGAAATAGAAGTGCTTAAAAAATGTCCTCATTCCTCCTCCCTACCTCTGATCTTTAGTTAGTGCCCTGGACGGTTTAGCCGTCGTGTGCTGAGGACAGCAGGCAGCCTGTTCTAGCCACAGCTCTGGGCAATGAGTATCTTCTCTGGATGAATGAGTAACTCTAGAGCTGTGTAGGATTTTATGCCTGTTTTCCACCCTTCCCCTGGTACAGTGATAGGACTGCAGCAAAACTAATAGGGCAAGGTGTTTTTTTGAGATAGACTCAGGCACTCGCTACACATGATGGATATGAGCTCCAGGTATTTTAGGTGTAAATAGAGCCATATTTAGAGGCTGCATTGACCTTCAAGTGTATTGGACAGGACTGAGATGAAGCTCACAGTTAAGTTCAGATAAGATGAGAAGTGTTTTCCTGGAGTTTTTATAATATGCTTTTGGCCTGCTGTTTATCCAGCTTTATTTTGGTTTTTATATATCATTCTATTAAGAAACCCATGCTGTAATAAATGTCTTGGTCATAAACAGCTGCTTATGAAGCCTCTCCTGAGTATGGATAAAGCTGTAATGTATATGCCACATATACTGAACACACTTGTTAAAAATGTTAAGGCAAGAAATTTAACATTTAAAGTACCATTTTTTAAGAAACATCACTGATTTCTTCTTTCAACAAACATTTCTTAGGAGCTTACTATATTCTAGCCCCTAAGCTAGACTCTTGAAATAAAAAATGAGTTAAGACGTGTTTTCTGTTCCATAAGGAATTTGTGGCCTATGGCAGAGATGGGCAAGTGACATTAAGCCCAAGGCATGTAAGTCCAGATTTTTTGCAGTTTCACCGTGAGGCAAGTAAAGATTAGTGTCTGAGTTGAAACTTGAAGGGAGAGTAGGAATTAACCATACATCTACCACTGCTACTAAATAATATATATGAAATGTTTACTGAGTGCCTAGAACTCTACTAAGTGCTTTAGTAGCTTGGATTATCCATGCAGTAGTACCTGTGAGGCAGCCACTGCTGTTTACCCCCATTTTACAGAAGAGAAACGGAGACTTAAAGGGGTTAAAAAATGAGCATAGCTGGGAAGAGGCAGGTAGAGATTCACCCAAGTGTTTTACTCCAAAATGTAAGCTTGGTTTTGGCCCTCGGTGAGGTGGAGGAAAGGAAGTTAGAGTTTTAGGCAAAGCTGCAGAGCACAATGCATGGTACATTCATCAGTCTGCCTAAGTTAACAAGACAGAAGTACAGTGTCTGGATCAGCCATTGATGAGAGAAGAGGCTCGAAGATAGGCAAGAGCCAACTCATGGCGTCAGGCTGAGGAGTTTGGACTTCATGTGTGGACAAAGGAGCCATTGTAGAACTTTGAGATATGGAGTGATATGATAAAAGGATGCATTTGAAAGATGAATCTGGCAACTGTGGAGAATGGTTTGAAATGAAGGGAGGAAGGCTGGTTACATCCAGTCAGGGATTATAAGGTTGGAGAAGAAGAGAATGGCTTGAGAAAATTGAAAAAGGTATAATGGACATGACTAGGTGGTTATATGGGTGTGGATGGTGAGGGGGACCAAGTATGGACAGGGAGCAGGGGGAGTCAAAGATCTGAATTTCTGGCTTGGCTAACTGGGTGGGTGTTAGTTCTCTTCACAGAGGTATGATTATAAGAAAAGGAGTAAAATTTCGTCTGGTGGGGAGGGTAGTGGGTGGGTGGGAGAGATGATTGGATTCGTTCTGGACTGATTAGGTTTGCTCTTTAAGTGGCTCTGTCAATGGTTGGGAATAAATGTCTGGAGTTCAGGAGAAAGATCTGGCCTGGAATGACTGATCTGAGCATTATCAACACCTAGTGATAGTTAAAACTATGAGAGCAGATAAGGTCCTTCTGCAAGACCGAGAAGGCAAGATATATATGTGGAGTAAACAACATATCAACAATGTCTCTTTCCCACCAACATACAAATTCCATGAGGGCATGGATGAATGAGGAAACAGCAGCAGATTAAACAAGTAAACTGAAGCTATAAGGTAGAAAAAATTGTGCATAGCCGTGGGCAAGGCAATTGGTTGCCTGAAGCAGGAATGTTCGTTAAGAGACAAAGAGGAGCTGAGTCCATAGTAACCACAGCACTGACTTGGGACCTGAACAACCTTTGTGGGTGCTGATGGTTCAGCTTTTCCTAAGTTTTATGAGGCTAGTATATCCGGCTAAGGCCCTATGTTCTTTACTTATGCATGTACTTCCAGTATTTCCTCTTCCCTCTTCTCTTGAGCTTGAGTAGTTACTTTTCCATACGCCCAGAAGAGACAGAGAGGTGCATGGTGGAGATGGGGACTGGGCGGAGGTAACCAAACTGGAGCATCATGGACACCTTAAGATTTGGCAAAAGAGTCATCAAAACATTAAAGGATACAAGGGCCATATATTTTTTGTAACTTTTTATTTCAAAACAATTTCAAAATTACAGAAAAGTTGAGAGCATAAAGAACGTATGTTCACCCTTCACCCAAAATCTGTAGTCATTAATGCATTTGCTTTACCACTCTCTCTGTATATATACATTCTTTTTCTTTTTTTCCCAGAACTCTAAGGGAGGGAAATGGAAAAGTGTGCTCCAGGATCTGATTAGGATCGTGTGTTGTAATGAGTTGTCCAGATACAAGATTTTTCAAAATAAGAAATTGTTATCATTGAGGCAAATGGACTGGATATGGGTTATCCCCATTTATTTTCCCCCAATGGGTTTTTAATAATGTAATTTTAGAGGATGAAGGAATTGAAAGGTAGTTTGATGGATAAACTAATTCAAATATTAAACTTATTAGTCATGATTTTTCAAGCATATATTCATATATAATTAATTCACATGTTTGTTTATAAAAATCACAGTACTTTAAGTTATTTTAATAAATTCTTTACTGTACAGCTACGTGATTTTGATTGTTAGGCAAAGGGTTTCAAATACAAGAACTATAGTGTCTTCTCTTCTGTAATAGTGGAGCTGAATCAGAAAATAACCAAGAAGAGAAACAGGCAGGCTTACCAGAAGGCAGCCTGACGCCCTGGGAAGTCTGGTTTGTTGGCAAAGAAAAAGAAGAACGTGACCGTCTGCAACAGAAAGCTCAGGAGGTAACACTAGACTTTACTCTTTTTATTTAATCCAGGAGGTCACAAAGCAGAGCTTTCAGAATTAAAATGTTAATGTTATTAACCCACAACACAAAGGTTTTGCATTTGTTTATATCAGTTTGCTAATTCAGTTTCAATGATAGAAATAATACATGTTCATTATAAGAACATTTGGGGAATACAATTAAACATAATTAAGAAAATTAACATCTCGTCTAATCTTACCACCTGATGATAATCATTGTTAATATTATGGTGTATAGCCTTCCAGATTTTCTTCTATGTAAATTTAAAACAAGGTGCAAATGTATAAATACAGACAAGTGGAGCTTCACCATCGTACATTTAACTAAAGTAAATTCAACTGCATATACTTGGTAAAATGTTTAAGGAAGGAGAGAAACCAAAATTGAAATAGAGACAGGAACCTACCCCCATGTCACTCACACCATGTGCCCCAGACTGAGTTTGTGCTGGGAGATGGGAATCCGCTGGCCTTGCAGGGTTTTTCAGTTCCTCTGTGCCACAAATGAGGGCATGTGAACATTTTTGTGTTTGTGATTTCTCTCTGAACTCTCACTCTCCAAACTCAAACAAATGTTTGAGATACATTTTCACATGAATCCCTCATTCTTTGAACTCTTACTATTTGCTCTTTAGAATCTAACAACCAAATAGATTTAGATAATTTTGCATCCCCCAGTATCCAGATTCACTATCTGAATTCTCCCCATCCAAACCCAGAAACCAAGCAGATGAAAATGGGGGGAATGTTTTGTTTTCAATGAAATAGGATCAAACTTTTTCTGCCTGTTACATTATTAATATATTTCTCTATCATTAAATATTTTTACAGTATCATTAAATATTTTTACAGTAGCTAAGATTATTAAAATTATGTTTTGAATCCATTAAATATATATTAGAATACAGTTAGTTCATTATTGTTGTATGTTCAGGTTTTCCAATCTGTTAGTAACTGTGTAGCCATAAAAATCCTTGGAACTAAAGCTTTATCCTCCATGATCTTCCCTGAAGTAAATTTTCCATATCAGTTTTGAAACTAGTTGTTATTTCTGTGATGGATTTCTAACTAGGTAGGCAGTCACATATTCAGGAGGCTTGGTATGATTAAAAAGATTATAGAAACCAGTCCATTCTGCTTTCTCCCCATTGTGCTGTATTTGTATCCTAAAATAGAAATCATTCCTGGAAAAGTGCAGAGTAGTACTTGTTTCCTCCTAGAAGGGTACAGGGCTTGAGAAAGACCTTATGACTTAGTCAGGCTTAATCATGTTTCAATTTCCTCATCTGTATAATAAGAATAAAATAATGCCTGTGTCACAGGAGTTTTGTAAGGATTAAATGAGATAAAGTATAAAGATGGCTGGTGTCATTTTTGTTGGCATTGTTATTGATATCATTGCTCTTCATAGCCTTCTTAAACTTTTTCATTTATTTTCAGAATTTGTATTATTAAGACACAGACTCTTCTCTCACTTCAACCAAAGTTTTAATATTACTAATTCATTGTTTAGTGTAGTAACTTCAGAATACTTGTTTACAATGAGAAATCTACTTAGCTTTATGTTGCACACAAATGCGTATATGTGTGTGTGTATATATATACACATACACACACATGAAATAATGACTTAATTTTTTGCAAAACCTGTTATTCTATTTCTTTTTTTAAGGTAAGTCATAACCCATTAAATTGGTTTTAGACTTACAGTTTGGAAAATACTGATCTAGTGAGGTCAGTGGTGAAGTGGACTTCAATTTGTGGTATTCTGCTTCATTTCTAGTCCCACAAGAAGTTACTTGTTACATTAAGAAAGGGGGGTCACTTCAGATCATTTTTAGAGTCAGCATACAATCAAGGAAGTTTATCAAATTGTAGAAAATTCATAAGGGAGCCTGGACTTTGGGGACACAGAGAACAAAACTGAATCTTTAGCCTTGCCATCTAACTCTGTGACCTTGGGAAAGTTGCTTAACCTTTCTTGAGCCTCAGTCTCTTCATCTATAAGCCAGATATTACAGAGGCAATAGTAGAGTGGTTAAAAGTGTAAATTCTTGAGCTGTACTTCCTGAACTCAAAACTTGTACCTTGGGCAAATCCTTAACCTCTCTCTGCCTCTTATCAGTTGAAGGGGAGAATAATATTCACCTCCCAGTATTGTATGAGGACTCCAAACATCAGAATATAGCCTAGTATATAGGAAACACTCAGTATAAGTTAGTTGTTATGTGGTAAAGAAGATAATGACTGCTGAAGATTTGGTTTGAGAACATATTAAAATAATGAACATAAAGTCCCTACCACAATGCTTAAGCGTGTAGCAGAGTATAATTGATTGAAAGATTAAAACCTTTTCCTGTATTTAGTAGTTTGACATTTCTTATGATTACATCATTAGTTAACTCTGAAGCAGTTAAAACACTCCAGCATGAATCTTACCTATCAGTCATGCCAGGGATATCATGTCATATAGGCCACCTGCTTCATGATAAGCGTATTTTGAGCTATTGTGGTTGTCACTTTCTTTTTGTACCTGTCCTCCTGTTTTCTTTTCTAAGCCATGTTTGTCTGTTCTAATTTACTGTATTCTGTAATTTGTTTACAAATCATATCATTAAAAGCACAGATTTTTACCCATCAGAAACAATCCATCTCAGATCCCTATTAAAGCATAAGAGCCAGAAAGTAACTGTCAATGTTTTAGTTTAGTGGCAAAGCCAGGACTGGATCCTAGTTCTTTTGACTTCCAATTTAATAAGTGTTTTTCCCATAATACCAAGATATATTTTAGAAATAAATGGGTCAGACTTAGTATTGAATCTTGAATTTACCCTGGCTTTCTTATTTACTTTGTTGAAAACTTAAAGGAAAATTTAAAGGATAGTTGGATCATTAAATTTGATTTCATCTACAGACATTTAGAAGATATTTGTTTTAGACATCTCTGTAAGAATGAGTTAAAAAATTGTTTTAACCCATCGAAATCATCCACTTACAATTTTTTTACATTTGTAACTGATGTTGAGATGATGATATGGTAAATGTTGAGCATTAGTATTATGAGAAAGTAGCACATTGGTTTTGTAGATCATATAAATTTTATTTAAGAGAAATTTTTAGCAGACTGCCCTAAACTACCTATGGCCTTTGGTTAATTCTAATTTTTAACACTGGCTGTAACATTTTAGTACTATCTGTTCTAAATTATAAAAATTATCTAGTTTCTGAGTAATCCAGGTGCTTTTTTTTCTCCACCATCTTGCCTTTGGCCCTTAATAAAGGAATAGAGCAGGATACAGAGTTGGTATCCTCAAAATTAATCACTTTTTTTATTGTTACATTCAGTGGTAAAAAGTTCTTTTAAAGTTAGCAAAAGCTATTGAAATAAAAATACATATTTAGGATCCTCTTTGGATTTTGGTTTTCCATAATCAAGTGTTTACTCTGTGGGAGGATAGCTACAATCCTGTTGAAATTCAGTGGTGTACCAGAAGACAGCATAGGGGCCTTATGGGAGAAGACTGCAGCTGTGTCCAGAAAAGGCTTGCTTTAGTGGGGAACAGATGGAGGCAGTCAGGGTGGAAAGGAGGGTTGTGTCTCAGAATCTGATACATATTCTGGAATAGCAAATTGCTGGAATAGACACCCTGAAATTAGAGCACTGTTTGGGTCAGTGGTAGCATTTTCTAGGTACTTTTGATCTTCCCTTCATCTTTAACTCTTATATCAATATTGACTAAAATTTATGAACTATAAAAAAGGAACACAAAGTCTAAATTTTTTCTTATTTTTTGAGTTTAAGTATATGTAGAATTTTAAAAAGTACATAAATATAGTCAATCATATCTTTAGTTATATATCTAAATAATTACCTTTCTTGAAAATAAAATTAAGGACTCTTTTGGAATATTTTAGATATGTTTGTTAGCTCTGTATCTAGCCTGCCACGTACACACACACACACACACAATAAAAATGCATTGTTTCTTCTTTGGTGTAACTTCTTCCCCTTAAAACTCATACTGTGGCAGCCTCCTACTCAGTCTTCCACAGAATAGTTCTAATCCCTTCAAAGGCAGTCTCCAACCTTTGTCATTAAGAGTTCTAAACCATCCCTTTTGCCATGTATTCCTGCTTCACAGTATTCACTTTACTCTGCCTGTCTCAAAAGACCTTTTTCCATTTAGCTAGTACTACTTTCTAGTTTTCCAACATCCCTCCCCATTCCTCATCTCTCCCTTCTAGTCAAGTCATCTCTTCACTGTTCCTCTTGTCGTGCTCATTTCTGACTGCCCTCGTCCACAATGTTTCTCCTCTCATCCTCCCCTTCCCTTCCTTTCTCTTTTCTGAACTTCTGTTATACATAATACTTTGCAATATAGCACTTAAGCTTTTGTGTTTATGGGACCAGATTAAATCAGAGTCTTCTAGAATTTCATCCTTGATCTCATTTCTTACTATCTTTATAGTAGGTCCTCCATAAAAAAATTATTGAGTGAATAATCAAACAGTAGCATCTTCAGAGGTAATGAAGAATCCTTTTAAAACCAAGACGGACATTTTATTTTGGGAGGGGGTGGTAATAGTGTTTATAAGTTGGAAGAATTTCTGAGTGAGTGCAGACAGCTATTTTCTGTACGATAGAATTTTAGGATGAGAGGTCATGGAAAACAGGTAACCTGTGACCAGTTATTCTAAAGTGCAAAAGATATGTTCTTGATGTCAAGTTTTATCTTCATTTCATTTAATCTGCTAGAATTGTGTGAGAGCTGAAAAATTGTCCTTCCTACTAGCACCCATGCTTAGGTATATAGGTCTTTGGAAAAGGGAGCAATGGGGAGAAGGAGTGAGGTGCAATGGAAGATATATAAAAACATTTAATTATTAGTATCTAAGGAGAGAGGAGAAATAACTAGTAATTATGGCCAAGGAGTCTAGTTTGAACAGCATTCTCAACTAATGCAGTAATTTAACTGATGAGTGACAGAGTGGTGGCATTCAGCTTGTAGTTTTATTTGGCCATACCTTCCACATTCTTTCTCCTAAGGAAATGCCCAAACGTGTAGAATCGAGTGACAGCAAGGCTGTTAAATAATCTGGGATATGAATGCGGTTTTGTTTTACACTCTAGCAGCTAAAAAAATCAGTGAAGAAAAGTCTGGATTCTTTTTTTCCCTAAAGAAAGTTGAATGACTTCTTTACATTTCTTTTTTGGTGTAACTCTGAATTAAAATTTTAATTTAGGGATTATTTAATTCCTATCCTTTATCTTCATCAAGAATCTAGAAGCTTTTTATGACTGTAAAAAAAATTGCAATTCTCTTGAGCTTCTGCCAGTAGCATACAGTGGTGCCAAAATGTATGTGTGGGAAAGTTGATTTCAATGAGGGTAATTTAGCTGAAGTTTAGTCTAAGAAACTAGTGTTTTGCTGCCAAGCAATTATTTGCATTTCTACAAAATGATTTATATTTTTTACCAGTGCCTTCTTTGCTTCATAGACTAGTTACTTAAGTTATTGTCACTAATGGTATATTTTCTATAAAGGAAACTATATTCTTGTCTAATTTGGTTACCCTCAGCTTTTAAAAAATCTGTAATTTGAGTGCTGCTATTAAATGTTGCTTTTTGTTTGAATAAAATCCATAGGAATTGAATCAACAGCTAGAAAAAAGAAAAGAAGTGGAAGAACGTGAAAAAAGGAAAGTAATTGCTGAAGAAAAACACAAGGAATGGGTGCAGAAAAAGAATGAGCAGGTAAGGAGGTAAAAAACGCACACACACACGCTGACATGTCTTTTGCAAAGTCTTCTCATTACTCCTTCGTACCTAGGTTTTCATATTTTCTCTTAGATTCTTTCTTCTCTAACCTTGTTTTTTGCTTTTTCTACTCTCATGGATATTTATCAAGTCTCTGTCTTCTGTCCTTTGCTCCCTACTCTTCTCCTGTTCCCTCATGTGGCTTCCACTTGTATCTGGCTGCCCATAGCCCTGAAGTCTATATCTTTGACATGACCTCCTGGAGCCTTGAATTTACATCTGTTCGGCTGGCAGGCACTTCTGAGCCTGAAAAATCTAAAACAACCCATTTTGTCTCTTCTCTTTTGAATTCTGTTATTAGTACTACTGTCATTTAAGTCACCTCTGCCTAATCTGATTGCTTCTGTCATTTGTAATCATCACTCTCCTGTTTGTGATCTCTCCCTGTCTGGTATTATTACTTCTTTCAGCTTATTTGTTTCCCCATACTGGAATGTAAGTTCCATGAGGGCAGAGATTTTTGCCTCTCTTGTTCAGTTTTCCAGCAGCTAGATCAGTACCTGACACACAATAGATGCCCAGGAATATTTGTCGAATGAATTAATCCATCCTCTGTGTCCATGTGAGCTAATCTTGCTGACAAGTCAGACGTCATTCCCCAATCCAAAATACATTTTTCATGATTCCCCACTGACCTTTGAATAATGTAACAATTCAAGCCTGGTTGGAGACCGTGTACTCTGCTCTCTGAGCCATGTCTTCTCCCAGCTGTGGTTCTCCTCGTTCCGTGCTGTTCGCTCTTAAAGACACTCATCTGGAAGCACATGCAGGGTGGTCCTGGCCCTTCTCGGGGTATCAGGTCCACTGAAAAGTTCTGAGAGGAAAAATGTTAAGTTTTATGTTAAAGCAAGACAGCTATTTAATGGAGTAAAACATTAATTTTATATCATTTTTAAGATACACAGTAGATTTCAAAGAAATCTTGAGCTTTGGATGTGCTCCCCAACACCCTGGGATATGTGTTCAGGAGAAATTTTGAGAACACTCCTGTTCTGTCTGTTCTGTCTCTCACTTCCTCATTTTTTTATATGGTATCACATCAGCATGGAATCTTGTCATATCCTCCCTGCGACCTTTCCCTTTATTATCCCACTCAAAGCATTTGCTGCCTGGAGCATTCCTCATCACATGATAGAAACTCCTCTGCATCCTTGTTCAATTTATATCTTTTTGGCATATACTGCCTTGTATTACGTATTTATTTTGCTGCTATTTTGCGTTATGCATATGTCTTCACTTCCTTTGTAATTTTAATACTCTTAAGGATAGGAATTATTTTTATATTACTTTTTTACCCATTACAAGATCTAGCGTAATGCTTTGTGATATAGTAAGCATTTGTATCTTCATTTCAATTTTAATATATTCTTATATTGGATCGCAAATTAGAAATTAAAAAAAATACTATTCTGTCAGTTTGTATTTTATTATGATTTTTACATATTTACAATGGTACTGCTTTTATTATAATCCAATTTGATGAATTCAGTCAAATGTTTAGAGTGTAGGACAGAATTTATAATTTTTAATTCTAATTCTTTGCCTTAACTACTGTTGAATCTAATGCCCAGTGGTATTCATAAAAGTACCTAGTAAATAATTTCAGTGAGTTGAAGATGACATAGCTTTCTTCATCCAGGTGCTGTAAGAAGGAAATTGGCTTAGTCCTGGGTGTGTTTATTCACATAAATGTATTTATTCTTTACTTCAGAAGGAAATTATTACTAAGTTTGTATCATCCCATAATACAAGAAATAATTCCTTGTGAATAAATGCCCAAATCAAAATAAGTCTGTGTGACCATTACCAAGCTTTGGTTGATGTTTTTGAAGTTTACAATGATAGAGTAGTTTTACATGTGCAGAATAGTATGCTTTCCCTTCTAAAAGCTTCTCTTATCTTCTAACTCCATTAAGCTTGTTTTAGCATGGCCGCCAAACATAGTTGTTTTTTTGTCTAAGAATGTGAGATACTGCTGAGAGACGATATATTCATCTATTTTAATTAGTGGCAGCAGATCTAATCCCATTATTTGAGAAAAAATTTCTTCCTTTAAGAGGGAAAATGGCTTGCCCTGACATAAATCACTAACTATTGAAAGCAAGATTCCATAAGGTTAAGAATAGTTCCAAAATGAACCTGGAGATATTAAATTCTGCAAAACTCTTGTTCATGTTAAGGAATAATTGACTACTCTAATTTTTTTTTTCTTTAAGACCTATCAGATTTCTTATTTCAGTCTTCGTTACATTTACCTCTGTTTGTAAAGAGTGTTCTCCTGGTTCTTCTCTTCCTGTCTGGCATCTATAGCTTTTTTCTCCTCTGTTTACATTTCATGGTGTGTGGTCCTCCACTGCCTCCAGATTCTTTCACATAACTATCTGTGGCATTATTTTCTCTAAGTCATTTTCACTGTGTTCTATCAAAAAACCAGACAAAAAGAATTTATGTATCCATTAGCAAAACTAGTTTCTTATAATATGACTGTAAATACTTAAGTCCCTTTCAAATGAATGGCTTACCTCCTCTGGTAGTCTTTAACATTTGTGTTGCTGTACTAATTCATTTTTTAGATTTGTTTTTTTACAGTGTGTTTTTTCACACACTTTGTAAAAGGGCCTTTACCTTCAATGTTTTAAAAAAGTATTAACAAATAAAATTATTTATAATTCTCAAAACAGGGAACTGATTTTTTAATCAGGGAACTGATTAAAAATAAATCAGAACAACAAAGCATGTGATTGATAATGATGTTGTCAGTGCAGTCAACACTTTTATTATGTGCTGGGTACTTTAGAAGGAACCAGAACAGAAATTCAAAAACTGTAACTAGTCAATTGTTTTGTTAGTTTCCTTTAGTTGCAATAAACAAAGGTTCACTCAAGGCAACATCTGACAAAAAGGAAGATTTATTGTTGTGCTCTGTGTTGCATAGAACTGGAGTGCCAGAAAATCTGGAGCCTCTTACTTTCTGGCTGGCTCCTCTCGCTCAGTACTTCTCTCTGGGTGCCTGCTCTGTTCTCCTTTTGCTAATTAGGCATTCCATTCTCTCTTTAGTTTAATCCTACAGAGAGTCTATCTAATGTCTTAAAATCAACAACACTGAGATATGACTTATACACAATAAAATACACCTATTTTATTTTTGATGAGGTTTGGCAAACATGTACCTGTTTACCTACCACTGCAGTCAAGTTCCCTGGTGCCTCTTTGCATTCAAACCGCCCCCTCAAACTTGTCCCAGCTCCCAGGCACTCATCTGCTTTCTGTCCCTGTAGATTAGATTTGTCATTTCTAGAATTTGATGTAAATGTAGTTATAGACTGTATATTCTTTTTTGTTGGGCTTCTTTTGTTTTTAAAAGTTCCTGATATTTCATGTAATAAGATTGTTCCTTTTTATTGCTGAGTAGTGTTCTATTCTGTGGAATACCATAAATTGTTTACCCATTCACTAGTTGATGGACAATTGGGTTGTTTCCAGTTTGAGGCATTATGAATAAAATTCTGTGATCATATGTATAAGTTTTTGGGGGACATTTATTTTCATTTCTCTTGGGTAAATGCCTAGGAACTGAACTGCTGGGCTGTATGGTAGGTATGTGTTTAACCTTATAAGAAATTGCCAAACTTTTTAAAAATGCTTGTACCATTTTACATTACCACTATTGCATGAAAGTTCCAACTGTACCATATCTTTGCCAAACTTGATATTATCAGTCTGTTTCATTTTAAGTCATTCTGCTGGGTGAGTAGTGATAGGTCATTGTTATTTTAATATTTGCCTGAGATCTAATGATACTTAGCATCTTTTCATAAGCTTTTGTATTAGTGTACTAGGGCTGCCATAATGAAATAGCACAGACTAGGTGGCTTAAACAACAGAAATTAATTTTCTTAGTTCTGGAGGCTGCAAGTCCAAAATGAAGATGTCAGCAAGGTCTGGTTTTCTGAGGCCTCTCTCCTTGGCTGGCAGGTGGACGCCTCTCCATATTCTTACGTGGCTTTTTCTCTGGCATATGCATCCTTGATGTGTCTTCTTCCTCTTATAAGGACAGCAGACCTATTAGGGGCCTACACTTATGATCTTAATTACCTCTTAAAGGTCCTATCTCCAAACATACATGCTGAGGGTTAGGGCTTCAACATATGAATTTGGGGGGCACACTTCAGTCCATAGCACTACAGACCATTTCTACACCTATTTTCTTGTTTTTGTGGGGGGGCTTGTTTGTTCTACATTTAAATTTCTGCCCATTTTGTGGAAGGATTTTATGTCTTATTAATAAGTTGTAAGTTTTTTATATATTCCTTTAAGCCTCATCACATATATGTATGACAAATATTTCCTGATATGTAATTTTTCTTAATGGTGTTTCTAAAGAGCAGGAGTTTTGTATTTTGATAAAGATTGTATTTCATTTTTTTCTTTTATAGTTTGTGGTTTTTGTGTTCTATTTAGGAAACACTTGTCTATACCTAGGGTGTAAAAATTTCTCCAGTGTTTTTTTTCTAAAACTTTTATAACTTTAGCTTTTACTTGTATGTATATTTTGATTTAATTTTAATGTATGGTATGAGGTAAAGGTCAAGGTTCACTTTTTTGCATATGGATATCCAGTTCTTCTAACATTATTTTTTGAAAAGGTAATCTTTTCCTTATTCAGTTACCTTGGTACATTTGTTTAAAATCAATTGACCATATATTTATGGGTGTGTTTCTTTTCTCTTCCGTTTCATTGATCTATATCCTATGCCAGTATATACTGGCTTGTTAATATAGCTTTATGATTCTTGAATTTATAGTTCTTCTAATAAGCTAGTGTAAATCCATGGGGTTTTTTTTGATCTTTCAAAATTTAGTTATTCTGCATCTTTCCATATACAATTTAGAATCAGCTTATCAATTTTCCTAATCATGCTTGCTTGAATAGTGCCTGACACTATTGGGATTGCATTAAAATACAGAGATTATTCTGGAGAAAATTTCCATCTTGATATTCAAATTAAATCTATAAGCATGATTTTTCTATTTATGTAGGTCATCTTAAATTTCAGTAATATTTTTTAGTTTTGATGTGCAAAGGTATTATACATCTTTTGTAAAATGTATATCCAAGTGTTTCATGTTTTTTATGATAAGAGCAGTTATCTTGCCATATTCCTGGTATTATAATTTCCATATCTGGTTTTGATATCACTGTAATACTGGTCTCATAACAAGAGCTTTCATGTGTTCCTTTTCCTCCATTTTCTAAAATAATTTGTGTAGGAATTGGTATTATTTTTTCCTTAAATGTGTGATAGAATCTAGCAGTGAAGGTTTCAGCGTCTGGGGTTGTCTTGTGGGAAAGTTTTAAATTCTGAATAGTTTTTACAAGTAGAGGGTCATTCATATACTCTATTTCTTCTTGAGTCAGTTTTGGAAAATGATATTTTTTAAGAAAACTTGATATTTCACTTAAATTGAATTTATAGACATAATTATTTTCAATGTTGTCTCATTTCAGTATTTGTATGGTCTATAGTGATCTGTCATTTACCATCTGTATGACCTTAGTACAAATTACTTTACCTCTTTGTGATGTAGTGTCCTCATCTGTAAGATGAAATCACAATAGTATTTACCTGATATAGTGGTTATAACAATTAATTGACATAGTGTATATGTATAATTTGTATAGAATAGCAATAGGCAGAGGTAGCACTCAATATATGTTAGCTATTATTATTGAAACAATGTAGGAACTGGATTACCTCTTGTCAGTGGGTCATAGACAAGTCTCATGAATCAGATAGAGATAGAACGAGATAAGCTCCTTTTTAATCTTACAGATTTTCAAACAGAATGAAGTAGTTAAAAATCCAGTATTGTATTAGTGGATATTCAGTTCTCAGAAAAAAGTATTCCTTTTTGCAGCTATTGGCTGTCCAACAAAGGGAAATACAGCAACTTGGGGAATGACTTGGGCTTTGATTTTTTTTTTAACCATATATTTTTTTTGTTTTTAATTTTTACTTTGGTATCATTAATATACAGTCACATAAGCAACATTGTGGTTACTAGATTCCCCCCATTATCAAGTCCCCACCACAGTCACTGTCCATCAGCATAGTAAGCTGCTATAGAGTCACTACTTGTCTTCTCTGTGTTGTACAACTCTCCCCGAGTGCCCCCCCACATTATGTCTGCAAATCGTAATGCCCCTTATTCCCCTTCTCCCACCTTTCCCACCCACCACCCCCTAGTCCCTTTCCCGTTGGCAACTGTTAGTGCATTCTTGGGTTCTGTGAGTCTGCTGCTGTTTTATTCCTTCAGTTTTTGCTTTTAAGTTTGTTCTTATGCTCCACAGATGAGTGAAATCATTTGGTATTGTCTTTCTCCGCCTGGCTTATTTCACTGAGCATAATACCCTCTACCTCCATCCGTGTTGTTGCAAATGGTAGGATTTGTTTTCTTCTTATGGCTGAATAATATTCCACTGAGTATATGTACCACCTCTTCTTTATCCATTCATCTACTGATGGACACTTAGGTTGTTTCCATTTCTTGGCTATTGTAAATAGTGCTGCGATAAATACAGGGGTGCATATGTCTTTTTGAAACTGGGCTCCTGCATTTTTTCTGTCTTTATTTTTTTTGGTATCATTAATGTAGAGATACATGAGCAACATTATGGTTACTAGACTCCCCCCATTGAGTCCCTACCACACACCCCATTACAGTCACTGTCCATCAGCGTAGTAACATGCTTTAGAATCACTAGTCTTCTCTGTGTTGTACTGCCTTCCCTGTGCCCCCCGCTACAATATGTGTGCTAATCATAATGTCCCCTTTTTCCCCTTATCCCTCCCTTCCCACCCACCCTCCCCAGTCCCTTTCCCTTTGGTAACTGTTAGTCCATTCTTGGGTTCTGTGAGTCTGCTGCTGTTTTGTTCCTTCAGTTTTTGTTTTGTTCTTATACTCCACAGATGAGTGAGATCATTTGATACTTGTCTTTCTCTGCCTGGCTTATTTCACTGAGCATAATACCCTCTACCTCCATCTGTGTTGTTGCATATGGTAGGATTTGTTTTCTTCTTATGGCTGAGTAATATTCCATTGTATTTATGTACCACCTCTTCTTTATCCATTCATCTACTGATGGACACTTAGGTTGCTTCCATTTCTTGGCTATTGTAAATAGTGCTGCGATAAACACAAGGGTGGATATGTCTTTTTCAAACTGGGCTCCTGCATTCTTAGGGTAAATTCCTAGGAGTGGAATTCCTGGGTCAAATGGTATTTCTGTTTTGAGTTTTTGAGGAACCTCCATACTGCTTTCTGCAATGGTTGAACTAATCTACATTCCCACCAACAGTATAGGAGGGTTTCCCTTTCTCCCCATCCTTACCAACATTTGTTGTTGTTTGTCTTATGGATGGTGGCCATCCTAACTGGTGTGAGGTGATATCTCATTGTGGTTTTAATTTGCATTTCTCTGATGATTAGCGATGTGGAGCATCTTTTCATGTGCCTGTTGGCCATCTGAATTTATTTTTTGGAGAAGTGTCTCTTCAGATCCTCCGCCCATTTTTTAATAGGGTTATTTGCTTTTTGGGTGTTGAGGTGTGTGAGTTCTTTATATATTTTGGATGTCCACCCCCTATCGGATATGTCATTTACAAATATATTCTCCCATACTTAGGATGCCTTTTTGTTCTACTGATGGTGTCCTTTGCTGTACAGAAGCTTTTTAGCATGATGTAGTCCCATTTGTTCACTTTTGCTTTTGTTTCCCTTGCCTGAGGAGATGCATTCAGGAATAAGTTGCTCATGTTTATATTCAAGAGATTTTTGCCTATGTTTTCTTCTTAGAGTTTTATGGTTTCATGACTTACATTCAGATCTTTGATCCATTTTGAGTTTACTTTTGGGTATGGGGTTAGACAATAATTCATTTTCATTCCCTTACATGTAGCGGTCCTGTTTTGCCAACACCAGTTGTTGAAGAGGCTGTCACTTCCTCACTGTATATCCGTGGCTCCTTTGTCGTGTATTAATTGACCATATATGTTTGGGTTTATATCTGAGCTCTCCAGTTTGTTCCATTGGTCAATGGGTCTGTTCTTGTGTCAGTACCAAATTGTCTTGATTACTGTGGCTTTGTATTAGAGGTTGAAGTTGGGGAGCATAATCCCTCCAGCTTTATTCTTCCTTCTCAGGATTGCTTGGGCTACTCAGGTCGTTTGTGGTTCTATATGAATTTTAGAACTATTTTCTCTAGTTTGTTGAAGAATGCTGTTGGTATTTTGATAAGGATTGCATTGAATCTATAGATTGCTTTAGGCAGGATGGCCATTTTGACAATATTAATTCTTCCTGTCCATGAGGACAGGATGTGTTTTCATTTATTGGTATCTTCTTTAATTTCTCTCATGAGTGTCTTGTAGTTTTCAGAGTATAGGTCTTTCACTTCCTTGGTTAGGTTTATTCCTAGGTATTTTATTCTTTTTAATGCAATTGTGAATGGATTTGTTTTCTTGATTTCTCTTTCTGCTAGTTCATCATTAGTGTATAGGAATGCAACAGATTTCTGTGTATTAATTTTGTATCCTGCACTTTGCTGAATTCATATATTAGATCTAGTAGTTTTGGAGTGGATTCTTTAGGTTTTTTTATGTACAATATCATGTCATCCCCAAACAGAGACAGTTTTAACTTCTTCCTTGCCAATATGGATGCCTTTTATTTCTTTGTTTTGTCTGATTGCCGTGGCTAGGACCTACAGAACTCTGTTGAATAAAAGTGGGGAGAGTGGGCATCCTTGTCTTGTTCTCAATCTTAAAGGCAAGGCTTTCAGCTTCTTGCTGTTAAGTATGATGCTGGCTGTGGGTTTGTCATATATGGCCTTTATGATGTTGAGGTACTTGCCGTCTATACCCATTTTGTTGAGATTTTTTATCATGAATGAATGCTGAATTTTGTCAAATGCTTTTTCAGCATCTGTGGAGATGATCATGTAGTTTTTATCCTTTTTGTTGATGTGGTGGATGATGTTGATGGATTTTCAAATGTTGTACCATCCTTGCATCCCTGGAATAAATAAATACTACTTGATCATGATGGATGATCTTTTTTATGTATTTTTGAATTCGGTTTGAAAATATTTTGTTGAGAATTTTTGCATCTATGTTCATCAGGGATATTGATCTGTAGTTTTCTTTTTTTTGTGGTGTCTTTGCCTGGTTTTGGTATTAGGATGATGCTGGCCTCATAGAATGAGTTTGCGAGCATTCCTTCCTCTTCTACTTTTTGGAAAACTTTAAGGAAGATGGGTATTAGGTCTTCACCAAATGTTTGGTAAAATTCAGTAGTGAAACCACCTGGTCCAGGAGTTTTGTTCTTAGGTAGTTTTTTGATTACCAATTCAATTTCTTTGCTGGTAATTGGTCTGTTCAGATTTTCTGTTTCTTCCTGGGTTGGTGTTGGAAGGTTGGATTTTTCTAGAAAGTTGTCCATTTCTTCCAGGTTATCCAGTTTGTTAGCATATAATTTTTCATAATATACGCTCATAATTCTTTGTATTTCTGAGGTGTCCATAGTGATTTTTCCTTTCTCATTTCTGATTCTTTTTATGCGTGTAGACTTTCTTTTTTTCTTGATAAGTCTGTCTAGGGGTTTATCTATTTTGTTTATTTTCTCAAAGATCCAGCTCCTGCTTTCATTGATTCTTTCTATTGTTTTATTCTTCTCTATTTTATTTATTTATATGCTCTAATCTTTATTGTGTCCCTCCTTCTACTGACTTTTGGCCTAATTTTTTCTTCCTTTCCTAGTTTTGTTAATTGTGAGTTTAGACTGAATGGGATTGTTCTTCTTTCCTGAGGTAGGCCTGTATTGCAATATACTTCTCTCTTAGCACAGCCTTTGCTGCGTCCCACAGATTTTGCGGTGTTGAATTATTTTTGTCATTTTTGTCCATATAGTGCTTGATCTCTGTTTTTATTTGGTCATTGATCCCTTGATTATTTAGGAGCATGTTATTAAGCCTCCATGTGTTTGTGGGCTTTTTTGTTTTCTTTGTGTAATTTATTTCTAGTTTCATACCTTTATTATCTGAGAAGCTGGTTGGCACAATATCAATCTTTTTAAATTTACTGAGGCTCTTTTTATGGCCTAGTATATGATCTAGTCTTGAAAATGTTCCATGTGCACTTGAGAAGAATATGTATCCTATTGCTTTTGGATGGAGTGTTCTGTAGATGTCTGTTAGGTCCATCTGTTCTTATATGTTGTTGAGTGTCTCTGTCTCCTTACTTATTTTCCGAGTGGTTGATCTGTCCTTTGGAGTGAGTGGAGTGTTGAAGTCTCCTAAAATGAATGCATTGCATTCTATTTCCCTCTTTAATTCTGTTATTGTTTCGCATATGTAGGTGATCCTTGGTTCTGTGCATAGATATTTATAATAGTTATATCCTCTTGTTGGACTGACCCCTATATCATTATGTAATGTCCTTCTTTGTCTCTTGTTACTTTCTTTGTTTTGAAGTCTATTTTGTCTGATACAAGTACTGCAACTCCTGTTTTTTGCTCCCTAATAGTTGCATTAAATATCTTTTTCCATCTGTTTACTTTCAGTGTGTGTATGTCTTTGGGTTTGAAGTGAGTCTCTTGTAGGCAGTGTATAGACTGGTCTTATTTTTTTATCAATTCCGTGACTCTGTGTCTTTTGATTGGTGCATTCAGACCGTTTACATTTAGGGTAATTATCGATAGGTATGTACTTATTGGCCTTGCAGGCTTTACATTTGTGGTTACCGAAGATTCAAGTGTAATTCCCTTACTATCTAATGGTCTAATTGAACTCACTTAGTATGCTATTACAAACATAACCTAAAGGTTCTTTTTTTTTCCTCCTTTTTCTTCCTCCTCCATTCTTTACATATTAGATATCATATGCTGTACTCTTTGTCTATCCCTTGATAGACTTTGGGGGTAGTTGATTTGATTTTGCATCTGCTTAGTAATTAATTGGTCTCCTTTCTTTGCTGTGTTTTTTTTCCCCTGGTGAAAGCTATTTAGCCTTAAAAATATTTCCATCTATAGCAGTCCCTCAAAAAGCACTGTAGAGGTGATTTATGGGAGGCAAATTCTCTCATCTTTTGCTCTTCTGAAAATTGTTTAATCCTTCCTTCAAATTTAAATGATAATCTTGCCAGGTAGAACATTCTTGGTTCGAGGCCCCTCTGCTTCATTGCATTAAATACATCATGCCACCCCCTTCTGGCCTGTAAGGTTTCTGTTGAGAAATCTGATGATAGCCTGATGCGTTTCCCTTGTATGTGATCTTTTTTCTCTTTCTAGCTGCTTTTAAGAGCCTGTCCTTATCCTTGATCTTTGCCATTTTAATTATTATGTATCTTGGTGTTGTCTTCCTTAGGTCCTTTGTGTTGGGATATCTGTGCACCTCCATGGCTTGAGAGACTTAGCTCCTCTTCCTGATTGGGGAAGTTTTCAGCAATTACCTCCTCAGGGACAATTTCTATCCCTTTTTCTCTCTCTTCTTCTTCTGGTACCCCTATAATGCCAATATTGTTCCATTTGGATTGGTAACACAGTTCCGTCAATATTCTTTCATTCTTAGAGATCGTTTTTTCTCTCTTTGCCTCAGCTTCTTTGTATTCCTCTTCTCTAATTTCTATTCCATTTACCATCTCTTCTGCTACACCTAATCTGCTTTTAAATTCCTCCATTATATGTTGCATTTCAGATATGGAATTTGTTAATGATTGAATCTCCATCCTAAATTCATTTCTGAGTTCTTGAATATTTTTCTGTACCTCCATGAGCATGTTTATGATTTTTATTTTGAACTCTCTTTCAGGAAGATTGGTGAGTTCAGTTTCATTTGGCCCCTTTTCTGGGGTTTGTGAGATTTTGGTCTGAACCAGGTTTCTTTGATGTTTCATATTTCTATGTGGCACCCTCTAGTGCCCCAAAGCTCTAGTCTCTGTAGCTGCTCTGCCCCTGGAGTGAGGTTCAGGGTCGCAGGGGGGCGGCACTGGTGCCTGGGAGGAGGAAAGAGCTGTTTCCTGCTTCCTGAATGCAGTGCCTGCCTCCACTGTCAGAGTCAGTAGGGCTGAGCAGAAAGGTGTAAGCCTCTTTGATTTGTGTCTTTAGCTGTCATAGGTGAGGCCTCCCTCTGGCTGACTTGATGCCAGGGCAGGGACTGCTGGTATGCAAGCCTGTGCCGGCAGGTCAGGAGGAAGTTACAGCAGGCTGCTTATCACAGTGGGGGGCCTCGGAGCTGAGTTGCCAGCCAGGGGGATGGAGTGCCTGAAGCTCCTGAAAGTTCCCATCCAGCTGGGCAGAGTACGCCCAGACAACTTTGTCCAGCTCTCCCTTCTCCTGCATAGCAAGCTCTGTTCAAATCCTGCCCCCTCAGCAGCCCTCTCATTGCTAGGTATCTTCACAGACCGTCCTCCTTTCCTTTGTCCCAGAGTAGCTGGGTGTGGATCCCTGTCCTCCGGAAATAGCTGGAATCTCAGTCCGGTCTCTCCAAGTATTCCCCCTGTCTTAGCTTTCTAACCCCACTAATCTCCAGAGCACCATGCATTGTATGTTTGTGCTCCCAAAGCAGATCTCCAGAGGCTGGTTATTCAGCAGTCCTTGGCTTCCACCCCCTCCCCGCTCCATTTCTCTTTCTCCCACCAGTGAGCTGGGGTGAGGCAAGGGCTTGGGGGCCTGCCAGATCAAGGCTTTGGTACGTTACCCTGTTTTGTGAGGTTACTGCTCTGTTCTTCCCATCTATGCAGTCTGGTGCAGCCTTCTTTCCTGTTGCTCTTTTAGGATTAGTTGTATTAACTATATTTTCGTATTATATGTGGTTTTGGGAGGAGTTCTCTGTCTCACCTCTCATGCCACCATCTTGATTGGATCTTCCCTTGGGCTTTGATTTTTGAGACCTGCCTTTCTTGCACAGCACTGGACATACATTGTTTGTTAACTGATGTGTGTTACTTGAATATTAATTGTATTGGCTATATGAAAGTATTCTACAAGATGCTTTCAAAGGAAGAATTTCTTTTCTTTGCTCCATGAAGGGAATGTGTAAAAACTATATATTTATCATTTGTATTGCATAAACATTATGCTTTGTGAATTATTTTCTAAACCTTTAATAAAGAGAGCTAGCCGTTTTACTGGTTATTTAGAATTTAGCTGTATGGGTAAATTATCTTTTGAGAGAAAGGAAAAATCTTTGAGTTATAGTCTACATCAAGTATGTTCTGTAAAGGGCCATATAATCTCTTGCAACAAATTCAACTTTGCTATGTGGTGCAAAAGCAGTCATAGGCAATAAATATGTAAATAAACTGGTGTGGCCACATTTCAGTAAAACTTTACTTACAATACAGGTGGCTGGTGGGCCATATTTGGCCTATGGGCTGTAGTTTACCAACCTATGGTCTATGTAAGACTTATATAAATTACATAGCCAGGAATATGTGTCCTTAAAGCAGTACTTAATGGGCCAAAATATTGTTTCTTTGTCCTCTCTAACTCACTGATGGTCAAGATTTATCCAAGTATTTGTATTGGCAGACTTGGAAATTTGTATTGGCAGGCACAGGAAATGTGTATATATGTCCCCATTTTAGAGTAATGGTGAACATATATTTAAAAACCAAGATTCAGGACACTCTAACATGTTTTAATGTCTGTGCACTAATTTATTCAACAAATCTTTATTGAGTACCTACTGTTTACTCAGCACTGTTCCAGGCTCAGAGTATACTTTGGTGAGCAAGCTCTTTGTTATTGCCATCATGAAACTTGTAGCCAAGCTGGTAGGCTAAAATTGACCGTTTAATTGCAGGTATGTCATACATTTTCATAAGCCACATTGTGTCAACCACTATATTCCTTCCTCTATGAGAATAATTATAGATATTCCAATTAAAATACGTTAATTTTTATTTAAGAAAAGAAAAGAAATGGAACAGAAAATTAATAAGGAAATGGAGGAAAAAGCAGCAAAGGACCTGGAGAAAGAACATATGCAAGAGAAAGCAAAAGAAAAATATCAAGAATGGTTAAAGAAAAAAAATGCTGAAGAATGTGAGAAGAAGAAGAAAGAAAAGGTATTTTTATTAAAGTGACCATTTAGAATACATGGCTTTGGTGTTTATATGTGTGAACTATATTGTATAAAAAGTTTCCACTGTCTTAGAATAAAATAAATACATGAAGATATCCCCACTTAATAACCTAATTGTTTAAGCTTCAGCATGAATATACACTTGTGGTTTAATTAGGTTGAGAAATATTAATAAGCCTGTCAATATATTTTCAGTTGGGTTCAAACTTTTTATCATGATAATGCTTTTAATATTTTTTGATGCACTTTTATGGAAAATCTTATTACATTATTGTTTTACTTCTTTTTTAAAACAACAATTTGCGTTTTTCTTCTTGGATTGATGTCTTATTGTTTAGAGGCAGCCACCTTCATATCACATCCCTGATCATGTTAAATTTTGCTCTCAAATTATAGAAATATGATTCATTATTTATGTGATCAGTAAACCATTGGGGTGGCAAGCTGCTAGGGAAGAGAGTAGAATTTGAATAGAATTTTTAGTTACAGAATATCCCCAGAGATTTTTTGGTTTTGTCATTTTAAGGAAAAAGAAAAACAACGGCAAGCTGAATTACAGGAAAAAAAGGAAATAGCAGAAAAAAAGTTTAAGGAATGGTTGGAAAATGCAAAAAATAAACCTCGTCCAGCTGCAAAGAGCTATGGTTATGCCAATGGAAAACTTACAGGTTGGTTTTATGTTATGTGGCTTACATAAATATGGCTTGCAGGAGCAAATATTATACATTATGTTTCCTTTTGACAGAAATAGAAATGTGTACAAACTATTTTTCTTTCCAATTACTATTTTTTGGAAGATTGTATCATAACATACTATGTTCCTGTGGAAGTACTACAAATTTATTGTCATTCTCTAAAAATCAAATATGTTTTAAAACTACAAAGTAATGACTTCTAACACTGAGAAACAAGTAAAGTTTTCTTACATTTTTTGGATTTTGAAGCCTTCATCAGAGTATATTAAAGTGTCATTTTCTTCCCCTCCTTCTAACCCTCTCTGAGGCAGAGCTTCAGTGTCTTTGGTACATTTTTCTGCAGGGTGGAATACTAGACAGCACATGAGCCAGACACAAAACCAGTTGGCCTTTAGGCTTGGTCTCATTATAAATCGAAGAGCATGTTTTCCTTTGTGTTTCATGTTGGAAGCTCATACCTTGCTGACAGCTGCCTTCACTTGTTTAAGTGATTTATTATTAAAAATACTCCCATTCTGTTTTGTTCACACAATAGAACATATTCCAGACTTTGTTTTGACCATGTTGGTGAAGTGTGTGTTGACATATCTTTGCAGTCAAAGTGCAAGTGCCAGTGTCTGAATGACACATTCCTGCTGTCAGGATTTAGGTCTCTCCGCATGTCACAAAGGTCATCCATTATAGCTACTAAACATGGTCTGCTCTTTTTTCCCTCTTGTTCAGAAAAAGAAAAAGTATTCAATGGTCTTAACCAAACAATTGGATAGTAAAGTTAAAACTTAAGGTGAGACTATACATATTGACTAGAAGTTAATTGCTACAATAATGGATTATTTTATTAAATTTTTACATTTTAAAAAGTTTTATTCTAATAAACATTGTATTTGCAAATGCTTTATGCTGTTAATCAAAACAGTGATATGAAATTGATTAATTCTAATGACAGTAATTTAGAATTTCAGTAATTCTAAACAAGAATCTTGATTGACTTTAGCTACATATGCAACAGTTTTTTTTTTTCTGCAAATTTAGCGTCTAGCTAGGGGAAACTGGTATACAGTCAGTGCTTTCCGAGACTGAGTTAGGAAAATGAAGACTTTGTTCAGCCTAAAAGTTCTAAAATTAACTTATTAGTAAAATGTTCATAGGAGTTTTTATTTATATATATTTTAACATTAATTTCTTTGACTTTTAGAATTATTTATATTTTAATTTTTACTGCAATATTTACTGTATTTGAAAAGTGTTATTTGAAAATATTCAAGAATAAGTTTTCAATGAGTCAAACTGGTTTATCAATGATTTTTTTTGCCCTTTTGATATTTTAACATTTTTCTAGGAAATTAAGAAAGAGTAAGTAGTTCCTTTTATCTCAATAAGTTTTTTTCCTTGTTCTGATTTCTTAAAAATTTTAGGTTTTTATAGTGGGAATTCTTATCCAGAGCCAGGCTTTTATAACCCAATTCCATGGAAACCAATTCATATGCCTCCTCTGAAAGAAGCTAAGGCTCTATCAGGAAAGAAGACTAAAAAGCCTGTGATAAGTCAGCCACACAGGTCTTCATCTCTGGTAATTCATAAAGCCAGAAACAATCTTTGCCTTGGAACTCTGTGCAGAATACAAAGATAATATATGTGAGAAATTGCATGCTTTTACCTGGAACTGTTTAATTTTAAATCAAATCTTTTTTTTATTGCTTAGTCAGTAGCTTAACATTCAGTGTGATTATTGACAAGTTCAAATTTTTGCATTTGTATATGGAGTCCTTAGAGTTAATGAAGAAGGCATATTATACATTTTCATTTTTATAAATGATTCAAAGTTAATCTTGGCATATTGTTTCAAAGTATAATTGACTTATCTGATTATTGTGTTTGTATATAACTTTTATTAAAACTACATTGTAATACCCATAAAACCAATAGTTTTTCTTGTGTTATTTCATAGTTTGTGTTGTCTGTGTTTATATTTATGAACATAATAAGATTAAGATTAAATCATTCAAACTGGCATTTCTAAACTGCATGCTCAAGATAACTCTTAGAAGAATGTGTTAAAATCCTGGAGTAATGAAAACAGTAAATATTTAAAAATAACTAACTGGAGGAATATTTTGTAACAAAGAAATAAGGGTTGGGTTTTTGAAAGGAAAATTTTAAAACATTGTTTGTGCTTTGGACCTTAGATTGATATGTAGTAATCTTGAAACCCTAATATATCTTTCTGTACTTTGTAAAAATACTTATATAGTCATTATAATTAGTTTCATTGTTAATTTTGAAATTAGGATTATCAGTGCATTATTTTTTAATATTAAGTCATATTTTACTGAAGTTGAGATCACAGACCTTACTAATACATGCTAAGCATAGTAGTTCAAAGGATCACTAAAATACACTCGGCACTTCTTAATAAATTTTAAAAGTCTCTATCTTTTTTTAGGGTGCCATCAAGAAATGAAAACTTGTTGCGGCAATATAAAGTTCAGTAAGTGTTTCCTATTTAGAATATACTCGGTGTTTCTACTACATTAGTCATTCTGCCAAGCTTATGGGAATCAACCTGCAGTGGTATTGATTAACGCAAGGAAACAGTAATAGGATCTTTGAAGGATATCCATGTCCTCTAAAATCTAGGAAAATTCACTTCTAAGCAGAGAACTGTGTGGGGAGGGTTTGTTGGGTCAAAATATTATTGAGCTTTAGAGGCCTGACCATCCTTCTCAGATCCTCCTAGACACAGTGAAACTTCTAGATGATCATTCATTCCACTTGACCAAATTCACCTATATAGAGAGAATGCGGAATTTGCCAGGGTAGCAACATACTTGTTTGTAAAAAAAACAGCATACATAGGCCTGAATTCCTGGAGGTTTTATATTTAGTTATCTATAAGAAACCTTAAATTTCACACAGTAGATTAAGTCATTCAGCCAACTTTTAGCTATAATCATAATAAGACTTTTCATTCAATCAGTAATTAAGTTTGACCAATATTAACTGAACATTTACTCTGTAACATGTTTCTCATATTGACATAGGAATTTAAATAATAAGTTTCTTTACTTCAGAAAACATTTACAGACTAGCAAGGAAAACATGTAACAGAGTAAATGATATAATGCACTATCCTTGAAATCGTTTTCAGAGTTTTGTCTGGGAACATAGATAAGATAGGTAAGCCTGTGAAGGGATTAAGAAAGGCTACAAAGAGGAGATGACATTTGAGCTGGTAAAAGATAAGCAGGAAATTTTTGATGGCATGAGGCTGACCACACTCATGGACATGTGGTGAGAATTATCTGGGAGAGAAGCAGGGGTCAGAATAAAAGGGCACTATATGATGTAGAATTTAGACTTGATCGTGGGCTTGTGATGTCTTGTTTTACTATCCCAATGATAAATTTCAAAAAGATTTTGGCCGTGAAACTCATTTATTAATAAAAACTGTTTTTTATTAACCAAAAACTTATTCAAACCAACCACACACCTGATTACCAGGAGATTAGTGTTTTTACTCTAAATCAATTTTTCTTAAAGTCAAGATACTTGAAAGTTGAGGCATTACAAACTACACTACAACATTTGAAATTTCTGTTGGGGTTTTTTAAATAATCCCTTTGACTTCTACAACTCCTTTGATTGGAACTGCTCTGATATATCTAGGTAGCTTATAATGCCAACAAGTCCATGATCTAATAGAAAGAACACAGGTGTTGTAGACCTGAGTCTGTGTTGTTTGAATCCTGGTTTTAGGTGTGCTTCTCTGGAAGGTGCCTCATTTTTTCCAATGTTCAATATGTTACCTAATTCAGAAACATACGGGAATATAAAACAAGTGGAAGTCCCTAAAAAGTACAAGTTTTTTTCATTTCTGTATGATGATAAATCTGGTAAGATGTATCAATATTCTTTTTCCTCAGTGATAATTGATTTATGTAATAGCTGACTTTGGTTAACACACCTATGTTGACTGATGATGGACCAAAAATAAGTTAACTTGTCAGTACTTAGGGTGAACTTTCATTTACCTCTGTGCTAAAAGTAAAAAGTGAATACTGTTGTTTTCATTTTCTTAAAGTTAATTCAATAAATAGTTACTGAAGACCTACTATGTTAGGTCTTATTAGCTAGTTAGTATTTTAGGTGCTGGAGGGTCATCTGTAAATTTATGTAAATAAATAACAACTTACTTGGTTCTAGGTGCTATAAAGAAAATAAAACAGAGTATTGGGTTAAATAGTGACTGGGTAGAAGAGAGAGTCCAGAGCTTTTAGATGGATGGGCTTCCCTGAGGTGGTAATAAGCAATTGAACTAACCTGGCTGAAATCTGGAGAAAGAGATGCCCAATCAGAGGGAACAGCCAGTACAAAGGCCCTGAGGTGCTAATGAATTTGGTGTGTTCGAAAAGAGGCCAGAGTGGCTGGAATGGAGAGAGTGATGGAGAAAAAAGTAGGAGTTAAGGTTGGAGAGGCAAGCAGGGCCAGATCACATACAATGCTGAGTTCAGTAGTTCAGATTTCATTCTAATTATATTGGGAAGCCTCTGGAAAGTTTTAAGCAGAGAACTGATAGGATCTGGTTTATACATTGAGATGATTCTGGCTGCTGTGAGGAAATTGGCTGCTTGGAGACAAAGAAAGCAGGGAGACTTACTGGGAGGATTTTGGATTAAGATGGCAGTAGTGGCATGGTAAATAGAGATGGATTTGGGATGTATTTTGGAGGTGGAGCAAACCGGACTTAACGTTTGAATGTCAGGGAAGGAGGAAAAATCGATATTATTTTTTCTAGTTTTTAGGCCTGATTGGGTAAATGATGATAACTATAATCGAAATTAGATGGTGTGATAAGAGTAGGTCTATGGCTGAGATGGGGACAGTAGAGCCCTTAAGAATTCTGTCGTGGATCTGTTAGGTTTTTGGTAACAAATTAATGTCCTGGTGGAGATGGTGATTAGGTATCTGTGTCTGATACTCAGGACAACCAGGATTGGAGATAAATAAGCAACATCAATACATAGATAGTATTTAAAAGCGTGGGACTGAATCAGGTTACCTAGGAAGAGTTTGGATAGTGAAAAGAGAGAGCTGAGTATTCTAATATTTAGAAATTGAGCAGCAAGCAGCGATCATGAGGAGGAGCAGCCAGTGAAGTAGAAGGAAACCCAGTAGGGTATGGTATCCCAGAGGGCATGAGTAGAAGTGCTGGGAGCAGGGAGTTGTGAGCTCTGTCCAGTGCTGCTTGTACCATAAGTAAGAGCCACAAAGAGCCTTCTTTATTGGATAAGGTAAGATGAAGGAAGGTTACTGTTGACCTCAATAGCAAGCATGTATCGAATACTTTCTATATGCCTGGCAGCATTCTCTGTGCTTTTATGTGTACTGACTCTTAATCCTCACAACAACCCCATGAGATAGCTACTTGTATTATCCCCACTTTGTAGTTTAGGAAACTGAGGCTCAGAGAAGTTACCCTGCTTTTATACTTAGTAACAAAACAGGGATTAGGACTCAAGGTCAAAGTCCAAGTGTAACAGCCATATCCTATTTCCCTCCTATATAATACATATGATAAGAAAAACTGATATGAGACTACAGTCAAAGTAGGTAGGAGAGAGAATGGGAGGTGAGAAAGTAGAGACCTTACCTGAAGACAGCTCTTGGGAGAAGTTTTATAGTGAAGAAGAGAAGGTAAGTGGAATGGCATCTGGAAGAGGACATAAGGTCAAGGACATTTTTTGTTTGTTTTGCTTAACATCTGTGTTATTAAACATGTTTTTCTGCTGATGTTGATCTAGGTGAAAGAATAGACTTGAAGATTTAGGAGAGTCAAAGATGGTTTTAGGGATGTAGTTCCTAAATAGCTAAAATGATGACTTATGTGAAAGCAAAGATGTTTCTTCGATTTTAACAGGAAAGAACATATAGTACATAGTTCATTGCTGGATTAGTAGCTTTATTGGTAGGAGGAGGATATAGTAGTTCTTGTCTGATATCTTCTGGTTTCTCAATAAAGTATGAAAAGGAAGCGAGGTCATCAACAGAGGGATAGAATAAGTTGTTGCAAGTAGGAGGGAGAAGTAAAAGGTAGTACACAACTAGCATCTTGGAATGGGGAAAATACATTTACTAGAGAAATTGGTGAAAAATGACTGATGGGCATTGTCATTTGCCACTTGATATTTTTAATCCAGAATGGGACCCCTTAGCAGAGTTCTGTCATGTTTTTCTCCTTTTCTGGAGAAAAGTTGAGCTACTGGGTTGAGGAGCAGAGTAAGGCAAGTAGGGGACCAAGCATCTAAGGAGTGTTTTCTAGGATTGTTATAGCACTGAAACTTATATTTAACAGGGATGAGTGATGGATGGTGAGGAAGAGGTCTTCCATTGTTGACCTCCCTTGGCCTTCCAGTCCTGTTGCAGAATGTTGGGCTGGGGATACTTGAGGGAAGCTGGAAAGGTAGAAGTTTGTAGTCAGAGTGTGTGGTGATGATAAGATCCAGAGTATGACCATGGCAGTGGGTGGCCCAGATGGAGTATATCGATCAAGTTGAGGAAATTAAGAAATAAGAGGCCAGGGTATTGGAAAGATTTTTCTTTATGTGGATGTTGAAATTGCTAAGAATTCTGATAGTAATTCATAATTCTTCTCTTAGAAAGATGGTGAACTGGGTACCAGAATTTCAGTGAACCAAGATAATTTGTTAGCCAGATAATAGGCAAAAGGAGTGGTATTAGTTAGTATGGATAGATGACATATTCTTCAGAAGAGCTGGGCCTTCTGAAGGGGTAGGAGATACAGTGGTTAGGAGGTAGCAGTGGGGAACTGGGTGAGAAGGTAGGACTCCAAGCCTGGAAAGTATACCCTGGAGGTGGGGGACTGCAAAGGGAGGGCATTGTCAGTCCACTGCAAGCATGGAAGCTTTAAAAGCATGAAATAGCTGGGTAGTTTGGGTGGCAGAAGACCAAATTACTGGCAGAGCTACCAGTAATGATATTGGGGAACCATTCCAAGGAGAGGTGATAGGATCAGATGAGGACAGGAGGGATAGAGAAGAGATTTGTGAAAAATCCATCCCAAGAAGAACTTGTAAAAGGTTGTATTATAGCTAGCTGGTGATGGTAATATTATCAGAGAAAGGGAGTACAGAAAAGGATAGATTTGGGGATAAGAAACAGGTAGCTTTTTATGTTTTATATTTTGCCTTTTCAATTGTTTATGAAAGTAGTACTGCATAATTTAAAAATCAAATCATACTGGAAGTGTTTTTATGGAAAACAATTTATCTTACTTCTTAACTACCTCGCAGTACTGCTCCCAGGGGGATATTTGCTTGTATTATTTCTTTAATAATTTCCTACCCACAGTATTCTCTGTTCTCTTTTTCTGGAATTAACTTAGTCTTCCTAAATCAATTCTCTAATTATTTTTTTAAGCTTTCTTTTTCCCCCTGCAGTCTTAACTTTTTTGTTTCTGGTGGGAGGGACAACTTTCTTGAGATTTCTTTGATGTTATCTTCTAATTCTGAAGTAATTTTTCATAGCTACCTTATTTTAAATTCCAAGCACTCCTTTTTCTCTGTATTCCTTTTTTGTAGCATCTTCTACTTACTTTATGAATATAATATATTTTCTCATCTCTAAGGATATTAATTATAATTTTTTCCTTTCTTAATTGGCGCTGTTTCCTTTGAGTGCCTTTTTTCCCCCATCATTTTCTGTTTTTTTGGTCCTCAAATGTTTGTTAATCCCTGTCTGACATTTATGTTCATACTTATTCAAGAATAAGGCTTTAAAAAGAGAAATGGAAGCTATGTGGGCACAGGTAGGGCTTGTTGATGGTGGATTTTTTTTGTTGAGGGAACCTTTAAATGCCTAGAAGTCTTCCCCTTACACTATTCAGTTCCTTAGAGAAGAATTTTTTAATCTTCATAGGGGATATAAGCTAGCTGCCAGTTGCCCTGAGTAGAGTCTGGGAAGGTGGCTCTGTGTATCACAATTTATTATGCAGACTGTCACTTTTGTTTCAGTCTAGGTAGTATATAAGTTCTGTTCTTCTTGGTACCTGGGGTCTCCATGTGCTGAGCTCTTCCAGGTTTCAGGCTGAATCTAGCCTTCTTTCTTTTTTCAGTATCTATTATAGCATTTAGAAACCTTTAAATAGTAAAGAGAAAAGGAAAGGAAAAAGGTCTCTGAAAGAAACAGGCAATTATTAAAAAAGAAGAAAAAAATTTCAATGGTATTAATCATCTTAGAGATGAGAAAAAAAATACTACAAATATATTGTCCTAACCCCAGTACTCTCCCAGTTCAGTTATTTTACCTCCATCTGCTTTGTACCTTCTGAAAATTTATTGAAGTCTTTGGTTAGCACTCACATTCTGTTCTCTTTGCTCTTGTGGATATGTTCGTTTTTTTTTTTTAGTTCTTAAACTCCTTTTAGCAGAGATTGGAGAGGGAAAGGAGATAATTGTGTGTGATTAATTTGCTGTGTTTAATTGGAAATCCTGTTTGGTTGTGAACATACTGACATAGGGTGTTCATGGAGATACAGGTTTGCTGCCTAGGTGAGAAATTTAGGTAAGGGATAGATATTTAGACTTCATCAGTTTAACATTAAGACTATTGGAGCTATGGAGATGTATAACACTTCACAAGGGGAGTTTGAAGCATGACATTCATTCATTCAACACATTTATCAAGTGCCTCCCTGTGTTGGTAGGGAGACAATGGACAAGGCTGGAATGTAGGAAAAGAGTGTAAAAACAAGGCAGATGGAAGGAAGCCATTGGAAAAGCAATGAGAGAGGTGGGAAGAGGATAAGAGGGAGTGCTCTCACTGTGAGAGAGGGAAGTCTTAGGGGTGGGAGAGTGGGCCATTTTCTGTAATTTTAAGAGATGTCTAAGGGTTCAGATGGAGTGTGTGAAACCCTCCTATTTGATTATTCCACTAATACTTACTGAATTTCTAGCACTGTGCTAGGTTCAGGGGGGATAGTGGTCAATAAGACTGCCCTAATCATGAACCTATTAGAGTTTACATCCTAGTGGATAAGACATTTAAATGAGTACCTGCCTTACCGCACAAACTATAAGGGTTTATCAGGAGGAAGCTAACCTTTGTTGGGGTTAGAAAAAGCTTCCAGGAGAAAGTGATTAAGCTGAGACTCAGCTTTGAGTCACCTGAGTAAACAAAACTTAGCATTTAATCATTTTGTAGGCTAGAGTAAGGAATGGGCTTAGAAGAATGCTAACACCACGTGTAACCTTTCTTTCTATTAAGGACCAAGGGTAGGTGATATGACAGCTTTTGAACATCAAAGGGACTTTCAGATGGCTTGTATACATTGACACTACTACAAAGTTGTAAGGGGACTTTCTAAAACTGTAGCCATTTTTAAAGAAAACTTTAGAATTCCATGGGAAGGTAAACCTTGAAATCCAATGATAAAAATAGACCATCTGTAGCCTCAGGGTCTGAAGTAATACAGATGGGGATGTTTATTTAAGAAATAAATTCTAGTGATCCAATGAGCAATTCAAAGGTTGGACTTCCACAGGCTTGCTTATTATGATACCCATGGCCCAGGTGAATAACAAGAGTATGGAATAGTTGATGTTACACTAACAAACTACACTTTATGACTTAGACTAAAGACTAATTTTTCATTATTCAAAAAGAAACAAAGGAAATAATAATCAAGTATCGACTGTGCCATTAGTATTCTAAATTAAATTCATATGCTGGTTTGAGAAAGAAAGAAAATTCCTTTACAGTGAATATTTACCTACTACTGTTGATAATGGCAGTCTGCCTGAGAGAGAAAATTTTCCAGAAAGGGCAGTGGTATCTTGAGTTTCCTCTTAAAAATGGAAGGTGGTAGGAGCATTCAGAAGGGAAAATATTTAATTACCTGTCAGTAGGAAGAAAGCTGTACCATAGGAGCAGGAGCAAATGTTGGGAAGGAACAGTGCCCTTTTCTTTCCCAGAGACCACAGAGCCGCCTCCTTTCCCTGCCTCATTCATATGCTCTTAGCAGAGGGACTGAGCACAGGAATTGGGTAAAAAGGAGGAACCTCTCCCTTCCCATGAGTTCTGTGGTTCTGGGAACCACCCGAGGGCTCGAGGGGATGGGAGCAGTGCATGAGGTGGCATGGGAGTGGAATGTTTTCTTAGTTTGAATAAATTTACCAAAACTGTCCAGCGCCTACCTGTCCAAAACTCCCACTCCTTCGGCCAAGGGCTTTCCTCTGTTTGGTGTAGGCTGAGATGCAGGGTGCCTGCATGGGAAATCTAAAAGGCAAATCTTAAAAGTGTCTCTCAATAAAATAGAGGAAATTCTCACCAATTTCTTTAAATGCCTGATGAAGACATCAGGTGATCTCAAAGGCCCCTTTCTACTCTAAATTTCTATTATTCTGTGTAGTTCATTTTTGTATTTTTAGAAGCAGGCTTAGGTCACTGTCTGTCCCTAGTAAAGACTGAGAGCACAGCACCCTACCACTCCTTCTCTCCCTGTCCTCTGCCCCCGTTCTGATGTGTGCACTCCTACTAAGGGGCTGAAAAGTTCATACAGACTACAGGACCCCCTTTGATCTGGCCCTCTCTCCCGCATCTCATCTTTCATCTTGTAGTGGTACTCCTTACACTCCCAACTTCTAAAAGTTCCTGGTATGAATTATATGGTTCCCATCTTTTACGCCCTTTGCTTATGTCTGTCCCCTCTTTCTGGAACACTCGCTTTTTACCTTCTTGTGCAGTTCTGCCCCTTAAACTAACTTGAAGTTTTGAAAGCGACCATTAAGTCTCAACTCAGGGGTCACTTCTGCAAAGCCTTGCCTGACTTCTACTCCAGCCAGGTCAGGACCCTTTCATTATAAGGACCCTGTATGCTCATTAATCTTGCAATGTTATACAGTTGACCCTTGAACAATGTGGGTTTGAACTGTGCAGTTTCAAGAAAAACATATTTGAAAAACTTTTGGAGATCTGACAATATGAAAAAAAAAATTTTCTCTAGCTTAATTTACTGTATGAATACGGTATATAATACATATAACAAAAATGTTAATTGTCTGCTTATGTTATCCATAAGAAAAAAAATATTTTCTTTAGCTTAATTTATTGTATGAATACAGTATATAATACATATAACAAAAATACGTTAATTGCCTGCTTATGTTATCCATAAGGTTTCCGGCCAACAGTAGGCTATTAGTATATTAGTAGTTAAGTTCTTTGGGAGTCAGAAGTGATATGTAGATTTTCCATTGTGCTGGGGTTAGCATCCCTAACGCTATGTTGGTCAAAGATCAACTATACGGTCATTAGTTGTTCTAAGGGGTCTAGATGCACTGTTCTCTAAGTTTTCTAGATTTAAAATTTTTATAATACTTTGATTTCACTTACTCTGAGATTTTGAACCCAAGTAATTTGAAGTAGGGCATTATGATTAACAGAAGCCAGAATCATAAAATATCAATACTGGAAGGGGCTTTTAACGATAATTTGTTCAATCACAAAAGTTTTTGTTTTATTTTACATTTAGTGAATTTGAGGAGTGTACTAACTATCCAAATGGAAATATTCCAGCATGTTTTGGGAATACAAAATTATAGTGAATACTGGAAAAATTAACAGAAAAGGGTCAATGAAGCCTCCAAGGGAAAGAGTACAGAAAGAAAAAAGGGACAGATGACCCATTATTAGGTGCCTAACGGGACATGATTCAGAAATGCCAGGTCAGGAGGCAGAAGATCTGCAGAAGGAGAACCAATGTAGTGTTATAAAAACCAGAGAAAGGAGCGTTTCAAGAAGCAGGGAGTGACCGTGGGGCCAGTACTCCAGGGAGGCTCAGACAGCAGTGGTCCTGTATAGTTAGTTCCTCTGGGATGTGACACCTGGCTGGGAAAGCAGGACCCACTAAGAAGGAATCTGAACCTCTAGGAGATCAGACTGGACAAGTTTATGGAGACCCCAACTCCTCCAGCCAGAACCTAAACCCAAGTAGTTCTTGACTTTTATTTGGGACTCAGAAATGTATGATAATATGATGAAATCTATTGACTGTCGGAAAAATGCATATAGGCACACATACACATACAATTTTGCATACAATTTCTCATGGTTTACCAGCCCCCAAACTATCCTACTGAAGCCTCAATGTGGACCGCCACAGTAGTACATGAAGTTCCACTATCAGGTACCAAAGCTAGTTTGGGTGATGAGGAAAAGTGATACACTTGAGGACTAAGAACTATTTCCCCATGCTCAAATCTTAGCTGGTCTAAACCTCTGGAGGCCATAGACATCCTCTATTTTGCAGGATTTCTGTCTGTTGACTAACCAAGCTACTATCTTTGGCCTGTCAGCCACTGAGCGTCTCTGTGCCTTGGCTTCTGAAAAGGTCTCTTTCAGAATTTTAACCAGCAATCATGACCTACCTCATTCCACCTGTCTGGCTTCTGACTTTCACTTCTTTCAAATGACTCACCTTGTTTATTTCTTTTTCAAATTAAAAAATTTAGGAAAGAATTGAAAGCATTCTGGCTTGTAGAAATAGAAAAATGATTATTTAAATTTTTAGGGAAAAGGAAG
>JAVSCE010013899.1:0-37297 GCA_032199065.1 Smutsia gigantea
ACATGAGAAAATTAATATTAAAATATTAAGTTAAAAAGGATACAAATTTGCTTTTAAAAATATGATCTGAATTAAGAATTTTGACTTGTGAGTCATTGTAGTTTTCTTTCTTGTGCATTTATTTATTAATTTCTCCATAAGAGAAATATGTTATAATCAGAAAAATGGCTTTAAAATAGTGAAGTGAAAGTATTGTGAATAATTTACATTCTTTTTGAAAACAGGTTTAGAGGTTCCATATATTTTATGGTTTTAATTACTCTATGGGTGTATCCCTTTGAGGTGATATGCATAAATTCAGAATGCACACTTAGAAAAACATACTAAAGCAGTTCATATTAGACTCTAGTCACAAAAGAAACAACAGATTCTGTTGCAATATGCAACAAATGCATATTTTGAAATGTAGTCTAGTAGCCAAGATCTATTCTACTATGGTATTAATTAAGTAATAGTATACAATTAAGTCCCTTACACTAGGATATATAGTAAAAAATTTAAATTATGCTGAAAAACAATCATTTACCACACATGTTTATTAACCCATAAGTGTAAGTTTTTTCCAAAAATAGTCTAAGTTAGTGTTTCTCTTTCTAGCTGCAAAATAGAATCCCAAGGAGATTCATGTTTAAAATACCTAGGCCCTACCCCTAGATACTCTGTGTCAACCATTCTGGTGGCAAGGACCTTGTCTCAGGTACTTTTAAACTCCACCTCTCACCAGACTCATTTTCATGTGTAGACAGAATTAAGAACACTAGTCTAGAACTTCTGACTCCCCTTAATTGACTCCTGTTCCTGCTTGCACAAAATAAGATTGCCTCTGATTTATCAATATTTTTTGTCTCTGTTTTTATTATGTAATTTTATAACAAGTAGATGAACTCTTTATTTGAAAGAAATTTCTGGGAGAGAAAAGCAAACTAGCCAGAAATAAGAGAGAAAATTTACAAAAAATTCTTTGAAAATGGCAAATGACTGCTTAATGAGAATGATTTGTATGGGTTAGATAGGTATATAACCAGGTTTCCTGATATTAACTTGCAGCTTATTCCATATATGATCCATCTGATTTCTATTCTGTTTTGAACAATTGAAAGTAATTCACTGAAGAACAATATCTCTGATTCAAAGAACATTAAAACATATTTATAAATATTTTCTACTAAACTATTTGATGCTATATGCACAAATTGGATAGCTGCATAAAATTTTTACTAAATTTCTTAAAGTTTAAGTTAACTTGATTTTCTAAAACAAAAATCAGAAGAACCTAACCTGCCCCTAAACTTTCATAAATCATCAGTAACCAAGTTAAATCTTTCACCTTGAATCTTAGGGGCAAAAATATAATTGAATACCTGTCTCATCGTATTATGTATAAGTAAAATATTTATAACCCCAAGTTCTATCAGTTTTGTGTAAACATTGTGTTGTGTCAACATGCAAGAAGACAAACTGAGCACCAGGAACACAGGACATCAGGAATAGGGTGGATTAATTTATTTGTCATTAAAGTGCATTTAACACCTTGTAACAAAAAAAAGAAAAAAGAAAAACTGGAGTAGAATTCCATTACCATAAAAGCAAGAACCTAAATAGTAACCAAACTTATATTATTCCAAATGTCCATCCAGGGACCAATTATCTCAGATTCATCATTCCAGGGAGATTGTTAAAAACAGATATTATAATGGCTCACCCCAAGAGATTCTGATTTAATAGAGGTAGGAAACCTAATGAGTGTGGTGATATGCAGTAACATCTGAGAACCCCTGAAACCTAGACCTTATCTCTGAAAAATGCACCACTTTAGAAAAATGAGGTATCAACAATTTAATTATCTGTAATATACAACATAAACTGACATATTGGAAGGGTCTGGAGTCATTTTTCCACTATATTTTAGTTGAACTTATTTTCTTTCTCCTTGTTTATTAGAATTGGCATGTTTATTATCAATATTTTTATCTTGTTTTCACCACCTAGCTGACCTGATACCTTGAAATTAAAATCACACTATTCTGGTTTTGCATTTTAAATGTATTATATTATGTTATATTATATTATATTCATTATATATTATAACATTATATATTATCTATAAAATATATATACACATATGTACTATACTATATATATATACATATTACAGAAAGAGTGAGCAAGCAATCTCTGGTGTTTCTTTCTCTTCTTATACCAGGTTGGGTATTAGGTCTTCAACATATTTACACCATTTGAGGAGAACAGGAACATTCAATCCAAAGCAGTCTTCCATTACATTCCAATGTAGATTTTTTTTCTCCTCTGACACCACATTTTCTTGGTTACCATATTTATAAAGCAAGATTTAAAACCCAGTATAGTGATTCATTCCACATCATCATTATTTTCCAAAAGTGTTTCAGATACTCTAGAATCTGTGTTTTTCTAAAGACAATTTACAATAGCTTGTCTATGTCTCAAAAGCTTGCTTGTATTTTAATAGAAACTGCATTACATCTATAGATCAATTTGCAGAAAACACTTTTAATAAGATGCAAAGTCTTCTAATTCTTTAAAATGGCATGTGTCTTTATTTATTTATGTCTTGTTTGATTTTGTCATCAGCAATTTGTAATGTTCAGCATACAAGTCTTGTACTTATATTATGTTTACACCTAAGTATTTATTTTTCTTTTGAGTATTTTGTTTCCACATGTTCACCATTAGTATATAAAAAGAGAGACTGATTTTTGTGCATTGGTCTTGTATCCTGAAAACTTAACTGAATATATTTATTAGTTTTAAGATATTTTTGTAGGTTATTTGGGATTTTCTACCTATAAAATCATGCCATCTGAAAAGAGAGACAAATTTATTTTTTCCTTTACAATATGTATCACTTTTATTTCTCTTAACTTGTCAAGTTATTCTGGCTAAACCTTCCAGTATGTATGTTATATAACAGTGGTAAGAGCTAATATTTTACCTTGTCATTTAGGGAATCACTTAGGGAAAGCATTCAGAGTTTTGCTATTAAAAATTATGTTATTTGTAGATTGTTTTTTAGATAAGATTCAGTTAATCAATTTATTAATTTTCTCTATCAGTTTGAGGATGTTTACCTCTATTCACAACTGGGTTAGTTAATCTTCCATCACCTACATAATTACCACTCATTTTTTGTATTGGAAACATTTAAGATATATTCACTTAGCAACTTTTAATATATAAATATGCTTTTGTTAATTACAGTCACCATACTGTCCATTATAACTCCAGAAGTTATTCTTTCATCTTATAACTGTAAATTTGTATTCTTTGATGGAAATCTCATTTCCCTCACTACCCAGCCCCTGAAAAACACCATTCTATTATTATTTCCATGAGACTGACTTTTTAGATTTGATGCGTAATGATATAATATACTATTTGTTTTTCTGCAACTTTATTTCAATTAGCATTGTGCCCTCAAGGTTCATCCATGTTGTTCCAAGTGGTTCCTTCTTTCACATGACTGAATAATATTCCTCTGTGTGTGTGTGTGTGTGTGTGTGTGTGTGTGTGTGTGTGTGTGTGTGTGTGCTGTAATAAACATGGATGGGCAGATATCCCTTGAAAATCCTGATTTAATTTCTTTGGATATACACCCAAAAGTAAGATTACTGGACCATATGGTAGTTCTGCTTTTAATTATGTGAGGAGCCTGCATACTGTTGTCTGTAGTGGCTGTACCTTTTTACATTTCCAAGAATAGTGCATGAGGGTTTCAATTTCTTTACATCTTCAGCAACACTGGGAATATCTTGTCTTTTTGATAAAAATCATTCTAACATGTGAAGTGATATCACACTATGGATTTGATTTGTATTTCATTGATGATTAGTGATACTGAGCATCTTTTCACATAACCGTTAGCCATTTGGTTATCTTTTTTTAGAAAAGGAATTCTATTCAGTTCCTCTGCCCATTTTTTAATCAGACTTTTTTTTTGCTATGAGTTCCTTATTTTTTGAATATTAACCTCAATACCAGATATATGGCTTGCAAATATTTTCTCTCCTTCCATAAGTTTCCATTTCATTTTGTTGTTTCTTTTGCTGTCAGAAGCTTCTTAGTTTGTTTAGTCCCTTTTATTTATTTTTCACTTTTATTGCTTGTGCTTTTGATGTCATATCCACAAATCATTTTTAAGACCAATGTAAAGGAGATTTTGCCCTATGATTTCTTTAGGAATTTTGCAATTCCAGGTCCAGGTCATATATTTAAGTTGTCTTTATTCCCTTCCAAGTTAATTTTTGTGAGTGGTGTAAGATAGGGGTTCAATTTCATTATTGGGCAGGTGATTATCCAGTTTTCCATACACTATTTTTTGAAGAGACTATTCTTTCCCACCGAATAATCTTGGCCCCTTCATCAAAAATTGATTTACTATTTCTGGGCTATTGATTCTGTTCCTTTGGTCTATGTGTCTATTTTTATGCCAGTATCATACTGGATTACTATAGTTTTGTAATACAGTTTGAAATGAGGGTGTGTTCTCCAAATACGTTCTTCTTTGTCGGGATTATTTTGTCTATTTGGAGTCTGAAATTAGTCTTTTGTAGGGAGCATGTAGATGGGTCTTGTTATTTTTTATCCATTGCAATACCCTATGTCTTTTGATTGGAGCATTAGATCTTTTACATTTAGAGTAATTATCGATAAGTATGTACTTGTTGCCATTTTCTTAATTGTTTTCTGCTTGTATCTCATCCACATGTGTATGTGCATAAGAAGAATGTTTTTGATCATAAAATAAACAGCAGTTTTCAGTCCTGATAGTGTAGAAGTAATATTTGCGTTTCTCTGTTCCTCACTTCTCTTGCTCTTTTCTTATGAGTGATGAATTTCTTTTGTGGTATGCTTGGATTCCCTTCTCTTTATTTTTTGTGTATCAATTATAAGTTTTTGGTTATGGCTACTATGATGTTCATATACAGCACTCCAAATATAGAGCAGCCTATATTTTTGATTTTATTTAAGTTTAAATGCACTCTAAAAGCCCTATATTTTCACTTCCTCTTTCTACATTTTATGTATATAATGCCATATTTTTAAATTCTTACTTTGCTAATCCCATATATAATTTCCAGATATAATTGATTTTATTACTTTTGTCTTTTAACCTTTGTAGTAGCTTTATAAGTGATTGATATACTACCTTCACTATATTTCTTCTTTTACCATTGACATTTTTTCCTTTCATAGTTTTATTTCTAGTTATATCGTTTTCTTTTCCACTTAAATAATCCCTTTTTCACATTTCTTGTAAGGCTGATTTAATTTTGATGAACTCCTTTAGTTTTTGCTTGCCTGGGAAATGCTGTCTCTCAATTCTGAATGAAAAGCTTGCTGGGTAGAATATTATTTGTTGTAGTTTTTTCTTTTTTTTCCTCTCAGCACTTTGAATATATCATGCCACTCCCCTTTTGGCTTGTAGAGTTTCTGCTGAAAAATCGCTGATAACCTTATGGGGATTATTTGTACAGAACTAGCTGTTTTCTCTTGCTGTTTTTAAGATACTTTCTTTATATTTAATCACTGACATTTTAATTATTATGTGTCTTGGTGTGGACCTCCTTGGATTCATCTTTTGGATCCCCTGCACTTCCTGGACCTCTATGTCCCCATATTAGGGAAGTTTTCAGCTATTATTTATTCAAATAAGTTGTCTGCCCCTTTCTCTATGTACTCTCTTTGGGACCCCTATTATGTAAATATTAGTATGCTTGATGTTGTTACAGAGGTCCCTTAACCTGTCCTTGAATTTCTTACTCTATTTTCTTTTTGTTGTTTGGCTTGAGTGTTTTCCATTTACCCTGTCTTTCAGAACCCTGATCCATTCTTCTGCATCTTCTAATCTGATTTTGATCCCTTCTAGTGTATTTTTAATTTCAGTTATTGTATTCTTCAACTCTGGTACTTTTTATATTTTCTATTTCTCTGTTGAAGTTGTCACTGACTCAATCGACTCTTCTCTGTTGTCTAGTGGGAATCTTTATAATCATTACTTGGAACTATTAGGTACATTCCTTGGCTCAGCTTCATTTCTTTCCTTATCTGAAGTTTTGTCTTGCTCTTTTGTTTGAGCGTATTCCTCTGCTTCCTTATTTTGTTTCACTTTCTGTGTTTGTTTCTGAGTTAGGTGAAAACTTATTTTTCCCTGTGTTGAAGGAGTGGTCTTGTGTTGGAAGGTCTCCTGTGTAGACTGTGTGTTCCTGGCGGCTTTGGCTGGCTGGAGCTCTAGCAGGCATGGGCTTTCTCTCAGAGCACTCAACATTGGGTCCACCTGGTCAAATGGCTGGGGCTGAAGAGGCATGGACTCTGGATGCCTGAGGCTTTCTCAGAACTTCCATGGATACATCTACTCCATGCTTCTTGCCCCTCTTGTGACAGAATTATTACACTTATATACCATCTTTCACTCCTGTTAAGCACCAGTCCGAGTGCTATAAATCTCTTTTTTGCTTTTCCAAGGATGGAGCCAAAGGTTATGTGTGTAGTTTCTTCCTATCCCACAGATATGTGCTGACTTTCTGCCCATTCTCACTCGCTGTTAGAGATTACTCTCTCTGGTGCTGCTGGGGTCATATACAAGGAGCCGGCCAAAAGATGAGGGAAGTCTGGATGAGTCACATGGAATGCTAGAGGTGTCCATGGGTCAGTTGGAGGGGAAATATAGTATACTTCCCATCTATTCCTGTGCACAAGCAGACATCCCAGAAACTCATGGGCAGGATTCTTGATGGGATCTGAGATGCACTTAGTAGAATTTGCTTCCTTTAAATGCCCTGCAAGAGTCCTATATACTGCTGTCACAGTCCCCCAGCTCACAGCTCAGTAATCTGAATGGGGCAAGAGAGAAAAATGGGCCTCTTTGTAAGCATCCTGTATAGCTGAGAAATCTGGGAGCTTCCACATATACCTTGGCTCCTTCCCAATGCCCAATGACGTTCTATTCTAGTGAACAGATTCAGTGTATTAATGTCTAACATGCCAAATCAGTATCTCTTCCCATTTGGTATCATAGTGTTTTTACCAAATTTATTGAGAAATAATTCACATGTCGTACAATTCACTCATTTAAAGTTTACAGTTTAATGATTTTTAAACTATATTCACAGATATGGGCAGATACACCATGATCATTTTGAGATCTTTTAATTACCTCAAAAGGAAACCTGACACTATATTTATAGACTTGCTTTAGTTCTTTATTTAGCTCCATCAGTTTTTGTTTCATTTATTTTGAGGCTTTGTTGTTTTGTGCATGCACATTTAGGATCATGATGTCTTCCATTGATCCATTTATCACTATGTAACATCACTTTTTGTCACTAGTGATTTTCATTGTTGTGAAATTCTGGGGCCACTGTAGCCATTATATTGTCCCACTGCTGTACAACAGTGAGATGCAGTGGAAGGGTTAGCTCCTGCTGTTGTGCCCAAGTCTTGAGTCCCTGAGAGACCACCAAGGAGCCGATTCTGATTGAAACTCAAAAGGGTCATTTATTTCAAGCTCGAGCTCAGACCCACAACCTTCACTGATGCAGCGGGTCAGGAATGTGAGCCCTGAGCCTAAGGCAGACAAAGCTTTTATGCATTACAAGGTGCAGGAAGAAAGGAGCTTACACCTGACCTCTGCTGATTGGATGATTTAAAGGAAGGGTGGCTTCTGCATTCTTTACTGGTTGAGTCCGGCTGGTGCTAAGTTGCCGGCTGATGTAACATGTAAGGTATGTTTTCTTTAAGGGACAGAAGAGTCTTGACCTTGAGTGTCTGGACCTTGAGGTCGTTCCTAGGGAACTATCTGGGGTGAGCGTTACTGGAGCAATGGGTGGTTTGTCCAGTAACTGGAACAAAGTTTTCTTAGAACTAGGTCGGGGTTGAGGCTTTTTTCTTAAGATGGCCTTTTTAAGATGGAGTTTCTCTTGCTCTCACATTCCCCCCTTTTCTTGTACATTGGGTCCAATCATGGGCCCAAAAAATTTTAAATTACAGAGCTATAAACAAAAGGTACCAGAATAATGATTAGCAGGGCTCGACCTGTGACACAGCCTGTAACAGGGAATGTCTCTTTCATCTGGGGATGGTGAGGTTCTATGCCTCACCTCAGTTGGCTCCCACGTTTCTCACCTGAGGTTCCTTGCGACTGTGCCTGTCTTAAGTTGTTCCTCCTATGAGGAATCTTACCCATCTTTGGCTAACCAGCCATCTCTTTGGACTAAACAGGGAGATAAAATATAAAAGAGAAGACAGCCAATAGCTATAATTCTGGATAAAATCATAATATACATGATTATATTCTTGCAGCAAATGCAGGTGGGGAATCAGCATATGATTCACTTATTTCTTGAAATTAATTCTTGAAAAGTAGCACAAGTATGTATTGGCTTTAAAAGATTAGGAACTTCATTCTGTACACATGCTAGGAGAATAGGAATACAAATACATAGCAAAAGCAGAAAATCAGACAAATTAAAACAACACATTCCTAGAAACTGTTCACATCTCATATGTTCCTTTAACAGCAGATAATTTATGGTAGCACAATTCTGAAGCACTACAATTCGTACTTTTCCTAGCTTTTGATTGAGTTTAGATAATACAGAAGCAGTTAAATTCACGGTCTCACTGTATGTACAGACCAGCTTAGATATTTCCTTTTGCATTCTAATGAAAAGTCCAGGAACCAGCAGGATGAATACTGCTGCAACTGCAATAGAGGCGGGATCCAAAAACTTCCAAGTTGTTGTCACAATCAGATGACAGAGCTTGGAGAAGTTTTTCATGACTATTTCCAGGATAATCTATTAGAACAGTAATCTATACCACATATACTTTGATAATGTGAAGAGAAGGCTTAGGGTGTGGAACTGTACCACCTGCCCTGCCCCCAGGGTTGGCCGGGCTACCATCTGCCTGTTAGGGCTGCCCACAGTGAAGTCACCGGCCATGCTGAGACACCTTCCCCCATCTGTGGAACACTAACATTTCAGGTTAAGCCGCCCCTGGCCCTTTGAGCCTCAACTGATCTCACTGAAGAAAGACTCTAGAGTTTAATGTTAACACAGTTTTGGTAGGGGGTTTCCTTGCATGTAGTTACATTGCTCTGACTGCAAACATTCTTCCTTGCTTCTTCTGGAGGCCCTTCCCCTACTCTGACTACACCCACAGTCCCTGTCTCATTCTTCCTTCTACAGATGTAAATCCTAGCTGCTGCTAGGGAAAGAGGGCGATGACCGCTCTGGCTGCTTCATGCTGAAAGGGTGCGCAGTAAGGGGCGCAGCTAGATCTCTATCAATGGTCAGTCAAGAGGGCCTTGGAAGATGGGCACTTCTATTCTGGGTTTTATTGCTATCACTATTTATAGTTTTGTGGCTTCTAGGTGAGATAGAATAAATCATGTTATTAAGTTAAATAATAACATCTGGAGTTTGATTTTCCATTCTGGAAGAACAGACTTGATCATCATGCTTTTAGGTTAAATAGTAACATCTGGCGTTGGATTTTCCATTCTCGAAGAACAGGCTTGATATGGAGATTGAAAACTCTAAGAGTCATAGACAGATACCTTGGGGAAACTAGAATTCTGGATCTAGTGTATTTCTCAATGACTAGTATTAGGACTCAGGATAGATAAGGCTGCTTTATTGAAAGAATACTTTTCTCTAAAATCACCCTCATTTTTATTACTAGTAACTAGATTAAGAAAATAATTAACACTTGGCTTGATTATTTGCATAAGTGCAGCAAGAAGAACAATTGATTACATAGGCTCTTTTAAATGTGCTTTGCTGGAACTTTAACTTTCAATGAACACTGAAAATAGGCTATGGTAAACTGTAACACCAGAATTCCTTAGATTGTACATTTATGAACAAACTTTATAATTTCTGTGACTATGAGCTTTATAGCACAATCTCTCACTAAGCACAAAGTATGTCTGCTTAACTTAGCAAAACTTTAAGGTTTTAGGTTACTACAAAAATTCTCAGGCTGTTTGTAAGTATACACACTGTAACACACTATTATTAAGATGTTCACTTGCTACACTTAGTTTACTCAGAACTATGCTAGATTACTCATGAAACTTTTACTGAACATTAAACAGAGTTAAGCTTAAGCACTTTTGAAAGATTTAACAGATAACATCAATTGAAATGACTTTTGGTAAACAGGCAGCTGATAACTATAAGGACATATCCATTTCAGTTTAACTTAAATTAGCATTAATGCTTATTAATACCATCTGGAGGTAGGAAAATATTTTTTCTTTACACACTTAGACACACATAGAGATTGAGACGCAATGACTACAGTTAGCAAAAGTTTTCATCAAAGAACATATACACAGATAAACTAATAAAAATATTGAGTTACTGATATCCAATTGTAGAGTTCACTAGTGGCGAAAGGCCAGTAGTGATTGGGCTGATTTCCCCCCACCTATGGGTGACCGGTGGCTCGCAGGTGCAGAATAATTGAGTCAGCAGCGGAGGCAGACTGCTCCCTCTGAGCCCTTTGTCTGGTACAGGACGGGCTTCCTACTGGAGCGCCTCTGCCCTCTGCTCTCGGAGCAGCTTCTGCTTCCCCTGGTGGGGGATGGTTGTGTCTTTCCGGACTTCCACACTGAGGTCATTTGCCCTTCCTTAAACGGAGTAGAAGAGGTCTGACCCATTTTCTTAAAATTAAAAGCTATCAACAGCCAACTATCACAGACAAACAAAAAGCAAAACAGAAAATGCCCTTGGTCGTTCTGAAACAGAATCGGAAGTGGGACGATGGCAACCTGCTGTTCAGTGGGAACGACCTGCTTTGTTCCCTCAAATTAGGACCCAAAGGTCGTAGACAAATTAGGGGCACTGCATCCCCCTCAAATGGGCCCATCAGTCCTTAAAATGGACCCAGAGGCCCGACAAATGAGCATCCCCCTCAAATGGGCCCATTGGCCCTACAAAACACCCTTACAAATGTGGCGTCCGATTCAGCCTCAGACTTGACCTTCAGAAAGTGAAAGAGCAGAGTGCAACACACAACATGAACAATAGACATAAAGCCTGTATCACGCACACACACAAAGTTCTTACCGGCCAATTCAGACCCTTCAGTTTGTGAGTCTGAGGGTCTTGGGGATCCTGGATGAGCCCCCAAATGTTGTGCTCAATTTGCAAGTCCCCGAGAGACCACCAAGGAGCCGATTCCAAGGCAAACACAAAAGGTTCATTTATTTCAAGCTCGAGCTTGGACCCACAACCTTCACTGACACAGCAGGTCAGGAATGTGAGCCCCAAGCCTAGGGCAGACAAAGCTTTTATGCATTACAAGGTGCAGGAAGAAAGGAACTTGCACCTGGCCTCTGCTGATTGGATGATTTAAAGTAAGGGTGGCTTGTACATTCTTTACTGGTTGAGTCTGGCTGGTGCTAAGCTGCTGGCTGATGTAACATGTAAAGTATATTATCTTTAAGGGACAGGAAAGTCTTGACCTTGAGTGTCTGGACCTTGAGGTTGTTCCTAGGGACCTATCTGGGTTGAGGGTTACTGGAACAATGGGTGGTTTTTCCAGTAACTAGAACAAAATTTTCTTAGAACTAGGTTGGGGTTGAGGCTTTTTTCTTAAGATGGCCTTTTTAAAATGGAGTTTCTCTTCTCTCACACTGGAACTCTGTTGGAGACAGCCACAGGCAGTTTGGGCTATTGGTTCCTGCAGTTATGTGTTTTCCCATTAAGTGTCTGCTGGAATCTTCATTTTCCCTTTTTTTTTCTTTCAAAGATAGCCGGTCCACTGTTCTGGGTTTCAGATCTCTCAGGTACTCAGTCCAGGATACATGGGAGGTAAAAAAAAGTAAAACCAAGGAACTCACCACAATTACACCTGATGTCCTTAGCTGATGCTGGGGTTCTTGTTTGCAGAGTTGAAGAATGAACTTAGCAAACAGTCAAGGAAGGAGAACCAAGGAGAATTTTATTGAGAGATACAGTGAGAGGACAGACAGAGCTCCCGGCTCATGCCAGGAGGGGACAAGAGAGCCCGGTGTGCCACATTATCTAGGGGATTTTATAGGCAGATGAGGATTTTTTGAGAACATGAAAAAAAAAGACTTAGGAGTGTAGATCTGCTAAGTGGTGTCTGAACACCCAGAATTAAATTAACACAAGATATTTCCCATCCCGATCTCTCTCCGGGATACTGGCATCTTGCTCTAGGAGCCTACCAAAAGGTGGCCTGCCCAGCTCCCAAGGTGAGCTGAGGTATTGTCTGCTTGCTAAAGAGTAAGTTAAGAACCCTGCTTCCCAAACTTCTTGGGTGTTAAAATTCAATCTTATCTTTAAGGTGGAATCTTTGCTGCCTTTTACTATGTTGTTTACAGCTGAGTCTGCATGCTAAATTAGTTGCCCAGTTTGCAAAACCCCCCCATCAGATCTGAAAAAGGAAAGACAGCCCATAGGCCTGGGCCTTTTAGCATGCTAAAGTGAATCTTACAAATGATTAGCATAATAAAAACATGTGCTACTCTTCTTTATCTGGGGAACATTAACTGAACTTACTGAAGAATGACCCTAGAGCTTAATATTTAACACAGAGTTTTGGTAGGGCGTTTCCTTGCATGTAGTTACATTGCTCTGACTGCAAATATTCTGCCTTGCTTTTTTCGGAGGCTAAAAAAGCTGTAGGAATTTCCCAAGAGACTCAGATAGTTTGGACCAGGGCACTGGTGGCAGAGATAAGGGAGAGATAGATTCTCAGAATACTGGGATGTAGCCTTGATCATACCTGGTGAGAGATGGTATGAAAGAGTGAATAAAAAGGAGTTAAATAGGGCAGGTTCATGACATGGGCAGCTGGAGCGACGGTGATGCACTCACTGAATTAGGAAACCCAGGTCTGGAGCAGGTACATAGTAGTCCGTGTCAGCCTCTGCATCTGTAGGTGTGTCTCCTTGTTCTAGCAGGGGAGGACCAGGGCTGCAATGCCCAGCACCTCCTCTCCAGACCCTCATTCACCCAAGGCTGAGGCTGGGAATGGATGTGCCCCCTGCGGCAGTGGGTAAGTTGGAAGCCCCTCACCAGAGGCTGAGAGGATGTCTCTGTCTCCAATCAATTTGGACTCATTCTGGAGGGAATAGCAAAAACTATGCCCAGAGAGTGATGACTTGTGAAGTGGCCTGCTGGGAGGGAGCCAGAGCCACTAAACTGTTTAATTCAGACGAAGCTTCGGTGCAGGTGGGCGTCCACAGAACCCTCCCGAGAGGTGGATTAGGGGCTGATAATTGAGATTACTAATGTCCAACAATTACTCAATTTAAAACTCAGCCAAAAAGATGTAATTATTTTTCATACATTTGGTTGGTCATGTTGTCAGCTTCAACTCCAAGAGGTTTACCTTGAAGGGGAGAACGAAAAAATGGGGATGGGACAGAAAGGATGGAAGGGGACTACCTTTAAATCTATCATGCTGGTCAGGATGGTGCTGGACCTCCCTCACCTCTGTTCTGGGCCTTCTTCTCCTTGACTTTCCCACACACAATGTCACTGGTCCCCTCCAGCTCCTTTCTGAGATCCTGGCTTCTCCACACAAGTCCATACAAGGTCTGCAGTAGAAGCTCCCAAGCCTCCATATCTTAAATTCTTCCAGATCTCCTCAGGTTTGTCCACTCTGCTCCTCTTCTTCCTCCTTACCCTAGCTTTCTGGCTCTCTCTGATCTCTGTTCTCTTCACTTTGGCTTCATGATTCAGTCCTTTTTTTCCAGTCTGACCCCAGATTCTTAATTTGGATTGGATTCTGAAAATCTTCGCAGATAAGGCCAGGGTGTTCCCTCTGCCACCTGATCATTCTCACTGTGGCTTTGCTGATCTGGGAGCCAAAGGCCTGCTGAGCTGTGACAATCTCATGAGAAGGGGTCAGAGTCCCAGCAGGGGGTTCCTATTGCCCAGGGTCCTTATTGGAGAACGTCACATAACCAGAAACGTCCCCAGGAGAACTTCCTTTTCAAAGTTTTCCCTTTGCTCTCTGGTCCTTCCCCAATCATCATAGATTTGAACTACCTATTAGATAGAACATTACACGTAATCCATATGGACAAGAAAGAGAAATGGGGGCAGGGACTATATCTTGTTTATTTCTAGATCTCTCATAGTATGTGGTACATATGAGATACTAAATTTAATTCAACTAAATTGAATTTAATTGAATTGACTTGGAGGTAGGTACAATCTTCTTCACTTGGATCACATGCTACGGGGGTTAACAGCATGATCAAACCCAGGGACTGATATAGAACTGAAGTAAAATACCAATCTAGGCATTCCAGGGAAGTTTTGGTAATATGCATGGATCTCTGTTCTTGGTCTCAGGCCTTATTCTGTTAAACACCTGTATCTGACTTAAATTAATATTTAAAGAATATATACTTAAAATGTTCTTAAATATTTTTAAGAACTTACTTAAGAAGTCACTAATATGGCAGATAAGAGAATCTAAGAATCAAAAGGATCAAAGCATGGTAGAACAAAAGACTTAAACCAATAAGTTGAAACTTAAGTGTAAAGGGGTCACAATTATACTGTAAAATCTCCTATAGGCTAACGTGGTATTGTGGTTGGATCCTGAGACAGAGAAAGAACATCAGCAGAAAAACTGATGAAATCTGACAATAGTTCTATGGCTTAGTTAATAATAATATGTTGATGTTAATTATTAGTTTTGCCAAATGTTCCATGGTTGTGTAAGATTTTAACACTAGAGGAAACTGGGTGAAGGGTATGTGGAAGCTCTATATTTTCAACTTTTCTATAAACCTAAAACTGTTCCAAAATAATGTTTTTTAAAAAAGAATATCACAGAAACAAAAAATAGGTTTATTTGATGAACAACAATAAAAATCTACTATAGAGGAGCCTTACTGCTAAAAGAAATTAATTTAAATTCTGGCTGCATTTCTAGAGATCTAGCATCCAGAGGAAGAGAGGCAATGGTCCCATTCTGGCACTGTAGGATGGAGATCATGTCAGACAACAAAGAAGGCACAAAGTTTAGAAACCATGGAATATGAAAAAATAGAAGAAAGTGGGCAGAGGAGGTAGGGAAGGATTAGCTCAGAGAAGAGAAGACCCACAAGGGGAGAGTGCTATCTCTGTCTTGCTATCTCTGCATGCCTGTCTGGGACCTAAAGTGGGCCCAGAGGGTAGAGCTAGAATCAGAGAGAGGCATTTACAGGGAAGCAGCTCTTTCTGGGGATGGTGGGACTTTCTTGTCATTGAACTGGGGTTCAGGCTGCCTCATGAGGTGTGTGAGCACAGGGTGAAAGTCACATTTCTGGAATGTTAAGAGAATGTGGTGGTCTATACAGTTTATATCCTTGCCCATAGGAGATGCTTAATATTTTGCTAAATTTGAATGTGACCTCTATAGTCTTTGCCAACTCTAGATACCATGTGAGCTATGAAGATCAGAAAGACCAGATTTTTCTGGATATTTCTATGACTTTCTCATTACTATACATGGTGTCTTGGTGGTAAAGTTTTCCCCTGTGCTCCTGGCCAACAAATACCTGCACCTGTGGGAAGGAAAGTCAACTGAAGTAGGCAGGAGTTAACCTGACTTCTAGATCAGCTGCCATCAGTGGAATAGCCTAGAGATGGAAGGGTTGAATGCCACAATGATCATGTACTCTTCTGGTTGGTTCCTCACTGCCCTCAGGATAGAGTCCAAATTCTTTAACTTGGCATTCAAGGATCTCCTAACCCAACCTCTACCTACCTCTCTTTCCCCATCATCACTCTTCCCATTCTTAGGGTGACCCTGTGTGCTTGTCATTTGGAGTCACATGAAATTGTCAGGACTCAACATTTGTCTCAGTCTCTGTATCCACGTTTTAATCCTCAATTTGAAATTCCTTCTTCCTTAAGACTTCACTTCCTCCCTTGTGCCTCTTCTCTGCCTACTATTTCTATTATATCAAATATCTCACCATTTTTGCAATTACTAGTTTTTATGTCTGTGTAGCCCACTGCACTGAGTACTTCTCAGGGGTAGGGTGTGTTCTGTATACATCTTTATGTCTCCAGCACAATAGAGCCTGACAGGTAGAAGATACTCACTAGACATGCATAGCAATTAAGTATATCTTTGCAAGATCTTAGTAAATGACCACATATGTGAACAAAATATTTTCTTATCCTGGTCCGGTTTAGAGTCTACAAAGGCTTGGCTTCAAATCTCTGCTGCATAATAAAGACAACTTAATGAATTTCACTGTATGTCAATTTTTTTAATGCAAATAGAAGATAATATTTAAATATCTCAGAGGTTAAATTCTTTCTTCTAAGGGAAGCCTTCACCCCAAAACTCACCATCTTTCCTGATTCAATCTCTCCAATATTGTCTGTCTCTTCTTACTAGAATGTAAGCCCCGTAAAGGCATAGGTCTCTGTCTGTTTCACTGCTGCATCCCCAGAGCCTAGACACTGCTGGTTGTGTGTTAGACATTAAATAACAGTACTGACCAGACAGGGGTATTGTGGGGATTGAATGACATAATGTATATAAAGACTATAAAGCATTAGGCCTGGCACATGCTAAGCACTCAATAACTACCATTATTATAAAATAAAGGGCAGAATAAGAGACAACAGGACAACAGGATTACGTGTGATTCAGAAAATACAATTAAGATGTCATGAATGTCTGAGCCTTGATTTATGTTGGAGTTGGAAGGAATGCTTGAAATAATTTGGTCTGACATTCTGAGACCTGTAGAGGAGAAGTGATGTTCCCAAGATCATAGAGCTAGTTGTGGCAGAATTGAGACAGTATTATTGTCACATAAATAATTTTCTAGTGATTCTCTACAATACACAGTCAGATTATTTCCTTTGTTACACACTTCCTTTTGGCAAGTATCACTAAGTAAGGGTCTGACCTTTTCGAAATAATTGTTTCAAAATACACAGATACATAAACACACAGTGTTATGTGCTCACCTAGTTAGTTAATCCAATGACATGAAAATAATACCATATTTTACTGTGTCTGACAGCACAAAGGCTATATGATTTAAAAACTAACGTTTATCATTTATAATTTACTTCTGGCTATGTTGGAATGAGAGTATTGGTAAATCCTATCCCCAAAACACAAATACAAAATTGATACAAAATTTCAGTCTTTTGGAAATGAGCAAAAGTATTCAACAATTGCAAAAGTATTATGCTTAAAAATCTGCTGAACTTTAAATAATAAGTATGGGAATCTGCGATGGGGTTGCTCTTTCTGAGGGTTGTTCTATCTTTCCCCAAGTTTGATGAATGCAGGGCTCTGCTAAGGAAAGCCAGGCTGTTAGGATTGCCATTTCTTTCTCATGGTCAAAGGGATTCACTTAATTTGGAGAAGTGGGCAGTGCCCACACCCAGCAGCATTATCTATGGAAACACTAATCCCAGAGATGGGTGAGTGACGAGGGCCCACAGCTGCAAACCTGCCTGGGACAACACTATTCCTGGCTGACACTGGGTGCAGGCTCAACAGAGGCCTAAGACCCAGAAAGGCTCAAGCGAGGCACACACTCTTGAACAAGTTTGAGACAGCACATGTGCACAACACAAAAGGGAAAGGAGCATCCAGGGCAGACTTGAAAACTGCACACTTTATGGTCCTCATATCCATAGCAGATCCATTGGCAGAGGACAGAAGGCTCATGGGCATGGGGTGGGCAAAAACAAACTCAGCTCAGTCATAGCTGATCATTAACCTACACAGATACTCACACACAGTGCAGACTGGGGAAATACAGGCTTAAAAATAAGAAAGAAAAAAGAAAAATTGAGCAGAGGCATCAGAGAAAGGTGTCAAGATAATCCGTGGTAAGCATTGGTCTTTTCAATAAGTGGAACAATTGGATGTCCATATCCAAAAAAAAAAAAAAAAGAACTCAGATCCTTAACCTCATGGCATACATAAAAATTAGTTCAAAACGGATCATAGACATAAATGTAAGCCAAAACTATGCAAATCTTAGAGGAAAATATAGGAGAAAATCTTTGTGGCCTTCAGTTGGGCAAAGAGTTCTTAGGTAAGACCTCAAAGTGTGATCCATAAAAAACAAATTGGTAAATTGGACTTCAAAATTAAAAACTTTGGTCTTCAAAAGATATGCTTAAGAAAATGTATGGAAAGATAAGATATAGATTTGGGTAAAATACTTATAAAGCATGTATCTGGCAAGGAACTTTCATGCAAACCTATAAAGAACCATCAAAAATCATTCTAAGAACCCAAATAACCCAATTTTTCAGAGTGGGCAAAAGATTTACACTGATTCTTCACCAATGAGGATAATGAATGGAAATTAAGGACATGATAAGATAATCAACCTAATTAGTCATTAGGACAATACAAACTAAAACCACAATGGGATCCCACTACATACCTACAAAAATGGTTATAATAAAAAATATAGACAATTCCAGTTGTTAGCAAACACATGGAGAAACTATACCCCTCTGTCCCACAACATTGGTAGGGATGTAAAATGGCACTACTAACTTGCAACACAATATGACAATTTGTTTTTTAAGTTGAACGTGAACTTCCTATGTGACCCAGTGGTTCCATTCCTAGAAATCTAAGAGAAGTGTGATCACATGTCTACTCAAAGATACGCACATGAATGTTCATCACAGCATTAGTCATAATAACCCAAACTGGAAACAATCCAAACATCCATCAACTGGAGAATAAACATTTTCAACAAAATACTCTTCAGTCCTAAAAATGAAAGAACCACTGATACATGCTACCACATGATGAACCTCAGAAATATAATGCTAAGTGGCAGGTGCTGAATGCAAAAGACAAATACATGGTGTATAACTCCATTTATATGAAATGTTCATAAATGGCAAATTTACAGTGTCAGAGAGCAGATCAGTAGTTGTCTGAGGTTGGGAGCAGAAATGGAGATGAACAAGGGAATTTGCGGGATGATGGAAATGTTCTAAAACTGGATTGTGGTGATAGTGGTAAAAATATAAATTTACTGAAAATTATATAATTATACCCTTACAATGTGTGAATTTTATGGTATGTAAATTATTCCTCAGTTAAGGTGTTAAAACAACAAGGAGAAAAAGATCTTTCCCATAATTTATTTATCTTAAATGTCAGACCATGGCTTTGACGCTTGTACAAAGGGTTTTTGTTTGGTGGGGTTAGAAGGGACCACTGCTATGTAAAATAAAATGCCGTGCTAGATGATATAATTAGTAGCAGTAGCACCTGTGCCCATGGTGGTTAATAGTTCCAGCCCTAGAAATTCAAAATCTTACTTCCTGCCTGCTCTCCCTAAGATCTGGATGTTGGCATATTTAGCCTTCCAACTTGTGATTATCCTCCCTCTGAATTGGAATAAGGATTAACTAATGATAGTGCTGCCTTGAGACATGAGCTGTATCAAATGCCCTGGTGACCAAGAATCATCCTGTCTGCAAAACCATGCCAGAAAGTCTTAAAGTCTCTGGTATCTGCCTCAAAGTGCACAAAAGGGAGACTGAGCCAACCCACAGAGCTTCGCTGATCTAATTCAGTCTACACAGGTACACCCTGTGCTCTCATTAACTTCATTTCCTTAACATGTGGCTTTGGATGAGGTCATCCCTTTCGCAAAACTCTACTGTGGGTCTTAGCAGACCCAATGCAGTAAGCAGCAGTGGGACCAACAGAAGACCAGGACATGGAGTTAGAAGCCATGGGTTTAAATCTTGGCCCTGACATAAATTAGCCATGAAGCTTTAGCCAAGTAATTTATCTTTTTAACCTTATATTATTTATCCCCCTAATTGCGATGATTCTTCCTAGTCCATAAGATTTTGTGAGAGATAAGCAAGGTAGTTTATACAGAGTGCTTGTGGGTTGAATCCACATAAAGGATACAGCCACAATTCCTTAATGTGGCAGTCAAGGCTTTCAGAGTTTGGCCCAATCTTCCTGTCTATCCTAATCTTCCAGTAGGAAGATTCCCTATTCCAGTCAAACCAGACTTCTAGCCAACAACCACCATGCAATGACTCTGGCCGTTCCTGCTCTTTGGGCTGCCTTCTCCCCAACTCTGTATTCAGTAATCCCACCGACCTTTCAATACTCAGCTGAAACCCTGTCTACTCCATGATATTTGGTTTGACTATTAACTCTTTAAACAATTCATGAGATCCTTCGTGATATACTTTTTAAAATATTATATCTAATTGAACATGTCTTATTTACTCAGGTAAAGAATACATTCCTGGAAGTACACCAAAACGTGTGTACCTTGTTAAATGTCCCCAGAGTGCCTCTCACAGGGCCTGAAGAAGGACACGGTTCTCAAATTATTATTCTATTATTTTCCTAACTGATAAATTTCTCAAAAAATAATTTGAAAATACCTATTCAAGTCCAACTTTTTCATTTTATAGATGAAAAACTTCTGCCCAAAGAGGGTAGGTAACATTCAAAGCCCGATGAGTAGTTTGGTGTTAGAGCTGAAATCAGAATTCAGGCTCCTTGTGGGCAGGGACTCCAGTTTGTCTTTCGGTACTAATTCTCCTCCATATCGGTAGGACTACCAATTTTTAGCTGGAAACATGGTCACCCAGAATGAAGACTTCATTTCTCATCCTTACTTTAGTTAAGTGTGAAAATGAATTCTGTTAAATGGGATGAAAGTGCCATATCTCTCACTTCAGAGTCTTCTCCTTCCTCCCTCTGTGTTCTTCTTGCTTCCTTGAACGTGGACATGATATTGGATCATGAGATTGAGGGCCACATCCCCATGATGGCAGAGCAGAAAGCTGCAATAACCTGAGTGCCTAAGGCTTTCAAGGAGCAGAGCCACAATACCAGCTCTGGATCATCTACATCTAGACTTCCATATGGGACAGAAATAAACTTCTATCTTTTTTAAATTGCTGTTGTTTCAGATATGTATTTGGATGAGTTATTGGTAGCTTAACTTGTTCTACTGTCTCTCATATAAGCTTTCTAATGTTCTCAGCTCCCTGCATTACCTCTAGACGTGTATCTTAATTCATTATTTCATTTTTTCATTCATTCAATAATTCACTCAGTAGTCACTCAGTGTGCACATTCTGTCTGGCATAAGTCTAAGACAGGGCTAGGGTGGACGGTGGAATGAAATGTATCGATCCTGCCCTTAAAAGTCACCAGTATTGAATGAACTTGTCACTCTCTTAATTCATATCACAATTTCTATGTCTGACAAACATTCACCTCAGAATTTCTCTGACAGTCCCATTTCAAATAATCTCAGTTTCCAGAATATACTGTTGACAAGACCATGTGTGTTTAATATGTTCTATTTGCCTCTCTAAATCGACCCTCTACCCTTTCCCACCATTTTCTTTGCCCAGGGAGGCTTTATTTATGGATTACAACAATGGGCTCTTTTGCCCTCTGATTTCTGGTTGGGTTGGTCAACAAAACTTCTAACAGGAGATCAGAGGGAAGTGAGAGAATGAGTTCTAAGTATTTATTTTTCTCAGCTCTCTCCCTGTGGGGTCATCTTAGGCTTTGTTCCTTAACTGGAGGCCATTTGTTCCACTGAAGCTGGCCCACTACATGACTATTACTGGGCTCTTTCAACCATTCCTTACCTTAACACCCTTTGAGCTGTTACTAGTGCCAGAGAACTGCACTATGTCATGTGGTTTCCCTACATACTGCCCACACCTTGTGAACAGCTCATTTATTAAGCCCTCCTCAAATTATCCTAATGTGAGGCTGCCACCTCTTTCTTCCTAGCATACTGACTGATACACCATGTGTCCCAATTCTCAGTTTGAAATATACAGACCCCAGATACACATGGCATCCCCAGTAAGCACTGCTAGGAAGAGGGTTAGAGTAGATGGAAGATATTTAGCAAAATCTTAGTGCATAGAGAATCTCAGACTATAAGAATATCATCATGACCACTAGCTTTTGAGATAGATTTGGCTCTCAGGTACCTTAGCCATACACAAGGCTTTCTTCTTTTTCTCTCTTTTAGGGTATCCTAGACCAGACCTTATGTCTCTTAAACAGTCTACTCTTGAGAACTTTTATTAGAGGTGAGAATTCCTTCTAAGTGGAATCCACACTAGGCAGAATTCATTTTCCACAAAGTCAGAACCTTGAGTACAGAATTGTCTGCCAGTTTCACCAGTATCCACATTTAGAATCTTTAAAAAGTTCGATATGCCTATTTAGAGGCACAATCCACACTTCTTAAAGCGTGAAACATAAAACCAAATTACCACCTGCTTACTTTTTAAGCAACCTAAGTATTGCTCACCACAGAGGACACATTCATGAATCCAATGTATAGAATGATTTCAGATACTGTATTGGGTAGGAAGGGGACGAGGAAAAAAGAGAAGGAAGGTGTGGTAAGCAGAACAACGCATTCCCTCCCAAAATATCGAAGTACTAATACCTGGAACCTGTGAATACATTATCATACATAACAAAAAGGACTCCATGGATGTGATTAAGTTAAGGATCTTGAGATGGATTATCTTGGATTATCTGGGTGAACCCAACGTAATTGCAAGGGTCCTTATAAGTAAAGAAGGAGGTGCGAGTTCCAGCAGGAGAGTGATGCAGCGGGAGACAGACTCACCCAACCATTGCCGGCTTGCAAGGTGGAAGGAAACCACAAATTAAGGAATATAAGCAGCTTTTACAGGCTGGAAAGGCAGGCAAATGAATCCTTCCCTAGGGCCTTAGAGGGAATATAGACCTGCTGATGCCTGGATTTTAGCAAAGTGAAACAATTTCAGACTTCTCTTAAACTGTGAGATAATAAATTCATGTTGTTTTAGGCCATTATGTTTATGTAAATTTGTTATTTCAGAAATAAGAAACTAATACAGAGTAATGTGAAATCTCCAAACCCAGAGAACTAAGCCCAGGGGGAAAAAAGAAGGGTTGGAAACTGATGAATGGCAGAGACAGAAACACACTGTGGGCAGCAGAGTCAACATATACTTAACTTGATAACCTGCACTGTAGGCAAATTGAATTCACTAAAATACAAATTTTTTTTCTTCATTTTAAAAGCTACACTCATCAAGGACTTTCACGCTTTTAAAACACCCAATAGAAGGCTACTTCTTCTCTTTCAGTTTTTGTGATTCACCAGAACTTTTGTATTTTATTAGAGAGCTTTATCAGCTTCATTCAGGACAAGCATCTGTCTCATACCCTATTCTGTGAAGTCTCAGTGGCCATAGTAGCAAATAATTACACAATAAAAACAATAATTTTAGGAAGTTCACAGCATATAGTCTACAAAGCACCAAGATCCATTATATGCATTCTGCAAACTCCCATTGCTAAGTTCCTTCCTCATAGTTGCTGTTTTGAATGGGCCTTACCACGCTCTGACCCAGCTGTTCCCAAAAGAAGTAATCCATGTTTCTGTTTTGTAGGCTTTCAAGATAATGCTGAAAGCGAGTGTATGTATATGGGTAGCAGTAAGCAAACTAGCAAACTGGTAAATATCTTCTTCATCAAAACAAAATGCAAAGGACATCACATAATTCTTGCTATGGTCTGGGCAGCGGTACTAGTAAACATTTTTAGGTGGCAGCCTTTGCCTGAAAGATACAAACAAGACATTTGGGCATATCACAAAATTATTCAAACTTCAAAAGGTAATACACAGAAATAACTGCCCAAGAGAAAAACTGTACCATCAAGAACCCTAGGTGGTGTCCAGAGACCACAACGCACACCATCTATGGTCAAAAAGAGGCCAGAATCTGGCAGCACTTTGTGCAAGTTCTAGTGACAACCTTTATCGACTATTTAGATGATGCAAAGTTAAAGAAAGATGAACAAGTTTAATTAGAATATAATATATTATATGCACAGGCACGTTATATGCACCTGTTATATGCACAGGCATCATGCTAAATTCTCTCTATTTTCTTTTTTTCTTAAGATATTATTGATACACACTCTTATGAAGGTTTCACATGAAAAAACAATTTGATTACTACATTTACCCATATTATCAAGTCCCCACTCATACCCCAATTCAGTCACTGTCCATCAGTGTAGTAAGATGACACAGATTCACTGTTTGCCTTCTCTGTGCTACAGTGTTTTCCCCGTGTTACCCCACACCATGTATACTAAACATAATACCCCACAATCCCCTTCTCCCACCCTCCCCACCCACCCTCCCACCCCCCTCCCCTTTGTAACCATTGGTTCCTTCCTGGAGTCTCTGAGTCTGCTACTATTTTGTTCCTTCAGTTTTGCTTTGTTGTTATACTCCACTAATGAGGGAAATCATTTGGCACTTGTCTTTCTCAGCCTCGCTTATTTCAGTGAGCATAATATCCTCCAGCTCCATCCATGTTGTTGCAAATGGCAGGATTTGTTTCATTCTTATGGCTGAATAATATTCCATTGTGTATATGTACCACTTCTCCTTTATCCATTCATCTACTGATGAACACTTAGGTTGCTTCCATATCTTGACTATTGTAAAAAGTGCTGCAATAAACATAGGGGTGCATATGTCTTTTTGAATTTGAGAAGGTGTATTCTCTGGGTAAATTCCAAGGAGTGGGATTCCTGGGTCAAAGGGTATTTGTATTTTTAGGTTTTGAGGAACTTCCATATTGCTTTCCACAATGGCTGAACTAGCTTACAATCCCACCAGCAGTGTAGGAGGGTTCCCCTTACTCTGCATCCTCGCCAGCTTTTATTGTTCTTAGTCTTTTGGATGCTGGCAATCCTTCCTGGTGTGAGGTGATATCTCATTGTGGTTTTAATTTGCATTTGCCTGATGATTAGTGATGTGGAGCACCTTTTCATGTGTCTGTTGGCCATCTGAATTTCTTCTTTGGAGAACTGTCTCTTCTTATCCTCTGCCCATTTTTTAATCAGGTTATTTGTTTTTTGGGTGTTAAGGTGTGTAAGTTCTTTATATATTTTGGATGTTAACCCCTTGTGGGATATGTCATTTACAAATATATTCTCCCATACTGTTGGATGCCTTTTTGTTCTGCTGATGGTGTTCATTGCTGTACAGAAACTTTTTAGTTTGATGTAGTCCCATGAGTTCATTTTTGCTTTTGTTTCCCTTGCTTGAGGAGATGCGTTCAGAAAGAAGTCATTCAGGACATTTTTGCCTATGTTGTCTTCTAAGACTCTTATGGTTTCATGACTTACATTCAGGTCCTTGATCCATTTCGAGTTTACTTTTATGTATGGGGTTAAACAATAATCCAGTTTCATCCTCTTGCATGTAGCTGTCCAGTTTTGCCAACACCAGCTGTTGAAGAGGCGGTCATTTCCCCACTGTATGTCCATGGCTCTGTTATCGTATATTAATTGACCATATATGGTTGGGTTTATATTAGGGCTCTCTAGTCTGTTCCATTGGTCTATGGGTCTGTTCTTGTGCCAGTACCAAATTGTCTTGATTACTGTGGCTTTGTAGTAAAGCTTGAAGTTGGGGAGCATAATTCCCCATCTTTTCTCTTCCTTCTCAGGATTGCTTTGGCTATTCGGGGTCTTTTGCAGTTCCATATGAATTTTAGAATGATTTTCTCTAGCTTGTTGAAAAGTGCTGTTTGTATTTTGATAGGAATTGCATTGAATCTGTAGATTGCTTTAGACAAGATGACCATTTTAACAATATTAATTCTTCCTATCCATGAGAGTGGGATGTGTTTCCATTTATTGGTATCTTCTTTAATTTCTCTCATGAGTGTCTTGTAGTTTTCAGAGTATAGGTCTTTCACTTACATGGTTAGGTTTAGTCCTAGGTATTTTATTCTTTTTGATGAAACTTTGGAAGGAATTGTTTTCCTGATTTCTCTCTTTGCTAGTTCATCGTTAGTGTATAGGAATGCCATAGATTTCTGTGCATAAATTTTGTATCCCGCAACGTTGCTGAATTCAGATATTAGATCTAGTAGTTTTGGAGTGGATTCTTTAGGGTTTCCTTTGTACAATATCATGTCATCTGCAAACAGGGACAGTTTAAGTTCTTCCCTGCCAATCTGCATACCTTTTATTTCTTTGTGTTGTCTGATTGCCATGGCTAGGATGTCCAGTACTATCTTGAATATAAGTGGGGAGAGTGGGCATCCTTGTCTTTTTCCCGATCTTAAAGGAAAAGCTTTAAGCTTCTTGCTGTTAAGTATAATGTTGGCTGTGGTTTGTCATATATAGCCTTTATTATGTTGAGGTTCTTGCACACTATACCCATTTTGTTGAGTTTTTATCATGAATGGATGTTGAATTTTGTCAAATGCTTTTTCAGCATCTATGGAGATGATCATGTGGTTTTTGTTCTTTTTGTTGATGTGGTGGATGATGTTGATGGATTTTCAGATGTTGTACCATCCTTGCAACCCTGGAATAAAGCCTACTTGATCATGATGGATGATCCTTTTGAATTTGGTTTGCTAATATTTTTTTGAGTATTTTTGCGTCTATGTTCATTAGGCATATTGGTCTGTAGTTTTCTTTCTTTGTAGTATCTTTGCCTGTTTTGGGTATTAGAGTGATGCTGGTCTCATAGAATGAGTTTGGAAGTATTCCATCTTCTTCTACTCCTTGGAAAACTTTAAGGAGAATGGGTATTAGGGTATTCACTAAATGTTTGATAAAATTCATTGGTGAAACCATCTGGTCCAGGGGTTTTGTTCTTAGGTAGGTTTTTGATTACCAGTTCAGTTTCATTGCTGGTAATTTGTCTGTTGAGACTTTCTGTTTCTTTCTGGGTCAGCCTTGGAAGGTTGTATTTTTCTAGAAAGCTGTCCATTTCTTCTAGGTTATCCAGTTTGTTAGCATATACTTTTTCATAGTATTCTCTAATAGTTCTTTGTATTTCTGTTGTGTCTGTAGTGATTTTTTCCTTTCTCATTTCTGGTTGTCTTTGCGTGAGTAGACTCTCTTTTTTCTAGATAAGTCTGGCTAGGGGTTTATCTATTTTGTTTATTTTCTCAAAGTGCCAGCACTTGCTTTCATTGATCCTTTCTATTGTTTTATTCTTCTCGATTTTATTTATTTCTGCTCTAATCTTTATTATGTCCCACCTTCTACTGACTTTGGGCCTCATTTGTTCTTTTTCCTCTAGTTTCACTAATTGTGAGTTTAGACGGCTCATATGGGAATGTTCTTCTTTCCTGAGGTAGGCCTGTATTGCAATATACTTTCCTCTCAGCACGGCCTTCACTGCATCCCCAGATTTTGCAGTGTTGAATTATTGTTCATTTGTCTCCATATATTGCATGATCTCTCTTTTTATTTGGTTGTTGATTCATTGATTATTTAGGAGCATGTTATTAAGGCTCCATGTGTGTGGGATTTTTCATTTTCTTTGCGTAATTCATTTCTAGTTTCATTCTTTTGTGGTCTGAGAAGCTTGTTGGTACAATTTCAATCTTTTTGAATTTATTGAGGCTCTTTTTGTGCCCTAGTATATGATGTAGTCTTGAAAATGTTTCATGTGCACTTGAGAAGAATGTGTACTCTGGTGCTTTGTGGTGTAGAGTCCTGTAGTTTTCTGTTAGGTCCATCTGTTCTAATGTGTTGTTGAGTTCCTCTGTCTCCTTACTTATTTTCTGTCTGGTTGATCTGTCCTTCAGAGTGAGTGGTGTGGTGAAGTCTCCTAGAATGAATGCATTGCATTCTATTTCCCCCTTTAATTCTGTTAGTATTTGTTTCACATATGTAAGAGCTCCTGTGTTGGGTGCATAGATATTTATATTGGTTGTATCTTCTTGTTGGATTGGCCCTTTTATCATTATGTAATGTCCTTCTTTGTCCCCTTTGACTTTCTTTGTTTTAAAGTCTATTTTGTCTCATATAAGTACTGCAACTCCTGATTTTTTCTCCCTATTAGTTGTATGAAATGTTTTTCTCCATCCCTTCATTTTTAGTCTGTGTATGTCTTTGGGTTTAAAGTGAGTCTCTTGAAGACAGCATATAGATGGGTCTTGTTTTTTTATCCATTCAGTGACTCTATGTCTTTTGACTGCTGCATTCAGTCCATTTACATTTAGGGTGATTATGGATAGTTATGTACTTATTGGCATTGCAGGCTTCATGTTCGTGGTTACCAAAGGTTCAAGGTTAACTTCCTTACTATCTAAGAGTCTAACAACTCACTTAATACGCTATTACAAATACAATCTAAAGGTTCTTTTTTGTTTGTTTGTTTGTTTCCTCCTTTTTCTTCCTCCCCCATTCTTTATATATTAGGTATGATATTCTGTACTGTTTGTCTATCCCTTGATTGACTTTGGGTATAGTTAATATTATTTTACATTTTCTTAGTAAGTAGCTGTTCTACTTTCTTTACTGTGGTTTTATTACCTCTGGTGACATCCATTAAACCGTAGGAACACTTCAATCTCTAGCAGTCCCGCCAAAATACACTGTAGAGATGGTTTGTAGGAGGTAAATTCTCTCAGCTTTTGCTTATCTGGGAATTGTTTAATCCCTCCTTCAAATTTGAATGATCATCTTGCCAGATAAAATAATCTTTATTCAAGGCCCTTCTGCTTCATTGCATTAAATATATCATGCCACTCCCTCTGGCCTGTAAGGTTTCTGTTGAGAAGTCTGATGATAGCCTGATAGGTTTTCCTCTGTATGTGATTTTATTTCTCTGTCTGGCTGCTTTTAACAGTCTGTCCTTATCCTTGACCATTGCCATTTTAAATATCATCATATGTCTTGATGTTGTCTTCCTTGGGTCCCTTTCGTTGAGAGATCTGCACACCTCCATGGCCTGAGAGACTATCTCCTTCCCCAGATTGGGGACGCTTTCAGCATTCACCTCCTCAAAGACACGTTCTATCCCTTTTTCTCTCTCTTCTTCTGGGACCCCTAATGGCAATATTGTTCCGTTTGGATTGGTCACACAGTTCTCTCAATATTCTTTCATTATTAGAGACCCTTTTTTCCCTCCATGCCTAAGCTTCCTTGTGTTCCTCTTCTCTAATTTCCATTTCATTTATCGTCTCCTCCACTATATCCAATCTGCTTTTAATACCATCCACTGTGCTCTTCAATGATTGGATTTCTGACCATAATTCATTCCTGAGTTCTTGAATATCTTTCTGTACCTCCATGAGCATGTTAATGATTTTCATTTTGAACTCCCTTTCAGGGCGAGTCATGAGGTCCATATCATTTAAATCTTTTTCAGGAGTTGTATTCAAAATTTTACTCTGGACCAGGTTCCTTTGGCATTTTTGCGTATGGCATCCTCTAGTGCCCAGAAGCTCTACTCTCTGGAGCTGCTCAGTCCCTGAAACAATGTCGGGGATTGTAAGGGAGTGGTATTTGTGCCTTGGGGGAGGAAAGAGCTGTTTCATGGTTCCTGGCTGCTATGCCTGTCTCCACTGCCTGAACCAGTGGGCCGAGCATACAGGTGTAAGCCTCTGTGCTTTGTGTTTTTAGTTGCTGTTGACAGGTCTTCCCTCTGGCTGGCCTAATGCCAGGTTAGAGTTTCCCGTTTGCAAGCTCAGTGGGGCTGGCCAGGAGAAAGGCACACTAGTCTGCCTGTCACAGAAGGGGTTCTTGGAGCTGTGTAGGCAGCCAGGGAGCTGGAGCACCTGAAGATCGTGAAAGCTCCCAACCTGCTGGGCAGAGTGCACCTGGACAATTTTGTCTACCTGTCTTTTCTCCTGAGCAGTAAGGTCTGTGCAATCCTTGCCCCTTTAGCAGCCCTCTTGCTAAGGGCTTCCTTGTTAGGAAATCTCTCGGACTGCCCGCCTTTCTTTTGTCCCAGAGCAGCTGCATATGGATCCCTACTTTCCACAAGCAGCTGGAATCTTGGTCTCTCCAGGAATTCTGCCTGTCTTAGCTTTCCAACCCCCTAATTATGAGAGTATCATGCAAGCACCATGAAATGTAGGTTTGTGCTCCCACAGCAGATCTCCAGAGTTAGGTATTCAGCACTCCAAGATCTCCACTCTCTTCCTGTTCCTTTCCTCTTCCTCCTGACGGTGAGCTGGGGCAGGGAAGGGCTTGGATCCTGCAGGACCACAGCTTTAATATGTTACCCTTTTCTGGGAGGGCTGCTCTTGTCTCAGGTGTATGCAGTTTGTTGCAGTCCTCTTTCCTGTTGCTCTTTCAAGTGTAGTTGTATTAGTTATATTTTCATATTCTATGCAGTTTTAGGAGGAATTCTCTGTCTCACCTCTCACACAGCCATCTTCAATCCAATCGCCCATCCTGGATTCTTGATGTATACTGGTAAATAATATAGGCAAGATATTTGTCCTCATAGACTATATATATATTCTGGTGGGAAAGTAGTCAATAAAATATTAAATATAAATATAATCATAAACTCTAAACATGTTTTGAGGAGAAATAAAAAGGGTGATGCTATAGTAACATAAATAGGAAAGGCCTACTTTTCCCAGGAAGTCAGGGTTTTATATTACAAGACTAATTGAGATCTTTCAAAGTAAGCTAATGTGCACTATAAATATTCAAGGGAGTGGAAATCATATCCAACATTTCTTTAAAGTATTTTTCTGCAGAGCCTTCCATCAGAGTAATTTTTCACAGAAGCACTTCGGGAACTGCTGCTTACAAATACAGTGGGCAGGCAATTATGCTCACTCTCCAAGGAACTCTGAAACACATATGTGAGAAAAGGCAAAAAGCTTTGGTCATAATTCCATGACATCTCTGTAAAATGGGTATTGTCACCCCACTTTGCAGATGTGGCCATGGAGGTCATAAAATCCAAGGACCCCTGGCCTCAAGGTAGTAAACGCCAGAGTTGGGATTCAAATCTGTCTCTATCGGATTCTAAGCCTAGTGCCTATAAACTCCTCTCTAGTCCTCTTCATAAATTATGGGCTTCTGGAATTTCTGGTATGAGTGTGTGCAAAAGACAGGAGGCAAGCGGGGACAAGTAAGCCACTGGAACTTCAAGGAATTCATCATGGCTGAAGCACAAAGAATAAGAAGGGAAATCATGAGAACTCTGTCTGAAGAGGAAGGCAGAAGTCAGATTAGAAAGATACTATCTAAACCATGGTAAGGAATTTAAACATTATACTGAGGTCCAGGAAACTTTCAAGTGAATGAAAGTAAAGTGCCATGAATGTGCCAGTCCAGGGGATAGATGATAGGGGTCAGAAGAAGGACAGGGTACTAGCTGTCCAGGTATAGAAAGTTAGACAGATGTGACTATACTTAAAAAAAGATGGCTCAAATGATACTCAGTGAGGTCTAAGATGGGCAAGAACCTGAAAGTGCTAAGGAGGACAGGATGAGAGACAGAACAGCATAAGCAACAAAAGGACAGTTCTTTTCACATAGAAGTCAGTGCTACCATCCAAGGCTGTCTAGGGGTGTTCATAGGCCCACCAGTACAGCACCTTTCCCTCCTAATCTCAAAGCTGCCACAAATAAACATGCAAGTCACAATGGTCTTCTGTTAATGCAAGTGTAACTAATACAAAACCCTAGGTACTCCTCCTCTCTAATCAGATTACTAGCCTAAACCTTCCCATGTTGAAATTTTGGAGCTACTAGTGATGAGACAGAGAAATTATGGCCTAGAAAGTGCATTGGGAGTGAAGAAGAAGTCGTCTCTTTGTGATCATTCAGCAGGTTGTGTGTAAGAGAATGAGCAGTTCCTGAGAGGGAAACAGTAGCCTCTAGGATAGTTAGGTCTTTAGCTCACTATTTTATTCAGCAAGTATTTATTAAGTATCATGTGTCAAACACAGTTTGTTAATACAAGAAGTAAAGGAAGCTGTAGGTTAAAAGACTGAAAGCCCAAGCGAGATTATTAACCGTAGTGATGAGTTTCAGAGAAGAAGTGGAAGTGGAAAGCTTTGGATGGAGAAGGGAACAGTGGAAATCCAAGCTCTGACAAAAAAACAGCAATTTGGAGAGGAGGGTATAGAAAGACTAGATGATGGTCTACATCTGTGATGTGATTGAACCTGCAGAATGGGAAGCTGGTGGAATATGCCAGTGTCAGGGTTCCAGATTCACATTCAAGAAGAATGCCAGTGGAAGTGGCGTTGAAGTCTCCAGCCAGCGGTCTGTGATAGTCACTTCAGGCCCTGAGTCAGAAGTCTGAGCACAAGGTGAGCATGTCTTCATACACAAGTGATTCCTACAGTTATAGGCCCCTCAGGTTATGATGCTGATGTTTTCAACTCTTCATTCACTAGTATATCTGATCAGGGTCCAGGTTTTAAGTTGAATTGCCCCAGTATTCGCCTATTCTAGCCAAGTTTAGCACCTTGACTCTCAGAGCCTGCCTGTCTCCACCAAATTTGATGACGTGCTGTCAGGAGAATTGATCTAATGCCTGCAGCTACCCTAGCTCCTCTACTGCATGGACTGGATGCCTAACTGATCTGCAGACAGAGTGAAGGTAATAGGCCCCAGAGTAATCATTCAAAGACACTGAGATTCTGCTCAGGGCTTAGATTTTCCATACTCTGTTAAGGATACAAATAAAAATCTATTTGAGGAGGGCTCAGTAGGCCACATTCATGAAGACTTTCAGGTAACAAGAACAGTAAAGGGGGAGAGGGCTGGGACTCTCTCTCATTTGGAACACACTTCTGCATTTTCCTCTTATTTTGCTTATTGTGTATTTGCTGTGTCTAAGGCATCATGTTAAATGTTTTATATCCTTTTTCACTTAATCCTCACAATAACCCTGTGAGCTCGGGGCTTTTAACATGCCCTTTATGCAGACAAGAAAATCAAAGCTCACAAAGGTAAAAAAATTCCCCTGAGGTTGCAAGGCTAGTAATCAGCAGAGCCTGTATCAGATACCAGCCAGTTAATCAGCAGAGCCTGTATCAGATACCAGCCAGTCTGACTCTGAAGTCTGTGCTCACAGTCCTTATACTATCTTGTCACCGTCCTTTCTCCTCTTGCCATCTGACTCATTGCCTTACTTTCTGGGTCCAGGAAAATCTGGTTTTACAGTACTTTTACTAGTACTCTCCTGCTTAAAACTCTTCAAACAACTTCCTATGCTCACATTTTAGTTTGGTCCTCAAGGTTCCCCGAGATCTATGGTATCAGCCATTTCTGCCTCCTTGAAGCCTACATTTTATTTATACTGGGCTACTCACAACTCCCTAACATGATTTTGAGCCATACCTCCCATACTTCTATGTCTTTGTATTTGATCTTTCCATCACCTGGACTTCACCTTCTGCCATCTTACCTACTTGGTAAACTCCTATTCATGGTTGTGGCATATGGTAGATTGTCAATAAGGGTTTTAATTATTTGTAAACATAAACTAATTAATGAACAAAGGAGTGTACAAATAAATGCCTATTCTTTAACATGCCTCTTTTCTGAAGCCTTCTCTGAGTATTCAGTCTTCATTAGTTTTTCTCTACTTTGACATGTAATATTAAAACAAGTTTTATAAAAGGGCTTGTATCTTAACACTGCACAACAGCGAAAAAATGGGGATTTCTTCCAAGGGAAGGCGTCATGAAGACAGGAATGGTGTAATCTTTTTTTCCCTAGAAATGGTACAAAGAACTTTCAAACAATACTCACTTAGTTGGAAAAGCAGTGGTACAAGAACAGGAAGACTCATCTCTGAGCATAAATGCCAGGCATCACCAGGGAGGTAGGTTTTAGCTTAGTATGAAGTTACAGACTCTTTAACATTCAGCTGAAGAAAAAGTGAAAAGCCCACATTACAGGGAGTGCAAGCAAAGGAAACTTTATGTGATTCCATAAAGTAAGTTCCTGTACTTGATGTTAGGTTAGACAAGACGGCCTTCTGATTCCATTTAACACAAATGTCTGAGATATCAATGGAAACTACAACAATGACAACAATAATAATCATTATAATACTAATTCCTAGTATGTATATGTTATTAACCATGTGCTAGGCCATTCTAAGCACTTCAAATTGTATCAAGTCCTTTAATCCCCACAACAATCTTCTGAAGTTATTTCTATTATCCCAGTGATAGGATGAAAATGAAGATAAGATCAGTAACATTTCTTTTTAAATGTTATTTAAAAGTCATGGAAAGCCATGACTCCCCAGAAGATTCCAGAAGGAAAAGAGTCCAACCCTAGGTCCTGCCTGAGATGCAGGGAGATCCCAAAGACCTAGGGTTGTGCTCTTGGGACTCAGAACCAAAAGGCCGATCCAGCTTTTGGAATAAGCCATCATCCTGGGTCCCTCCTGATGACTGAAGAAGACACCACATGCATGAGAAAGGCCTAGAACTCACATCTCACATTCAGTTATGCGTGTACATATGGGTAAGGGAGCACACACATACATACACTCATATGCATGCATGCATGCCCATACTGAACACATTCACAATCATGCTCTATATATACTTCTCTGTTATAGCCTCTATTTAATTTTATCAATTTGGACATATGCCTTTCTCCACAATTAGATTGACCTCTCCTTAAGGGAAGGATCATAAATTGTTTATCTCTGGTTCTGAAGGACCTATATACAGCCTTGAATAGAGGAGGTGCTAAAAATGCTTATGAATTGGATAAATTAATAAATTTGTGAGCCAACTTGAAGGGCTTAACAAATTAGTCAACAATTTCAGCCATATAAGTATATGTGAAACTGTGAGTTATGCCTGAAAACATTATATTCTCAAAAACTTCCATGCCTTTATGTGCATTAATTTCATTTTTTAAATTTGATATTGTTGACATACAATCTTATATTGGTTTCAAATGTACAGCACATGGTTCAACAGTCACCTATATTATTAAATTCTCACCCCCCCAAGCCCAGTGTGGTTGCTATCTATCTTGGCATACTTATTTTCAAAAGATTTTTGCCTACATTTTCTTTTAAGAACCTTTGTGGTTTCATGACTTACATTTAGGTCTTTGATCCATTTTGAGTTTACTTTTGTGTATGCAGTTAGACAGTAATCCAGTTTCATTCTTTTACATGTAGCTGTTCCGTTTTCCCAACATCAGTTGTTGAAGAGGCTGTCTTTTCACCACTGTATATTCATGGCTCCTTTATCACGCATTAATTGACCATTTATGCATGGGTTTATGGGATCCCTATTCTGTTCCATTGATCAATGGGTCTGTCCTAGTGCCAGTACCAAATTGTCTTCATTACTGTAGCTTTTGTAGTAGAGTTGGAAGTCAGGGAATGTAATCCCCCCAGCTTTGTTCTTCTTTCTCAGGATTGCTTTGGCTATTTGGGGTCTTTTGTGGGTCCACATGAGTTTTAGAACTATTTGTTCGGACTTCCGGGAAGATGGCAGGGTGAGCAGGGCGGCAGAAATCTCCTCCCAACACTATATTTATTTACGAAAACCAAGAAAATACATCTATTCCTAAAAGAGAGACGAGAATACACAGGAAAGTGCACAGCGTGCAGCTACACCCGAGAGGACTCGGCACCCCAAGAGGCGGGTAAGATACGGAGCCGCGACCCGGCGGGACCCGAGCACTCCCCCACCCCAGCACACCAGCGGGAGGAGAGGATTCAGAGCCGGGAGGGAGTGGCAGTACACCCCGCAAAGTAGCCAGCCCAGGTGATCTGCACGGGGAGCGCTGACCCACATTGCACAGTGCAGCGTAGATTGGAGAGACAGAGGGGCAGGATCTGAGTGGGGAACACGCCAGGGTGCTTGCAGCTGGCTCCCGGGAAGGAAAAGAAAAAAAAGCGTGCGCTTTCTTCAGTGGTCTTAAAGAGACAGGAGCCCAGCGGAGGAGCTGGATCACCCCAGCACACTCTGCCCAGCAGGCTGGGAGTCCTGGGGAGTTTCAGACACCTTAGCTGGCGACTGAGGAAATGTAGCCATACTTAACACTTATCACTGAGATCAACAGCCTCCTACTCGTTCCCACCCCTGCTAGAGCGATAAAGGGCCCTGTAGAGCGGCACAGTCATAGCTGTGGAATAGTGGGGCAACACCGCCACCTAGAGCATTCCCACAGAATCTACGTCCAGTGGGCATTTTTTTGTTTTGTTTTGTTTTTTGTTTTGTTTTTGTTATTTCTTTTCTCACTTTCTTTCTTTTTTTCTTTTTTTTCCTTTCTTTTTAAAGTCTTAAAGAACCCAGCTGACATACGTGGCAACTATCAGTGACCAAATTATACAGCCATGAAAAGACAGAGGAATATGGTTCAGACCAAAATCAACCAGACAACCCCAGAGAGGGAGTCTGAAGGGATGGAAATGCACAGCCTCCCTGAAAAATAATGCAGAATAAAAGACATAACCATGCTGATGGACCTAAAGAGAAATGTGCAAGAGCTGAGGGAGGAAGTGAGGGAACTGAGGAAAGACAATACAGAAAGCAGACAAGTGATCGACGGGCTTAACAGCAGAATGGATGAGATGCGAGAGACTGATAATGGAATAGAAAACAGAGAACAGGAATAAAGAGAAGCTGAGGCAGAGGGAGATAAAAGGATTTCTAGGAATGAAAGAATATTAAGAGAACTGTGTGACCAATACAAACGGAATAATATTCGCATTATAGGAGTAGCAGAGGAAGAAGAGAGAGAAAAAGGGATAGAAAGTGTCTTTGAAGAAATAATTGCTGAAAACGTTCCCTCGCTGGGGAAGGAAATAGTCTCGCAGGCCACCGAAGCTCATAGATCTCCCAACACAAGGGACCCAAGGAAGACAACACCAAGACACATAATAATTAAGATGGCAAAGATCAAAGATAAAGACAGGGTATTAAAGGCAGCTAGAGAGAGAAAAAGATCACCTACAAAGGAAAACCCATCAGACTATCATCAGACTTCTCAACAGAAACCTTACAGGCCAAAAGAGAATGGCATGATATATTTAACGTTATGAAACAGAAGGGCCTCGAACCAAGAATATTGTATCCAGCACGATTATTATTTAAATATGATGGAGGGATTAAACAATTTCCAGATAAACGAAAGTTAAGAGAGTTTGCCTCTCATAAACCACCACTACAGGATATCTTAAATGGACTGCTCTAGAGGGAAGCACCCATAAGGCTAAAAAGATGTCACCAGAGAAAATAAAATCATAGCAAAGAAAGCAGACCATCAAATACTAACTAAAGGCAAAGAATAAAACACCTAGTATATAAAGAATGGAGGAGGAAGAATAAGAAGGGAGAGAAATAAAGAAACATCAGACTGTGCTTACAATAACTTAACAAGAAAGTTAAGTTAGATTGTTAGATAGTAAAGAAGCAACCCTTGAACCTTTGGTAACCACGAATCTAAGGCCAGCAAT
>JAVSCE010013900.1:0-21691 GCA_032199065.1 Smutsia gigantea
AGACAAAGCAAAGACATACAAGGCATCCAGATTGGTAAAGAAGAAGTCAAACTGTCACTATTTGCAGATGACATGATATTGTACATTAAAAAACCCTAAAGACTCCATTCCAAAACTACTAGAACTAATATCTGAATTCAGCAAAAGTTGCAGGATACAAAATTAACACACAGAAATCTGTTTGCATTCCTATACACTAACGATGAACTAACAGAGAAATCAGAAAAACAATTCATTCACAATTGCATCAAAAAGAATAAAATACCTAGGAATAAACCTAACGAAGGAAGTGAAAGGCCTGTACTCTGAAAACTACAAGACACTCCTAAGAGAAATTAAAGAGGACACTAACAAATGGAAAAGCATCCCATGCTCTTGGCTAGGAAGAATCAATATTGTCAAAATGGCTATACTACCTAAAGCAATCTACAGATTCAATGCAATCCCTATCAAGCTACCAACAGCTTTCTTCAATGAACTGGAACAAATAATTCTAAAACTCATATGGAACCACAAAAGACCCTGAATAGCCAAAGCAATCCTGAGAAGGAGGAATAAAACAGGGGGAATTACGCTCCCTGACTTCAAGCTCTACTACAAAGCCACAGTAATCAAGACAATTTGGTATTGGCACAAAAAACAGACCCACAGACCAGTGGAACAGAATAGAAAATCCAAACATTAACCGAAACATATACAGTCAATTAATATTTGATAAAAGTGCCTTGGATATACAATGGGGAGATGACAGCCACTTCAGCAGCTGGTGTTGGAAAAACTGGACAACTACATGTAAGAGAATGAAACTGGACTACTGTCTAGCCCCATACACAAAGGTAAACTCAAGGTGGATCAAAGACTTGAATGTAAGACATGAAACCATAAAACTCTTAGAAAAAAACATAGGCAAAAATCTCTTGGACATAAACATGAGCAACTTCTTCATCAACATATCTCCCCGGGCAAGGGAAACAAAAGCAAAAATGAACAAGAGGGACTATATCAAGCTGAAAAGCTTCTGTACAGCAAAGGACACCATCAGTAGAACAAAAGACATCCTACAGTATGGGAGAATATATTCATAAAAAACGTATCTGATAAAGGGTTGACATCCAAAATATATAAAGAACTCATGCACCTTAACAAAGAGAAAGCAAATAATCCAATTAAGAAATGGGCAGAGGACATGAATAGACACTTCTCCAAAGAAGAAATTCAGATAGCCAACAGGCACATGAAAAGATGCTCCACATCGCTAATCATCAGAGAAATGCAGATTAAAACCACAATGAGATATCACCTCACACCAGTGAGGATGGCCAACATCCAAAACACAAACAGCAACAAATGTTGGCGAAGATGTGGAGAAAAGGGAACCCTCCTACACTGCTGGTGGGACTGCAAATTAGTTCAACCATTGTGGAAAGCAGTATGGAGGTTCCTCAAAAAACTCAAAATAGAAATACCATTTGACCCAGGAATTCCACTCCTAGGAATTTACCCTAAGAATACAGCAGCCCAGTTTGAAAAAGACAGATGCACCCCTATGTTTATCGCAGCACTATTTACAATAGCCAAGAAATGGAAGCAACCTAAAGTGTCCATCAGTAGATGAATGGATAAAGAAGAGGTGGTACATATACACAATGGAATATTATTCAGCCATAAGAAGAAAACAAATCCTACCATTTGCAACAACATGGATGGAGCTAGAGGGTATTATGCTCAGTGAAATAAGCCAAGCCGAAAAAGACAAGTATCAAATGATTTCACTCATATGTGGAGTATAAGAACAAAGAAAAAAACTGAAGGAACAAAACAGCAGCAGACTCACAGAACCCAAGAACGGACTAATAGTTACCAAAGGGAAAGGGACTGGGGAAAATGGGCGGGAAGGGAGGGATAAGAGGGAAAAAGGGGCATTACGATTAGCAGATGTAATGTTGGGGGGGCACGGGGAGGGCAGTACAACTCAGAGAAGACAAGTAGTGATTCTATAGCATCTCACTACGCTGATGGACAGTGACTGTAATGGGGTTGGTGGGGGGGACCTGATGAAGGGGTAGTTTAATAATCGTAATATTGCACATGTAATTGCAAATTAATGATAATAAGATAAATTATATTTAAAAAAAAAATTTTTGAGGCCCATAGTGTGTAACTGGCAAAAATGAGAGACACAGATAGTAAATGCATCCAGCTGCCAAAGGATGCAATGTATGACGTGAAATCATTATTTATCTATTGAGCATCGTCTCTACAGAAACCCTGAGTCAGGCACAAAAAGCATAAAGTGTGGCCCTTACCTTCAAGGAATATAGAATCAGGTTGACTGTCTTAGACAAAACTTTTTGGTGTCAAGGAAAAAAAGGGCCCTTGGTCTGCTTGTGCAAAGCCAGGGATTTATTGGAAGCAAGAGAAAGAAAGCTGCTAAGTCTCAACAAGAAACTGATACCAAGAACTTGGCTCTTAAAACATATGCAAGACAGCAGGAGCCAGTGTGCCTCTTCTTGTCTCTTGGAGCTGCCAGGTCTCTCACGGCTGCTTCCTCGGTGTCTCTGTTCGGCGCTGATCCCCTGAGCAGCTGGGTGAGCTTGAGACTAGCTGAGGCGGCTTATTGAACCCACACAATCACTCCTCTCCTCTGTGAAAATGGAGTTTCAGCACGTTCAACCCTCCCTTGCTGTTAATTGCAGTCATTTCCTAGGCTCTGGCCAGTGCGATATGGGCAGAAGTGGTATGTGCAACTCCCAGGTTATGCTCTTATACAGAAAGGAGTGAAATCCTCTCTCTTCCTTTTGCCTCCCTGATGCCTCGGTGTGGGTCAACATGGCAGGAACTGAAGCCATCATCTTCGACCTAGAGATGGAAGCTATTGGTGGAGGAGAGCAGAGCCACAGGGTAGAAGGAGCCTGTGTCTCCCACTTTGTGGAGCCATCATACTAACCTTGACTGCTTAGGTTCTATGAAGGCTGTCTTGCCAATGGGTTTCAGCCCCAGGCAAGTTCGCTATGGATTCGATGTGACCAAAGAAATTGACAGCAAAATGTTCTTTGGGGTGAAATGGTTTATTACCCGGCTTGTTCTCCTGGCAGTAGGCCAAGCACTAAGGTCTCTGCCTCCTCCCAGAGAACTGGGCCGAGCTCTCTTTATAGCGCAGTGATAGCTCATTGCCTAAAGGTGTGGAAGCGGTAGCCTAGAAACATGCCACTTACATCATCAGGTGGTTTAAGTTCAGTGAGGATCCTGGCCATAGGAACCCCAACTTCCCCACACTCCACCCCTCCAGGATTCTCGCCTTACAATCTACACGCTTTCCGTCTTCCACAATGGTCCCTGTGCGAGAAAGCTGGAGCACCGTAACCAGATTCCACAACAGCAACAGAGGATAACAACAACTTAGAGATAATAACAAAAATTAAGATACAACAACATTTTGATACAGGTAACAAAAATTATAATAACCCTCAAGCCAGAGGAAGTTTCCAATCCACAAAGACCTTAGGGGTGATAAGACACATGTTTTAATGACACCAACATAGGCAAATCTTGCCCATCAGGTAGGATGCATGCAAGAGAGTGGCCCTGTGATAGGACTGTAGCAGGAAGGGGGTCCCATCCAGGTCTAGTATACCATACTTTTACTCCTCTCCCCATGGGGGTTACTGAAGGTCTACATATAGTGCTACTGGAGGTGCATGCACTGGCCATGATGATAAAACAAAACTCCCCAGTAAGATGCTCCTACCTTCTGGCCATTCAGGATATACTACTGTGACATTTGGTGGCCACTCTGCTGTTATTCCAGGAGTACACAGGAGGCCAGCTTCCAGGCCTTGTCCCCAAGGTGCCAGGAGAGCCAGCCATTGTTGGTCCATGTGTCAAAAGGTCCAAGGCCATGTCCACTCAATGGAGTCTCCGGGATTCAGTGCAGTTGGTGCTGGCAGCAAGATATTCTGGTAGCGAAACCTCAGCTTCAGTGATTCTTCCTTGGTTTGTACTTGCAGTTGTATAGGGGAGGCAGCCATATGTGTTAACATGTCTACAGGGCTCAGGGCTCCCTCTCGGGGTCTCTCATTCAAACGCCAGAGCATGCTCCATAAGCGGACTGACCATCCCCACAGACTATTGGTATCTGACTTTAGTCCGAATTTTAACAAGCCATTGTGCCTCTCTATCATGCCTGCTGTGCAAGGATTCTATGGCACATTAATCCTCCATTTGATTCCCAGCTGTCGCACCCATTCTTGCAGTGTACGTCCAGTAAAATGGGGGCCCTGATCCCTCTCAATTACCTGTGGTCGACCATAGGCAGCAAAGAGACACTCCAGGCCTCTTTTGGTCATCTGCTGGTCTGCACAACGGGTAGGAAAAGCAACCGGAAGTCCAGGAGCTGTATCCACACAAGTCATCACATACCGATATCCTTCTGATACAGGTAGAGGCCCAATATAGTCTATCTGACACCTGAGGAGGGGTATAGGCCCCTTAGCTATTGTCCCATGTTGCTGTGGAACTCGGTGTAAGTCCCTTTTGGAGCACACAACACATGCCTATTGGGCTCTACTAACTTCTTCAAGGGTCAAAGGCAAGCCCCACCGACGGGCTATAGCCCACATTGTCTTTGCCCTGCATGCAGCAAACGCTGATGTAGCCATTGGGCTACATCAGAGGCAGGCTTTCCTTCTAACCAACGTATCTGGGTCAATTTATCTGCTTCATCATTTCCTGGGGATGCCAGTGGCAAATGACCTGTCACATGGTATACTGTAATTATTTTAGTCTGACCACAAGCCCATAAGTTTTGCCACAATTCTTGTCCCCAAAGGGGTAGGTGACCAACCAGCCTGTTAGCATGGTACCAGGTTGGTAGCCACAGGGTCAAGCCCCAATAGACAGCCCAGCTGTCAGTGCAGACAACTATAGGGGAGGGCTCTTGGGTGATCACAAGCCACACAGCCCACAGCTCTTCCCATTGGCTGCTCTTCCCCTCACCATCTTCCATCCATATTGTCTCAGTCTTAGGATGGAAGGCTATGGCCCTCCATTTTTGGGGGCTGCCCACGGCTGGAGCCCTCTGTGTACCATGCATCTCCGGGAATAGGGGCTCTTCCCTCCCAATAGGGACTCTCTGCTACTAATGGTTCAAAAGCAAGTTCTTCCTGCTTTTCACTAGTATATGTCACCAGCCCCAATAAGCATTGGAGTTCTTCACTCAAGGGGCTACTAGAGAGGGCACTACACTGCTGTAGGTAAGCACCCCACTTGGCCAGTGTGGGCATTTATGCCACACCACTCCTTGGCTTTTGGGTCCAGTCTCATACCCACCCCAAGATGGGATAGATGGTTATTACCTTTATTGGTGCCATTCCAGTGATGGGTTCTGTAGCCAGCAAGGCATGATACACGGCAGCCAGTTGTTTTTCTATCAAAGTGTATCATACCTCTGCCCCTTTCCAGAGTTGTGACCAGAATCCAATAGGTTGGCAAGTTCATTCAAGCCACTGCCAGAGACCCCAGCCATAACCGTCTTCAGTCACATGAACACCCAGCTCTCAGGGCCTTGATGGGTCTATCACACTCACGGTCTGCACGGCCTTGACTGTTCATTTTGCTGTAGTAAAGGCAGATGCACATGTCTCATCCCAGTCCCACCTGACGCCCTTTCATACCAGCCAGTATAGAATTTATGCCAAGTGCGAGATAAACACTCTCCAGTAGCCTAGAAGACCCAAAAACTCCTGTAGCAATGCTACAGTTGTAAGGGTGGGAAAAGCCTGGACTTTATCTATAACTGCTTCTGGTATCATTTTGGTCTTACCCGACCAGACGACCCCCAAGAATTTGACAGACAAACCTGAACCTCGGTACTGTTCACAGCCCATCCTTTCTCCTGTACGTGTTGCAGCAGTCTAGGTGCTGCACCTTCTAGATCTGAAAGAGAATCAGACGTGAGCATGACATCATCAATATAATGGTACAGCTGCACCATTGGCAGTTTCTCCCATGTAGCCAAGTCCTGGGCTACAAGTCCATGACAGATGGTGGGGCTGTGGAGGTATCCCTGTGGGGGGACTGTGAAAGTCCATTGCTGTCCTTCCTATGTGAAGGCAAACTGTTCCTGACTTTACTGCTCAATGTCAATGGAAAAGAAGGCATTAGCAAGATCTACCACATAATGGTATGTTCCTAGTTCATGGCTGAGGGTATCCATCAGGTCTGAAATAGAGGGGACAGCAGCATGCATTGGGGGTATGACCTTATTCAGTTCTCTGTAATCCACAGTCATATGCCATCTGGCTTTTTTACTGGCCATACTGGGGATTGAAAGAACTATGGGTGGGCCTTAATACCCGCCTTTTCCAGCTCCTGGAGAGTTTCTCCAATCTCTTTATGCCCTCCGGGTAGTTTGTATTGTTTGGTATTAGTCACCCGCTGAGGCACAGGCAGAGCTATGGGCGGGTGCCTAGCATGTCCCCTCAGAACTGCCTTCACCACATGTACTCTCAGTCTGAGCTCACCTGCAGTGGTCTGCAACCACAGACCCTGCAGGATATCAATCCCCAAAATATACTCAGGGATATATGTATACACAGTATACTCTTTCGGGGGTAGGCGCCCTATCCCCAAAGTGATTTGGGATTGTTTCACTCTGATAGACTTACCCCTGTATCCATCTGTGATAGTGGGTGTCCCTGGAGCCACTCAGGGTTACCATGAATCAGTGAACATTCAGCCCCTGTGTCTATCAGAGCCAGGATGCGTTGTATGTTCACTGGGGACCAATGAATAGCTTTTTCAACATGTGGCTTCTGGTCCCCCCAGGTCCCTCAGGGCAGATACCTCGACCTTCCCCTCAGTCAAACCGTGTTCCCCAATCACCTTCCTGTGTGGGCTCGAGTGAGGTTGGCTCACTTTCCAGCAGGAAGTCTTGCAAACACACAGGCTGGACTCGTGGCTCTGTCTCTGACCTCTGCCTCTTTGGTCTTAATGGCTGGAACTGCTGCTCTGGTTTCAGCTGTTGCCATAGCTCTAGTAAGATCCTATTTGACTTCCCATCTAATTTCCTTCCATCTGCTCCTGCCTGTATTAAATCAACCCACATCTGGGTCCTCGTAACCTTCATGGAGCCCTTTAAATTCTTCTTGTGAGTAGCACACCTTATTTCTTTCCGTGTCCTCATTGCTTCAGCCTCTCCTAAGTCTGCTACTGTATGTGTCACCTCGCTTATGGGATGTCCTAAGTGAGGGGAGAGAATGGCCACTAGAGACCCAAAGAGGGATGTGGGAGTCATTTGAAGCACAATATTTCTCATCACAGTAGTGAAAATCTCTTCATCTGGGCCATAATTCTCTGGACTATAGATGGCATTTCTTATGCCTAGCTCTCGTAACACCTGTTGGAGCTCAGCATACGTCTGCCATCTAACAGGAGAAGATGGTAGATCACCCGGATTGGGCCACACGGCACGAAGTGCAGCCATAAGCCAATCGAGGAGGGAGTGACTCCCTGGGGTCTGATGTGCATTTTGTAATCGCTGCCTCAAGGCGGCTGCACTGTCAGGGAAGCCAGCTTTCCCATCTCTGATCCCAATAGAACAATTCCATCCACCCCTAAGTCCCACAGACGCAGGAACCAAGCTGATATTGACTCCGAGAGCCCAAATCCACCAGCTCAGCCGAAATATATGGGTGGAGCATAGAGCAGTGCCTCCGGCACCACCCCTTCATCCTTCCCCAGCTCCTGCATTTCTGGGGCTGATGGCACCTTTCTCTCCCCTCCCCTGAGTGCCTCCTCTGCTACAGTGCCTTGCAGCAATGCTAGCTCAGCCTTCAGAAGCTCTCTTACCTTCACCTCAATGCTTCGCAGCTGATGTTCTCGTGCCACCTCCGCCTGTGCTTCCCTCAGGAGTTCGTCTTTGTCCTTGATGGCCTCTTCCTCCTTCAGAGCACCTGGCAGTGCTGCCGTCTTGTTCTGTAAAGAATCTTTTACCTCTTCAACAGCACCTTGCTGCCAGTGTTCTCGTGCTACCTCCTCTTGCATCAATGCCATTTCTTTCTTCAGGGAATCCACAGAAGTTTGCAACTCGTGTTCTTGTGTGCCACCATTTCTTGGGTATTTTTCAGAAGCATGTCCTTCTCTTCTGTGGACTTTTTTAATACTGTGAGATGCAGCCAACCCACAGTCCCCAAGCCTCACGGGCACTCTGTCTCTCAAAAGACCTACTTACTATACCAAGAGCCTCCCCTACTGCCTCAGGTGTCACCTCCACTTGCCTCCAGTCCTGGGGTGGGGCCCAGTCCTCTAGGAGGCAAGCCACCTCAGACCACATACCCACTGGGGGACAATCCACTGTCTCCCCATTCACAGGGGCAGCCCGCTGAAGCACCCCTCCCATAAGGGCAGCTTGTCTGTTTCCTTGGTCAACAATGAATTCTGCCAACTATGCCAATTGTCTTGCCAATGGGTTTCAGCTCTGGGCAAATTCCTTATGGATGCAATGGGACCAAAGAAATTGACAGCAAAACTTTCTTTGGGGTGAAACGATTTATTACCCAGTTTGTTCTCCCAGAGGTAGGTGGAGCACCAGCGTCTCTGCCTCTGTCCAGAGCACTGGGCCAAGCTCTCTATATAGTGCAATAATAGCTTATTGCCTAAAGGTGTGGAAGCAGTAGCCTAGCAACAGGCCAGTTACATCATCAGGTGGTTTAAGTTCAGTGAGGATCGTAGCCATAGGAACCCCAACTTCCCCACGAGGAGAAACAGGTTGCCATCCTGTTTAAGCTGGTGTTATATTGGGTCTTTATTAAAGAAGCTGGAACCTATAACCAAACTAATAAACCCTGCTTTCTCTGGTTTTCTACATATAAGATGGAAAATGACCAAATTTATAAGACCTCAATTGAAGTGACCAAGAGAACGGATTACCCTCCTTGGTCTGCTGGTCAGCTAAACCAAGGGGGGAGAGCTAAAGAATACAAGTCGAGCCGTTGGGGCTCACCGTGTGGATGGGGTGAAATGAGGGGACCGTCTACTTTAGGGACCCGGCCCAGGCTTCAGTACTGAGACTAACCATTCCTAGAGGCATATATGCATTATTTTAGACATAAATAATTTACAACATGTGAAAGTATATGCATTAAGTAGATTAATAAGTGAGAAAGAAATCTCCAAAATTGGAAAGGAAACCATCTTGCTCTCAATTAATAAAGAGCTGTGTTCTCCTGCTGGACCCTCAAACCACACATAATGAATAAGAGATATTTTTGATAGGTAGAGGAGAGTTTTAGATGACAAGGAGGAACGTCAGACTGAAGCCCAGCAACCTTGGGACATTGGTGGGTCAGCTCTGGAAAGGAAATCATAGTAATGAGGAGTGTTTTCCTTGATAAGGGGAGGGGGCTTTTTGTGTTCACCACCTTCTCTCCTCTCTGTCTCCCTTGCAGCCAGCAGCCAACAGGAGAGAGTAATAGTTAAGAGAATGGACTTTGGAGCCCCCGACTAACCTGACAGGTCGCCCTCTTGGGGCCACAGTGTCTTTATTTTCATCAGTAGAAGGAATGTAATAGCACCCCCCTCGCCGGGTGATGTGAGGACTAATTGAAGTAATATGTGGAAAGGGCTCAAAACAGCGCCCGGCACAGAAGGTGCTCTGCATATACAGCTACTGTTAGTAATTAGCTATCCTTATTAATTAAGCCCCTAATAATCATCATTATTCTTTCATTAAGCACATGTGTATTGAGCCTTTGCTTAGCTCCAGGAGTGAGAGAGCCAGTTGAGTTAGATAACTTGCCCAAAGTCTCACAGTAAGAATTACAGGTGCTGTGCTTGGACCAAGTGGGTCTGACTCCCAGAAGGGGGCTCTGAGGGGAATTCTTACAATCTCACCACACACCCTCCCTCTCTTCTTTCTTTTAATGTAGTAATCACAGATGTAAAAGAATTAGTCTCTAAATTTATGGATCACACAGCCTAGTGAAAATAGAAGCTAGATAATTATAATATAGTACGATAATTCCTATGACAGAGGCTGAGAGCTAAAAGCCGTGGGAGCCCAGAGTGGATGCTTAATTAGAAATGGAGAGGCAGAGCAAGGAAGGTGCCCAGAGAAGACCGATGAGCCCAGCGAGGAGAAGCCAGGTCGAGCAGAAGGCGGTGTGTGGAAAAAGGCTTCCTGGGTATAGTTGTGCTCCTAAATTACGAAAAGGAGGTCATCGCCTGGAACGTAGAATGTGAAAGTGGAATATACAAGGCTTAGAGACCATTTTTTGTTTTGTTTTGCTTTTCCAGGCCACTTCCCAATGTAACTTTCTATGTGAAGAGGGCTTTGTAAATCTGAGATGTTTGGACGTCATCCTGTAAGCACAGGTGAGTCCCACGGTGGGACTGGATATGCTGCTATTCTTGGGCACATGTGTTTTTGGTTAAATCGAAGATATAAGAACAGACATCTTGACTTTCCTTGAATCAGATAAGATCATAAAACACAATCAGAAGAAGCCATGACTTTGAAGGCATGGGCTTTGTCTCGCTCATGGCTGTCTCTCTAGAGTCTAGGACAGAACCTGACACATAGCAAACACTCAACAGATATTTGTTGAATGAATAAATTAATTAGATGATAAGATGTGTGTATTTTAAGAGCACCATTTGCCAACCTCCATGTATCTTTGGTGGGCTGATGCTGACTAGAATAGTGTTTTTGGCTTACATCTGCAGAAGCTGACAAGTTATGAAGTTATATATTAACCAACTTTGTGGATGTTTATATTAATGACTCAGCAATCCTCAGGAGGTGACACTGCATTTTTACAAAGTGAGGTATAATTGATTCCACTGCAATTTTAACTCATAAATACTAACTGGGAACCTGCTTTGTACTTAGAACTTAACCAGGAACCAGTAAGGAACAGATACAAAACCTGATCCCTATCTCATGGATTTAAGATATTATAGAAAGATGGGGCTAATGTGAGGAAAATCAGAATATGCCATCCTAAAATATGTTGCTTTGGCATAAGGATTATTTTGAGGTGAAGGCAATTAAGAAACAGCAAAGGAGGAACCCTCAACCCTCCCGTTTTCTACCTAAAAGCACAGCATAAATTTCCCTTTGTGAAGGTGTCCCCCTTCTCCCCTCTCTCTCCTATACCAGGAAGAAGAGAATGACTCTTAATCACTGGAGTATGTATAACAAACCTTACTAAAATAATCCTTATCTCCATTAGTCTCCCCCATATACTTGCCTTCCCACAATTTAATGCCACTCAAAGTTGAAACCCTTTTACTTTTGTTTTGTCACCTCTCCACAATTTTTTGCCCTACATTGAAATGGTATATAAGCCCTCAAGCCTAACTACTTAGGGTTTCTCTTCTCTGAAGCTCTTATGTGCACACACGATAAAACTTCTGTGCATCAGTCTTTTGTCAGCTTAATTTGCTGCCATCAGGTACAGAACTTAAGAGGATAGAGCAAGTTTTTCCTCCTGTACACATGCATGAAAGAACAGTGATCATTATCAAGGCTAATTGTGTGATAATGACTCATGCTGGCTGAGCTCATACATACACAGATAAGAACATGTGAATAAATGGAGTGTAAGATAAATATTTGAGGGTTAGTTTTTAACAAAGTAAGTGCAATTTCACCTTGGGAACATATGCTTAAAGACAATAATATCACTTAAATATCACACAACGATATGAGGAAAATTTTTTTCTGTATAACTTCTGGCAAGACAGTAGTAAAAGAAGCAATTCAAAGGCAAATTTTAACAGCTGAAATTGATTTTTTTTTTGCTTTTGTAGTAATGCCTATAAATCATACCCATACCCTCTTCAAGCTGAAAGGAAAAAGTAGTTGCAACACTTTACAAAGCAGTTTCTTTGAAAACTTTTTGAAAAAAACTAGGTGAGGCCAAAATATTTTTTAAATCTGTGATCCCGATCCAGGCATTCTAAAATGCGAAATGGGAGAAAGAAATGGAAACTAGCAGAGTGGCCAATTCTAAATATACCGAAAAGAGTGGAAAAAATTTTTCCTATTCTGATAACCACATTCCTCCCATAAGGAGTAAGGATTTTACTTGAACAAACATTATAATAGGTGCTTATTTATCTAGAATGGTTGGAAAAGGCCCCCCTTTACTAGATGTACCACTCAAGAATTTCTATTTCTAAGTCACCTCAGTACTTATCTACGCTTATTTTAATCTTTAATTTAGAAAACAAGCACAGAAGGATTTTTTTCAGGACCTCCGATCACCACTGTTACTGCTTTAAGACCGAGCTCCTCACAAGTCTTCAATCTGATCTCTGCCTACCTCTCCCATTTCATCCTTCTCCCCCCTTGCTCAATGCTTCCAGCCATTTGTTTCTTGAATCTTCCAGCTCATTATCAGTATATTTGCTGCGACAACTTCCTCTGCCAGGAACACGTGTCCCCCTCATCTTCTCAACGTTCAGATCTCTGCTTGAAGTCACCTCCACCCCAGACCACACTTGCTGAAGCAGCACACACGCACTGTCCAGCACAGGATCCATTTAGTGTCTCCATGGTGCTCCTGACTCCAGGAAATTACCCTCCTTATTGTACTTGCTCAATTTTGATCTGTGCCCCACCCCTCACTAGGTTGAAAGCTCCTAAAGAAGGATCTTAACTGTCTCATTTACCGTTGCATTTCCTGGACTTAACAAAAGTCCTGATACAGAATTGGCACTCAGCAAATAGCTAATGAATGAAGTAAATGAGGGAAAAGTTGATCGAATAACATGCCTTCAAAACTGCTTTCTGTAAAATGAATTCCATTATGAGCTTGTTATTTTTCATTCATTTATTAGATAAATATTTATTGAATGGCTACTGTGTATAAGGTATGGGGGATGCAGCATTGAAGAAAATGGATCCTTTCCTTCTGGAGTTTATAACCTAAAGAGAAGTAAAAGAAAGTTTTGGTTAGTTTAGTTTTCTGTTTACTATATTAATGCTTTTAATACTATTGAATGAAATGCCTATTTTGCAAATGTCTTCATTGCCAAAAGGTAAACACTTTTTTTTTCTTTTTTCTTTTTTTATTTTGGTATCATTAATCTACAATTACATGTGCAATATTATGGTGACTAAACTCCCCACCTTATCAAGTCCCCCCAGATACCCCATTACAGTCACTGTCCATCAGCGTAGTGAGATGCTACAGAATCACTACTTGTCTTCTCTGAGTTGTACAGCCCTCCCCGTACCCCCCCAACATTATGTCTGTTAATCGTAATGCCCCTTTTTCCCCCTTATCCCTCCCTTCCCACCCATCCTCCCCAGTCCCTTTCCCTTTGGTGACTGTTAGTCCGTTCTTGGGTTCTGTGAGTCTGTGGCTGTTTTGTTCTTTCAGTTTTTTTCTTTGCTCTTATGTTCCACAGATGAGTGAAATCATTTGATACTTGTCTTTCTCTGCCTGGCTTATTTCACTGAGCATAATACCCTCTAGCTCCATCCATGTTGTTGCAAATGGCAGGATTTGTTTTCCTCTTATGGCTGGATAATATTCCATTGTGTATATGTACCACATCTTTATCCATTCATCTACTGATGGACACTTAGGTTGCTTCCATTTCTTGGCTATTGTAAATAGTGCTGCAATAAACATAGGGGTGCATCTGTCTTTTTCAAACTGGGCTGCTGCATTCTTAGGGTAAATTCCTAGGAGTGGGATTCCTGTGTCAAATGGTATTTCTATTTTGAGTTTTTTGAGGAACCTCCATACTGCTTTCCACAATGGTTGGACTAATTTGCAGTCCTGCCAGCAGTGTAGGAGGGTTCCCCTTTCTCCACATCCTCGCCAACATTTGTTGTCGTTTGGGTAAACACTTTTTTTTCAAGCAACAGGTGCTAAGCAACTTTCAGCATGAACTGGAAATGCTCTCCTTTGTCACAACAGTGCTATGTGCTGAAATTTAGACCATTGAGAAAATGATTCCCAATGCCTCAAAGAGTGAAAAGGAATTGCATTTCAGTAGGAAACTCTGGCCTTTATATTTCAGAGTAAACAAGTTTACAAAGGAATTAAAAAGTATTAGTATTTTGATACCATCTTAAACTATCTAAGATTTTTGAGAGGCAACAAAGAAGATGGGAATGTGGCACTGGAATGTGAGTCACTTTGTGCTTAGCTGAGATCCTTGATAACCCTACTCCTTAAAAACAGAAGTTTTAAACCATACTCTGATTAAAATAAAAACAAATTAGTGTACACAGGCTAAACTTAAGCAACTGTTATTTGATAGAGGCGAAAGGCAGTGAGACGCTGAACCTTTTTGACCTCTTCCTCTTGAGAATCAATGAAAGCAGGGAGTTCTTCTCCAGAAAAATGCACATATGCATGGGCACAAAAAATTGTAACATAAGTCTTGCAAAAGTATGTTCATAACCTGATTCAAAACCCAGATTAGGGCCTCTCCCCTCTTCCTAAACTCCCTCAGACTATCAAATTCTGCGGCAGCTGGTGAGGCATTGCTTTTATTTTGAACACCAAACTTCAAGAGTAGGTGATTTCTTTGATCCTGAATGACAACAGGTAAATCACTGGGATATTATCAGCTGCTTCAAGTAAGGAAAAAGGCAAGATAGAAGTCAAAGGAGAGAGGAAGAGACAGGGAGAAAGTGATGAACAAGTAAATAGGGTAATGAAAAGAGGAAGGGCAGAGATAAAGAGATAGGGGGATGGAGGCAGGCGGAGGGCCGTGGGAGAGGTGGCCAGCCCTCTGTCCTGGAAGCAGCTCCTGCTAGCCCCTCGACTCCATGCCCCCCCTGCTCTCTCAGCCCAGCCTCTCAGGCCCCTTCTGTTAGGGCCCCTATGGATCCTCTGCTTCCGTCAGCCCAGCTGCCTACTCCTTGGGGATGCCCACTTCTCTCTCTTCCACTATAGATGTCTTTTCTACACATGGTGCCTCCATTTCTTCACCAGCTCTTCCCTTCTTACCTAGTAAACAGACTTGGGTCTTGAGGCTTCTCATTAAGAAGGACCATAGTGAAAAATAAAGTGGTCTTTCTTGTCTTCACTTACTTTTTATACTTACTCACCTTTTCCCTCAAAATTCTCTTTTCCTTTGCTTTCTGGGCTTATTTTAGTGATTTTCTTTGCACGGTGTTATTTCACTTGCTCCATCCCTTTTTCTCCCTCCAAATTCGAGCAACCCCAGAGTTTAGTTCTCACTTTTCTGTTTCCTTTACACTCTTCCTGAGGAAACTATGGGTCAAAATGATGTAGTGTAGTGTGGTAAGAAAAATGTGGGTTTCAGAAGCAGAAAAAAACAATTCTGGTTCTAAATATCCCTGCTGTTTGACCTTGAACAAGAAACTAACCTCTCTGAGCCTCTGTTTCTTCCATCTGAAAAGAGCTGAGGACAATACTACGTCCCTAGAATTGTTGTTGTGAGGCTTTAATGGGATAAGATTTGTAAGAAAGCGCTTGTCATTGTCTTGCCTTGGCAAACATCTTGAGCATCTCCTGTATGCCAGACTCAATAGAAAAGGCTGGGGAATGAGGCAATCAACAATTAATTCCCTGTTTTCTGCCCCAAATCTACTCACAATCTAGAAAGGGGATTGACATGTAAACAAGTAAATTAAGTACACTGTGTCAGGAGCAACGGTAGGAACATTGACAAATCAGAGATGATACACAGAAAAGGGGATAAATAGATCTATGGGAGGTAGGTGAGACAAGGAAGCTTCTGGGAAGATATACTTCAAATGGGTTTTGGAGAATAAATGTGAACATATAGAAGCAGAGAAAACAGCTTAGTAGAGGCACCAAGGTGTGGGACAGCACGGACTGTTCAGGCAGGAGAGGTGTGGAAAGGCCAGATGATGCTGTGATGACACTACTGGTAACGACGTCCAATCACCAGGCAGCTACCTGTGCGGCACAGCCATACATGAGTTCTTGAAATCCTCCCATACCAACCCTGTGAACAGAGGAGATCGGGCTTGGGCACTATGGCCAGGCGAAGAGCCACTGGACTTTTAAGTGGGGTGGATACCATGACAATAAGTATATTTAGAAAAGTTATCAAGGCATCAGTTTTTTTTTAATTGTGCCGAAAAATGCATAACCCACGATCCTATCCCTTTTTTTAATATAATTTATTTTATTATCATTAATTTACAATTACATGTGCAATATTACGATTATTAAACTACCCCTTCATCAGGTTCCCCCCACCAACCCCATTACAGTCACTGTCCATCAGCGTAGTGAGATGTTACAGAATCACTACTTGTCTTCTCTGAGTTGTACTGCCCTCCCCGTGCCCCCCAACATTACATCTGATAATCGTAATGCCCCTTTTTCCCTCTTATCCCTCCCTTCCCGCCCATTTTCCCCAGTCTCTTTCCCTTTGGTAACTATTAGTCCGTTCTTGGGTTCTGTGAGTCTGCTGCTGTTTTGTTCCATCAGTATTTTTTCTTTGTTCTTATACTCCACATATGAGTGAAATCATTTGATACTTGTCTTTTTCGGCTTGGCTTATTTCACTGAGCATAATACCCTCTAGCTCCATCCATGTTGTTGCAAATGGTAGGATTTGTTTTCTTCTTATGGCTGAATAATATTCCATTGTGTATATGTACCACATCTTCTTTATCCACTCATCTACTGATGGACACTTAGGTTGCTTCCATTTCTTGGCTATTGTAAATAGTGCTGCAATAAACATAGGGGTGCATCTGTCCTTTTCAAATTGGGCTGCTGCATTCTTAGGGTAAATTCCTAGGAGTGGAATGATCCTATTCCTTTTTAAGTGTATAATTAATTCAGTAGCGTTAAATGCATTCATATTGCTGTGCTACCGTCACCACCATTCACCCAGAGAATGCTTCATCTGTCCCCCATTAAACAAGAACCCCCGATTTTCCCCTTTTTTCAGCTGCTGGCAACCACCATTCTACTTTGTGAACTGGACTACTCTAAGTACCTCATATAAGAGGAATCATACAGTATTTGTCCTTTTATGACTGGCTTATTCCACTTAGCGTAATGTCTAGCAAATGCCAGAATTTCTTTCCTTTTTAAGGCTGAATGATATTCCATTGTATGGTGAAGGAGAGTGAATTTTGCCACCCCAAAATAGGTCTCTTTGGCATGAAGATTATTTTGAGCTAAAGATAATCAAGATCCAACAGATTCAGTAAAAGCCCTTTACTTCCTCCATCAAATGCCTACATTTACATTGTTAATGGGGCCTTTACCAGGAAGCTGTTATCAGAGATACCTTTTTACCTATGAAACTTCTCTGCAGAACAGGGCACCCTGTTTTCTGGACATTTTTTCTACCTTCCTATGAATGGCAGTTCTTCCTTTTGTATCCTCAGACCCCTACTGTGTTGCCAATGGCTTTCAGCCCCAGGCAAGTTTGCTATGGATTCAATGTGACCAAGGAAATTGACAGCAAAATGTTCTTGGGGTGAAAGGGTTATACCCAACTTTATTTCCAGGTGGTAGGTCAGTCACTAAAATCCTGTTCACTCAGAGCGAGTCTGCATGCAGCAAGCCGGTCTCTGCCTCTGGGACCCTCTGTCCGCACAGCCGTCCTCTGGGCCTCTCTGCACAGTCATCCCGCACAACTGTCCTCTGGGCCTCTGTCCTCGGAGCTGCCACCACTCCAGCCTCTGCTCTGCTCTCCTGCAGCCTTGCAGCCGTGCCACCACATCACGCCCAGAGCAGTGGCCCAGAGCTCTTTATATAGAGTCAACAGCCATGTATTGCCCACAGGTGTGCAGTGAGCTAGTCAACCAGGGCCAGGTGAGAATCCTGGCCACAGGAACTCTCATTTTATCCACACCTACCCCTTTCCTTAACTCAGGATGTTTGTTATATAAGCCTCGATGACCTGGCTGCCCCTGAGCTTCACATCTTTATGGGGCTCCCTATGTATGTAATTAAATTTATTTTTCTTCTATTAATCTGTCTTATATCAATTTAATTATTAGACCTGTCAAAGAACCTAGAAGAGAAGAGAAAAGTTTTTGCCCCTTCAGTGTACTTACCACAGACTGTTATCCATGCATTCACTGATGAAGACTTAGGTTGCTTCCACGTTTTGGCTATTTGAGAATGATACTACTGTGAATGTGAGTATACAAATATCTCTTTAAGGTCCTCTTTCAAGTCTTTCAGGTATATCCCAGAAGTAGAATTGCTGTATCATATGGTAATTCTATTATTTATTTTATTTTTTCAGGAAATCCATGCCGCAAGGCATCAGTTTTGAAGCTGAATTTTGGAGGGAAAGGCTGGGGGCAGGATGCCATTTCCTGGTTAGAGATGATAAAACCTCAATTTCAGGTTGTTGGGAACGGAAGGAGGAGACTGTAGGGAAGCAATTGACAAGAACTTGGAGCCTAGTTGCTCATAAGAAAAGGTGGAGTTTGCATTCTGGATGACTCCCTTTTAATGTATCTCCAGACTTTGGGAGGCCTGAGGCTTGTCCAAGTTTACAGTCATCCTTGAGAAAAAGAACAAAAAACGATGAATAAAAAGTGAAGTGCAGCGCTCTGAAAAGGGTCTGTGGGTGAGGGGCTCTTATAACACACATCTGCGGGAGAGGCGCATGCACGGCAGGCATCATTTTATTTGGCTTGCCAGCATCGTTTTCCTTTGGAGCTGCGCATCTTTCCTCTCTCAGCTCCCGTGGTACCAAGGTAGCTGTCTGCTCCCCTCCCACCCAGTCTCAGGAGTGTGACCTACACCTGCCAGTCAGAGCTGTGAATGCTGTGGAGGTGGGCAGGTAACCCAGTCAGGCCAGCAAGATTCAGTCCTGGAACTTTAGTTGGATCTGTTGGGAAATAGTTCACTTTTCTGTTATGATCTCTTTTTCGATTGTGGTTGATGAGAGACCAGGGTGTAAGCCTAGACCTTCGGACCTTCTGGCGGTGAATTTGACAGAAAGGGGGGAAAATCAACAGAAGAAAAGAAGGATGTGGAAGTACTGGCTTGTGATACTTTTGACTGAGTCCCTGAATCCAGGTATGCCTAAAGCTAGATCTACTCGAGCATGTTCTGTCACAGGAAATAACAGAGCCCATTTTTTGTCTAAGTTATATATAGTTAGTTTTCTGTTGTAACCAAAATACTCAGCTTCCATATCTTTTCACTAAAAAGCAATCTGTCAGGCCCCGCTAGGGTCAAATGCCTCCTTGAACCTAATAAATATGCCTACAGGATAGGGTAAACCCTTTGAAAAGTCTGCCACATGCCTGCCCCTGATGGGGAAGGAGGAGACTGTGTGACTGATAAACCGACAGTATCCCACGGGGTGAGTGGTGGGCACTCCCTAAAAGGAGATGTGCAGAGCTTCTAAAGAGAAAAAAAATAAATAAGGGAGCAGATATGCCTTGGAAGAGTGATTTTTGATTCTTAAGAGATCTAGAAAATTGGTTTGCCCCAAATCATCCTAAAGCAAGCCTGCTTTCAAATTTCAACTCTATTTTCTATTAACCATCTGCCTTTGGACAAGTTGTGTAATCTTTCTCACTGAATCCTAGTTTCTGACTGTAAAAATGGGAATAGATAGTATCTATCATTACAGGGTTGTTGTGAGTAGTGCTTATAAGTGAGATGACCGTGTGGAGAGCTACATAGGGACAATCTTGAAAGTGAAAAGGAACACTATTAAGGGGACTTATTAGGACTGCCTGAGACAAAAATTATTAGCAATACCCCCCTTTCATTCTCAGGTGTCCCCATCCTGTGCTAAATTATATGGTCTTGCTGCCCATAATGCGCCTCTGATAGCGCTTAACACACAGTAGGTGCTTAAAAGTCTCTTAGCCTCCTTTGAGCCTTTGCGCGTCCCTCTGTCTTAAACATAACTGACTGATTCTTTCATAGTTCTTTGTAATTCTCTGGCTTTGTGGATTTATGGAGTGCATTCTCCAAGATGTTTGTTGTTGCCCTGGTGGTGAGATACATGACAATATGATGCACAGATTCATATCTGTGAAAGCGTCTTTCTTACAGTTCCCCACCAACTGCTTTTACTTAATGTGGATTTGGAGAGGTAACACTGACCTCTTTAAGAGTATTTTTTCAATTCAAAGTGTTCTGCATATTAAAGGCATTTCTAGTTAAAATACTTAAGATTGTTGGGCCACACCCTGCTAGTTATTTTGTAATGTGAAATTTTGCTTAACTTTGAACATTTGCTGACACATTCTATTGTTAGAACTTGCTCAGGATTTTCTAAATCTATCCTAGCAGTGATAAGTTAAAGATGTATACAAAAACAAGAAATGAGGAAAAAAGATTGAACAAACACTTCAGGAGAAAGATATACAGATTAAAAATATGCACATGAAAAGATGCCCACCATTACTACTTCCTTGGGAAATCACAATTCAAACCACAATGAGATATCACTTTATACCTATTAGAATGGTTAAACTTAAAAAGACAGAGCATACCAAGTGTTGGTGAGGATGAAAGGGAACTGGTACTCTTATACATGGCTGGTGGGAATGTAAAAGGGTACAATCACTTTGGAAGAAGTTGGCAGTTTTTTAAAAAGTTAAGCATATACCTTTCAGATGATCCAGCCATTCCCCTCATAGGCATTTATTCAAGAGAAATGAAAGCATATGTCCATAAAAACTTGTACATGAACATTCATATCATTTTATCTGCAATAGCCCAAACTGGAAACAACCAAAATGTTCATCCACAGAGAAATGGATATATACATGGTGATACATCCCTACAATGAAATATTACTCAGCAATAAAAAGGGATGAACTATTGGTATATGGTAGACATGTATCAGTGATGAATCTCAAAATTTTGGTGAATGAAAGAAGCCAGTTAAAATGGAATATACAATGTATGTTTCCATTTACATAAAATTCTAGGAAACACAAACTGTTACGGGGAGACATAAGTATAGCAGTGGTAACTTGGTCAAGTGGGGTAGCAAGAAGGGACAGGTTACCCGTTTTTAAGTATACAGTGGCATTAAGTACATTGATAATCTTTTGTGAACATTGATACTATCCATTCTAGAACTTTTTCATCATTTGAAACTACGACTCTGTACTTATTCAACAATAACTCCCACTAAACAAAACTCCCACTTAAAAGTTTTTCATGACAAAATTGAATATAATTCTTGAACATTCTGTAAGGAATGAACTTTAAGTAGATGTGGATAAAATGAAGGTTCCTGTGGCCAGGATTCTCACCTGGCCCTTGTTGACTAGCTCACTGCACACCTGTGGGCCATACATGGCTATTGACTCTATATAAAGAGCTCCGCCCAGTGCTCTGGGCGTGACACGGTGGCACGGCTGCAAGGCTGCAGGACAGCGGAGCAGAGGCTGGAGTGGTGGCAGCGCCAAGGACAGAGGCCCAGAGGATGGTTGTGCGGGACGGCTGTGCAGAGAGGCCCAGAGGACGGCTGTGCAGAGAGGCCCAGGGGACGGCTGTGCGGGACGGCTGTGCAGAGAGGCCCAGGGGACGGCTGTGCAGAGAGGCCCAGGGGACGGCGGTGCGGGACGGCTGTGCAGAGAGGCCCAGGGGACGGCGGTGCGGGACGGCTGTGCAGAGAGGCCCAGGGGACGGCTGTGCAGAGAGGCCCAGGGGACGGCTGTGCGGGACGGCTGTGCAGAGAGGCCCAGGGGACGGCTGTGCGGGACGACTGTGCA
>JAVSCE010013903.1:0-123951 GCA_032199065.1 Smutsia gigantea
CCCGGGAAGAGGAAGTGAAGTGGTCACCGAGGAAAGGGGGCGTGGCCGGGGTGGGGCCAAGGGTGGTCCCGAAACTGTCAACAACATTTAATGAGTCCCGGGCATCTCCAGCCTAGTCCTAGGCACTGGGAGGAATACGGAAAGAGCAAGATACAGTCCTTGTCCTCTAGGTGTTTACAATCTAGTTGGAGAAGCAAAACACACACATTAAATCGCTAAAAAAGCAACTCCAAGGCAGCTTGTAAGCAAGGCTATAATAGATAAGCATAGAGTGTATCTAGAGTGTATTGTATTAGGAAATTCCATGCAAAACAAAGCTTGGAATGTCATAACCCTAAACTTAGGGATTGGTCAAAGGCTTGGTGAAGGAGCCCCAGAGAATGATAAAGAAGATAAGCCCGTATTAGTGGTCCCTATGGTTTGACGTTAAACCCATCTAGATGAGTTCAACGTTCCACGGAGTTTAGTATGCATGGCAAGAGGTAGCACACAGAGGTAATTAGAAGTGGGAGCCATGGAATCCAATTTTTGGCACTGCCATTGCTAATCTTATAAAGATAGGCAAGATGATAAACTTCTTTTTGCCCTTAGTTTCTTATCCGTAAAATAGGGGTGAGAATAGTAATACTCATCTCATTGGGCTGGGAAGATTAAATGAAAAAGAAAGTGCCTGTCATATAGTCCCCTTAATAAAGCTTAACCATTATTACAACATTTCACACACACACCACGAATCTCTCCCCTGCCATATTCAAATTCTAGATTGACAGAACTGTTATGGTCTGCTCCATATTGCCATTTTAAAATATAAAAATTATACTAATGTGTCTCCTAAGTAAGTTTCAAAAGATTTAGATACATTCTCAGAGGACAGATTCATAATGGGTTGTTAAAAGGAATTTAAGAAAACTCAGGATGTGACCCTAAACTTTTTCAGTCAAAATCTTTCTTTCCACATTTTTCTGCAAAACCATAAATTACAGATTAGTAAGATAGTTCAATATTACAGTGTTTAAGTTCTTTTAAAGAGGCAGAATCCCTGTTCTTTGGGTAGTTTCCAGTCTGCAGAGGATAGAGAACTACACTGGTGGAAAAGTCATAAGAACATATGTGAAGCACAGATGGCAGCCTGGGTACCTAGGATGCCCTGAGCCACATACTTAAAGAATATTGATATAATGTTGGGCTTGGGGTTGCTGTCACTAGATCCAAATCTTAGAAAACTCACTTTCTAAGATACAGAAAAAACAGAAAGTTGTTAATGGATCTAAGTCTTAGAAAACTCACATACTAAGATATAGAGAAAGCTAAGGCTAAATGAGCTGAAGGGCAGTTAGGTTAAGGTTTAGGGGGAAAACTGAGATTACAAATTGTGGCCTTCCCATCCCAGACCACGGTGCAGAATAGCCACCTGGAATCATTGCTCTAAGGACTCAGTTCCCCACTTCCTCCTCCATAAAGCCCTGGGTGCTTAATAGTAGTAACATGGTAGCTTCTATTCTGCGTGCTATGCCTTTCTAGCTCTGTCTCCTTGGCCCCTGATAACCTAACATTTCTTGAGGACCTATTGATCAGGGAGTGTGCCAGGCACATTCACATATATTATCTTGTTTGTTATTGCAATCCTGGATGTCGGTGTAGTTAACCCCATTTTACCATTGAGAAAATAGGGCCCCAGGAATTCAGTGCCTAAGGTCACAAGATAGTAACTGGCAGAGTCAAGTTGGAGCCTAGGTTTCCAGACTCCAAGTGCAGGAGCTTTTTTAGTTCCTGTGTCTATCGAGGGACTGGAATGTGGTGAGCAAGTAGGCTGAAGGGACAGGACAGTGCAGGCCCCAGATCTTTGTTGGATGTAAAAAATCTATGTGAGTTTAGGATTCTGTTGTAGCTTATGCTGGTGTTTGTTTTAATATAAAGAGAATGCCATTTCCTCCATAATCGTTGGGTAAAATTGACACTCCAGGAAGATGTGCCATGTTTATTCTTCAGCTTCTTGTAATAATTGCTAATAATATCTACCACTTACTGAGCTGTAGCTTAATGCCAGGTACTATACTAAGTGCTTTACATAGATTATCCTCCTGTGAGGGAGGAAGCATGAACCCCTATTTTGTGAAGCAACATGCCACGCTGTGCTGTCCCATTATCACCACTAGGAACCTGCTAGGTTGTAGACAAGAGCCTTGGTTACAAATATTGATCTCTGCCTTACCAAACCTCTTTGATCATGTGGATCACGTAGTGTTTATGTGTGTAAGCATGACGCCTCGTACAGTGCCTGGCACGGTGCTGCTGCTCAGTCATGTACCAAAGGCCTGAGATTCCTGTTCCTCCATTTGCTCAGTTTCCCTTCCTCCACCCACTCCACCCAAGGAATTTGCCTGTACTATCTCTAAGCCCTTTCTGTCGCCCCCTGTTTGAGCTACATCTGAGCCGTTTTAGAGAGAGGCTCAGTACCTTCCTTCCCACCTTGTGGTGTCCACCACTGACCTCACTCAGACCTGAGGTGCTCTGAACAAGGTTTGAAGCTTGACTCCTTCCCAGACCCTGAGACCCCAGCTGCAGTCTCTGCACATCCAGGCTGGGGAGGATGGTGTGCCTGGATGAGGAGTGTCTGTTTTGTTTTTACTTTCATAATCGTTGAATGAATAAAACTTCCATTTCCTAATGGAGAATCCCCTCCTCTCATGGCCCCAACACCCAGCCCTTCTTGAGGAATAGAGATGCTTCTTAGGAGAATTTTGCTTATTTACAAATGTGCCTGCAAGAAACTGAGCCAGCCTGGCCACTCCCCTTGCTAAGGGGTACAGGAGGCAGTGGAGCTGGCAGCAATGTGAACTGATCTCAGGGAAGCAGGCCCAGACTTGTCCCTATCTTCACTGGCCACTAAGCCATCTATCTAGACCCAGAAGTGTGCATGGGCCCCACACTGCCCCCTGGGGGAACTGCCACCTACTTGGGCCTCTTCAAGCCTCCCTGTAGGAGCAAATCTAGATCCCAGGAACTCCTTCCACCCAGGAGAGCATGTCTGGGGGCTTTAGGATACCTTCAGCTGGGAAAGGGGGGTTGAAGGGGAGCTACCCCAGGGAGCCCTCCCACACTCACAGTGACTGGCTGGAGAAATGCCTCTGGCAGAGGTTCCAGCTGTTGGTTGCTCAAGAATCATAGGCTTTTGGAGTTAAAGGGGTTCATCTTGCTCCTGGAGCCTCACCCTGCCTTGCATCGATGCCCTGGGAGAACACGGGACTTGTGGAAGCACAGTCCAGATCAGGACCCAGAAGTGCCAGCCCTTGGCCATTCTCACTCCTGACTTAGGGATGATTGCAATCCACTGGGCGAAACACTTTGTACTGGGGCTGCAGCGAAAAGGTTAAGCGATAAATGAGAGCACAGGATTGGCAAGCTGATTCTTGCTTCTCTCCTCCCTGAAGGGCCAGGGGCCAGGGACAGTGAATCCATTGGACCCACCTGAAGCATGGTGGGCCTGCTTTCACTCAACCATGCTACCCTCTTCACCAAATCTCGAATTGCCAAGCCAGGGCCTTCTCCTTAGCAAACTCACGGGTACCTCCTGGATGATGAGCCATAGGTGCCAAGTAACATCTCCCCAGACCTGTTCCTTCTCCCAGAGTCCTCTGGGTTGATGGCAGCGTCACCTGTCTGGGTACTGAGTTGGCCATGTAAGGGTTAGCCCTTGATCTGAAGTTCCACATGTGATCAACCCAGGTCATGGCCCCTCTACCTGTTTTTCACACCCCTGAGGTCCAGAGCTGCTCCACAGGGGGCTGCTCCATGGGGAGATGGGTGGTACCTTGGCAAAGTGGGAGATTTCAGAGTCACATGGTCCTGGGTTTGAAGCCTGTGCTGCCACTGACTCACTGTGTGGCCTTGGGCAAGTTATTTTACTTCTCTGAGCTTTGATTTCCTTTCTGTAAAATGGGGATATTAATCATATCTACTTGACACGGCTGTTGAGAATTTAACTGACACGATAAATATAAAGCAATTTGCACAATGCCTGCACAGTGTCCCAGACTGACACACGTCACCTGCTGTTACTGGTTCATCTCCATCTCTTGCCTACATTGTTGCTGTCCCTCACCATGTCCCTCCCCCCGCCTCCCCCAACATCATCGCTGCCTAATCTGTCTACCCCCTCGCTCCAGGGAGATTGAAGATACAAACAGGATCATCCTGGGATGCATGCTGGGGATACCATCTTTCAGCGGTTCTCACTGTCCCCCAGAGAATGCCGCCCGTGGCCTTCACCAGGTGATCTTCTCTGCCCCCAGCCCCATCTCCCAGCTCTGCACCTGAGTACATGTTCCACAGCCTCAGCTGCCTACTTCAGGGTCCCAACGTTCTGGTGCCTTTGTGCCTTTTCACCTGTTCACCATATGTCTGGATTTATTCCTCTACTTCAACCCGGTTTTTACCTGAAGGACCCTTTTTCATTCTGTAAGACCCAGCTTGGGCCGTCTTGTCTGTGAAGTCTTCAGAGCGCCCCTTGCCTGCTTATTCCTGCACTTACCTGGTAACAACTGTGATCATATGTACTGCCCTCTATTACAACCGTTTCTTGCGCTCCTGTCTCTCCCACAGCACCGTGAGCTCACAGGACCGTGAGCACCTTGAGGACAGGGACTGTGTCCTTTCCATCTTTGTATCCCAGCATCTAGCATAGGTCTGACTCATAGTAGGTGCTTAAAAGATTTTTGTTGAATGATTGAACAAAATGAGCCAACCTCTCCCAACAGTCCTAAATGGCATCAACAGGTCTCGGGGACACCTCTGTCTTTCCTCAAGTCCCCAGCTTTCAATGTTTCCTAGATCTAGAGAGGAACATGCAGAGACCCCACACATACACATTCATCCACTCTCACCCTGCATGCATGCACACACATCCACACTTGTATGCACAGACACACAGACGCACACACCCCGTTTGTAGGCTCTCGCCTTAGCCTTCAGCCTCTAGATCTGTGCTGCCCGTTACCGTAGCCCCAAAACACGTATCTCTTGAGCACTTGAGATGTGGCTGATCTGAATTGACATATTTTGTAAGTATAAAACACACAGTGAATTTTGAAGACTAGGTGCCCCCCCAAAAAGAATATAAAAATCTCAGTAATTTCATATTACTTGTTGAAATAACATTTTTTATATATTAGGTTAAATAAAAATATTTATTAAAGTCAAATTCGTCTGTTTCTTTTGGGTTTTTTCATATGGCTACTAGAAAATGGAAAACCACACATGGGGCTCACATGATGCATCTGTTGCACGACAGGGTTCCAGATGCCCAGGCAGCCATAGGTTCCTTCTTTCTCCAGGAGGTGGCGATCACCCCCTGCCTTGGACACCTTCATTCCAGAAAGATCTGGAAAGCTCCTGAGGAAACTGCCTGCGTAATATGGCAGATACTGAACCCCAAATCAAGATGGGGCCTCACTCAGCCCTGCAGCGAAACCAGCCTATCTATGCAAAGGAGGCTTCCAAATAAATGCACAGGAAGTCAAGAAGCTAAGTGCCAATCTCCTCCACAAAAGACGCAACACCAAGTCAATGGACTCCTACTCTGTGGGCAGCACGACCCCACACTTTCAACTCGGTCTCTGCTTTCCAGGGGTTCACACCAGTTGGGAAGATGGGTGTGCAGGGGCTGCTGTGGTGCACAGCCCACGTCCACCTTCAGGTCCGAGGAACTCTTCCCTAGCTGCCAAGCGTTGGTTGCTAAGGCTCACAGCAGCATCCCTCTCCAGGCACTGGGCTTGGCTAGGAGAAGACGCCTGACCCATCCGAGGACTGTCTGCAAAGGGGAACAAAGCCTGGCCCTCTCATCGCCTTTCAGGACGTCTGGGAGGCCCAGGGGGCTTCAGGCTCCTCCTGGGATCAGCTGAGGCCTCATCTCAGTTAAACTTCCTCTGCCCACTGCGGCCACCGTGTTCCCTCGCAGGCGTTGGCCTGAGAGATCTGTCTTCATGCAGATCTCAGAGTCTTAAAGTCTATTTGCTGGAGAATCTGACCTTTAATAGTGGGAACTAAGCATGGTCCTAGGGAATCCCTTTCTGGAGCTGGCTTGCCAGCCTGCTACTGAGAACCCTGGTAGATGGAATATTCTGTCCCCCTGGCATGCTGTAGCCTTGTAATTGTTAAGACTTTTGTGGTTAGTGAACTGGGATGGGATACCAGTGGAATGAAATGGGGGTGGTGGCAAAAATCTCAGGTGTTTGCGAGGTAAGGGAGAGCAGTCATTGTAAGGACTATGGAGCCCTATGGCTGTTGCTGGGGGTAGTCGCATTGGAGAAAGTGAAAAGCTGTAGGTGACGGGTCCCCAATAGAAAGCTCAGTATAAAAGCTGGAGGGTCTCCCTGGCAGCATGTAAAGAAACTTGCCTCCTGAAATTAGGGGACAGAGAAAAATAGAGGATCAGATTCTGGACTTAATAACATTTGCAGGACCCCAGAGGAGATTTAATTTTCAGCCTTAGTGAGTCAGCTATGCCAAGGAGGACCCCAATAGAGAAAAAGTGGTTCTCTAGGACATCTGGGGATATCTGAGTCACTGCACTAAAAACTCTGGAAGCGCCAGGTTCTCCTTGACCCTCTGGACCCTCACAGGTGTGGCCCCCTCCTGTCAGTTAGCTGTTAGTACTCAAGACTACAACTTTTCCTAGGAGGACCCGTGTTGCCCCCCCATCCCCAGGGATCTACTCCATCTCCCCCTTTGCACCAGATCAAACTAGGTTTAAATCATAACATAACCCAGCTGGTGAAGTGCCGGGCCACCTACAAGAGGAAGAAAGCTGTTCCTGGCTGCAGGTCCTAACTAGTGGTGTGGACAGAGCTGGGGCAATAGGGTACTGGAATGGGGAATGCTGGCTCCAGAGAGGAAAAGCATAAAGCTGGATAAGGAGAGTTGTTGTGGAGCACTGTTCCACGTTACAGGACCTATCACCCTGGCAAGGGCCCTGAGGTTAATGCTGACCCTGCTAGCATGGCTCTTGGCAGCTTTGAGAAAGTGATCCCGCATACTCATCCCCCAGCTGGCAGGACTGCTGACGACTTGCAGCTGCGTTCTGCTGCAGAAACTGCCCTCAGCTGAAGGAAGCTGCCCCGCTCACGGCCGATCAAGACAAAAAGGCCTGCCCCACCGGGCATCTCTGAAGGTCCCTGTCCCCTACCCCATATGGGCTCCTGAGCTCCCTGTGAGGTGGGCTGAGGCCTCTGTCCTGACTGAACATCACAGCCTGACTTCTCCCTCTGCCCAGTGCCCAACAGGGGCTGCGCCTGAGAGCTCTCCCTGTGCACCTCCTACCCTCAGTTCTCCGTCTCAGGGACTAAGGTTGGCAAGGTAAATACTGTTAAGCAAAATGTGTACGGTGCAGATCTTAAGTGCTGGGGAGGAGTTGGGAGAAAGAAGCTGCCCTCAAAGCCACTGAACAAAGCAATTGGTGGCACCAGTGCCCAGGTAGAGGGCCGCTCCCTCGCTTGTTGGGGACTTGCAGTTGCTTTGCGTGGAAAATCGGGGTCTTGAGAACATCATCAGAGTGTCTTTGGGCCCTGTCTCTCCTGGGGTCCACCACATAGTCTCCCCCAGGTAGACTCCCTGGGCCCTGCAGTGGGAATCAGGCAGCTGTCACGTGCAGGGGAGGAGAGGGGAGCTGGTCGACTCCATGGAAGAAGTGCCCAGAGGCTCTGGGCCCAGGCTGTCACTCACCCGGGCCCAGGGGGATGCTCCTGGCCACACTGCACCAGGCTCCTTAGGTGCCTTCTCTTGGTCTCCATCACCGCTGTGTGGCCCTCAACAACCCAGTCCCCAGCTTTCCCTCGTTGGTGGTGCGCTGTCATTATATTCCAGTTGACCAGGATAGCCGCCCAGTGAACACCATCCCCTCTCCTGCCCCCTCAGGGGGGGATCAGATTCCCCAATTTAGCCATATTTAATATACTGCCTCTTGTTTGTTGAGGTGCCATGTGTTCACAGAGGTGAGTTCCAGAAGGAATCAGGCCTTGTGGTCTATCAAGAGAGGGACAGGTTCCCTATCCTCTCTTCTCTGGCAGCCGAGATGGCTGTGATGGGCCATGAGGGGCACCGTAGAGCCAGAAGGATCCCAGAGGAGGCCTTTTCTGGGACCTCGAGGTTGGAAGTGGGGGTGCTCAACCCAGGTCCTGGACATGTTCCCCCTCCCAGGCCCAAAGGTCAAGCCTGAGGAGGTCTGGTCGGTCCTGAGAGACCCATCTTGGGTCTCCACAGGGGAAGATGAGAACCTGATGGGTGACAGCATGGGGGTGCGTGGTGAGCTCTGGGGGCTCTACTGGGCCTCAGCAGAGGGGACCTGGGAGAAGGAGACCCTACGGATAAGAATGTGGGTGTGGTGTACATCTGGGCCGATCCGAGGACATCCCAGGGTCAGGGCATTTGGGCCCCAGCAGCACCGGGCAGGGCTGGTCCTGTGGTCCTTGCCACTCACAGGTAAGGCAGGCTGTCCCGCCGCAGTGTGTGGATGGGGTTCGGCCCTGCTGTGCAGGAGCGCAGGCCCTGATGGGGCAGGGGGTGCGTGGGGCAGAAGGACAGGGGTGGATACTGGCAAGGGAAGAGCTAATGGTTGCAGGAAGGGCATAAACTAGAGGGGAAGGGACGCCAGGTGTTCTGCAGACGAGAGAGGGGCCTGGAGGGGGCGTGAGTTGGAAGAGCAGGAGGCAGTTTAATGGGGCTCGGATTTTAGAGGGAAAGCCCACACCAGGTGCCGACAGGGCTCCGGAATAGCCCGGAGTGGGGTGGAGCCAGGCCATTGGTAGGCAGGGAACTTTGGAGTGGATATATTAGGTAGAATGATCTCCCAAATGTTTCATTAATGGTCAAGTAGAATGTACATCACGAAAGTACACAATTGGCAGCCTGACCATTTCCCAGCACCTCCATCTCTTGGAACCAGCCCTCAACCAAATAACTGATGTTACACTATCGGCAGCTCAGAAGCCCCCCCTTGGGCAGGACTGTCCTGATTCTAACACAAGGGTTAGGACAGAATCCCTGGAATCTCACGCCCTGGCTCTTAATTTCTGGCTTGTCGTTCAGGGTTGCGTTGGTGAGTCGTCTGTGGGGCCGAGTCCTCACGGTCTGTTTGCCGTCACCGCTGAAGGACCCCATTCTATATTCCACAGTCCCTTCTGCGGTTGACAGTCATTTGGATCGTTTCCACTTGAGGAGCATTCTTGTTCCTTCAGTGTGCGTGGGCCCATGGAGGAGGGGGATCTGGGATCTGCGTACGTGTGTCCGCAGTGGGGTAGTGCAGCTTTAGTAGGAGGGCCAAAGTCTCCCAAAGTGGTGGCGGTTCCGCCTCAGGCTTGTTTAAGTACCTTGGGGTCATGGCCGGCCTGGCAGACAAGATGGGGGTTATGAAGGGACAGGAGGAGGAGGTGAGTCAGGGTCTTTTGGGCTGGTCTTTGTGACAGATGGCCCAGCGTGGCTGGAGAGTGGGGAGCATGAGGGTTTCACTCCCACCTCTGGACCTGGGAATTTCCCCAAAGCACTGGGGAAAAAGTCATGCTTCGGGCCCAGACTTTGGGGACGCACAGAACAGGGGAGGTCATTCGTGAGGGCAGGACGTAGAGGGCGTGTCTCATGATCCAGCCCTTTGGGTGGCGTGCCCCTGTCTACGCAGCAAGGTCGGAGCATGGCAGCCAGCTGCCCCTCCAGGCTCACGGGCTCCACCTGGAGCCAGATCTGGGCATTTCCTCCCGAGGCCTATGGGCCACTCGCAGGCTTCCTCCGCTTTGGTAGGCCCTGACTTGAGGACACTGTCCGGTGACCAGGAGGACCGTGAGGACGTGAACCAGCCCCCTGGAAAATCCACTGGGCCCAATGGCCCTGCAGTTACCGTGTGTAAGTGGGAGGCAGACCTGGGCTTGCCTCTCCTGATTCCCTGACTTGCTGAGAGGCTTTGAGCAGCTTATTTAACCTCTCTGAGCCTCAGCTTCCTTATCTATAAAAGGAGTTAGATGGGGCAGGGCTGTTATGCAGAATAGAGACTCTACCCTGGGGCTTGGATGTGGGAAAGGCATACATGGTAGCCCTCGGGCTGTTAGAGCTAGAAGGGCCCTCAAGGTGGGCTTGCCTTAGCCTCCAGGAAACAGAGGGTGAAGGCCTGTCCCAGGTGGTAGGTTCCAGAGCAGGGATTAGAACCGGACCCCTGAGGATTAGCCCTGTGCCCTTCCCCCTAAACTCTGGGGCCGCAGGGGGCCACTGTAATCCCCTTTGCACCCGCTGTGCCCTGCTGGTGGTTTACCCTCAGCATGCAGGACTTGGCCTGTTGCTGCCAGAGCCTGAGGGCTTTGTCCTGCCTGGTGTAGCAGGAGGTGGGACAGGGGATTGGGATCCCTGAGGACAGTACATGCTGCCCAGCGACACCGGCTGCAACGGCTGCTCACCTGAGAGTCACGGATCTTCCTGGCTCCTGTGCCTTGGACAACCCCCAGGGTGACTGGTTCTGCAGTAAGAACATTGGGGCCCCCACCCCACAGTCCTGGTAAGTGGGACCCCCACTCCTGGCCCCCAGCCATCAGGAACAGGAGCTACCCTCTTGGGGCTTCTAGGGGAGGGAAAGTAGGGCAAAAGTGGAAGCCATGGGGCTAACTTCTATGGGAGGGATGGCTCCTTCTAAGAACTGTAAATCTGCAAGGTGTCATGGAGAGAGAGAAGGTGCCACAGAGGCACACCAGTGCACTGGGGCAGGCAGGGGTGTCTCGTAGGCCCAGGATCCCCCCGGCTTCCCCAATCCCTCCCTGTGTAGGCGCAGCCCAGCCGGAGGCTATGTGTTCATGTGGAGGCTGCCTGAAGACCCACTTTAAGGGGCCTTTTCTCCAGGGCTGAGGGTGCCTAAAAAGCTCCCAGCCACAGCATCTGGCACCCAGAGGAGAGGAAAGTCTTCCTCTGGGGAGGTGAGGCAAATCACAGTTGCAGTAGAAGTGTAGCAGTGTTGGGGTGCCTCAGGCTCCATGGAGCCCTGGCACCTCTCCCATCACCTCCTGGGGCTCAGATGAGCAGTGAGGCCAGGATCTGGAGGTTCTGAGGGGCTGTTCGTGGGTATTTCCGGCTGAGAGGGAAAGGTGGGGAGACTCCACTTCGGTGCTGCCCCAACCCTGGACCCAGCTACAAGAGGCAAGCCGCACCACCACCTTGGCCTGCCCCTCTTGGAGGTGAGGACCAGCCCCTGACCCTTGCTTCTCTCCAACAGGTGCTGGGCAGCTCTTCTTAAATTCAGAGGCCACTTCTGAAGCTGGGTCACCCCAAGGAGGCGGCAGTGACCAGGATGTCCATACAGAGCTTCCACCACCTGTAGCCTGTGGCCGTGTGCCTGCCACCCGGGCCCCCAGAGTCCCCAAGCCTTCAGCAGCGCCACACACTTCCTGCCAGTGAGTTCCGCTGCCTCACCACAGAGGATGCCACAAGTGTGTTTGAGAAGAGCGTGAAGGGGCACAGCCCTCACACAGGGTCCCACGCTAGTGCGTTCTGCTGCAGTTGTCCTGTGGGAGAAGGCCCTGTCCTTGGTGTCTGGGTCCCCAGGGTATCAGACTACACACATGCATGTTCAGGAAAGTGGGGGAACAGCAGCCCTGTATCCTCCGTTTTCCAGGGAGGGTGTGGGGGGTGGTGAGAGATGCTCGGCATGCAGTGGAAAGCGGGCACATGGCACAGTGACCACTAAGCCACCCCCCTGTGCCTCCCACCATAGCCTTCATTTCCGTCTTGGGCATTTGCCCCCTGTATCTGGACGAGATCTGACACTGCCTGACCTTGTGTCCAGAGCTGTCCCTGGGCTGGTCTGAGGAGGGCCGCGTTGTGGCCTCCATCATGGGCTCCTGTTGGGATGAGGAGAGACCCAGTCTGGTGCGGGCAAGGTGGTGTGTAATGCCCAGCCCCGGAAGAGCCTAGCCAGATGGGCCAAGGACCTTCTCCCACGGCGAGAGAGCCTAGCCTGCTGGGGTCTCAAAGACCCTCATGAAGGCTCTTACTGGGGGCATGTAGCTCCCGACTTGGTGCCCTGCTTGGATGGGAGGCAAGGCCTGATTGGACATATGCTCTTGGCTGGGTGGGGGCGGTTTGGGGGCAGGTGTCAGCAGAGGTGACCAGGAATCGTGTCCTTGCTTGTCCCCAGGAGTTACTGATGCTGCACAGGCCCGGGGGCCGCACCACCCACCTGAGTGTGCCTGCTGTGGACCACACATCCCGGCAGCAGGGCAAGGGTTCCATGCTGCTGTGGTGCTACCTGCACCACCTGGGTAGCCGGCCAGCTCTGTGCTGGGCTGTGCTCATGAGGGAGGATACCCTTGTGCCCTTCCACCAGAGCTTCAGCTTCTGCCCTGTGGGCCCACGTGGGCCTGCTCAGCTTCACTGAGCTCCAGGGCTCCCAGCAGAGCTGTGCCTCCCAGCGCAGAAAAGTGGCTGCTGAACTGGGCTGCCTACCTGGCCACTGCCTCGGGGACCCACAGCTGTGCGCCAGGGCTGTGGGAAGGCAGGCTGAGGCTCCTACCTAGCCCCAGACATCCCCTTCTCTGCTCTGGCCTCCCCCTAGCTCAGCTGACCATGAAGGGGGACAGATCGCCAGGCAGTGGCAAAGGGGAATGGTGCAATAGAGAGGCAGGCTAGGCTGCCCAGCTTGAGTACAAGTGGTGCGTCCTCCGGTCTGTCCACGGGAGACCCCTCTGGGCCTCCAGCATTCCAAACCGCTTGAGGCAGAGCTCAAGCAATACCTGGAGACAGTGGGCGGCACGCTCTGGCCCTGCTTCAGTGACTCCCTTGTTCTCAGGAACCAATGGTGGACCCTCTGGGCAGGTAGGAGGAAGGGACTCAGGGGACCCTTACCTCCCCAGCCCCCGGGGTACCCCCTCTTGCCCTCAGCCCAGAAATGGGGGGTAGATAGGAGCAAGGAAGTATAGGGGCCACCTTGGGACCCACTCTGTCTGCCCCCTCATTCCAGTGCCTCACATAAAGTGGCTGTGCCCATTGCCTCCCGGGTATGGGGTGAAGGGCCATGGGTAGGTGCAGTGAGTGGGTGCACCCGGGGCTGGAATGGACGCACAAGCGCGGCACCTCTTCCCCACACTGTCCCTGCCAGGGGGGCCCACCCACTCCTGCTGCTGTGCCAGCTGGAGCAGGGGCCCCAGGAGTCTAAGGGTTCCACCCAGCCCTCTTAAGAGACTGCCTGGAGTTCTCCACATGACCTAACCTAGTTTCTGGTCCAACCCAATCCCCCAGAAGTCCTCCAGGTTTCCACCATCCACTTAGACCAAGGCTCTGCCCCCAAGCTGCTCATAGCTGACCCTCTTTATCCCCCAAAATAAAGTTCCAGCTTTCACTCTACCCGAGTCCTCAGAAGGCATGTCCCTAAAGAATATTCATTTAATACATTTGAGACATTATCTATACAAAGTTAGCATTACCTTTAAAAATTAGGACCATAATATAAAACATAATATAAAATCGGGCCTTGGGGTGGCCCAGCCCCCACGCTCATTTGGATGGGAGTGAGGCAGGGGTGGTGGGGCCGGCTGTCATCAGAGCCAGCCCCGCAAGGCACGACACTGACTCGGAGGAGGGCCGGGCATGGCTTGGAGGGGCACGGCCTGCTTGCTGAGAACAAGCCAAGGCTCTTGGCCTCCCAGTCCAGCTGTCTCCTTGCTCCTCTGCCCCGGACCACGGCCAGAGCCTCTCTCCATGTCTAGTCTGGAGCATTATGGGCAGGCTCATCAGGCCACTGATGAGCTCCGTGCTGTAGGGCAGAGAGGGGAGAACAGGAGGGTGGCCCGGCTGAAGCTGGGGTGGGAGCCTGGTGGGAACCCTGGCCATTTTCTGGGTGAGGGTATGCTCACAGTAATGGGGAGAGATCGGCACCAGCAGAGGCTGCGGTGGGAACGGGCAGCGGCCCAAGGCCTCTGTGAAAAGCCCGTCTCCAGGAACTGGTCCTGACAGCATGGGAGAAGGGAGAGGTCAGAGACGGGGCCCCGAGCTACAGAGCAGCATGTGCTCGGAGTGTCCCCCAGCCTGGGCCAGGGCACACAGGCCTGAGGAAAGGGCCTCACTGCCTCCAGGAACCTGCCTTTATGGCCAACTCTGCAGAGTCGGCCCCCTGGTGCAGGGGGCCAGGGTGGGGTGTCTAGACAGGCAGCCCGCCCAGGCAGGGTCCCCACAGGGGCAGCGCCTCATGGAGCCGCTGCGCCCATCCCTGCCGGGCAGTGGTCCGGTCAGTGTAGCACCTGGTCCAGCTCATACTTCTCGCAGAAGCGGCTGGTGAAGGGGAAGCAGGTGAAGTGCTCGATCCAGGGCCAGTTGATGGGGTACACGTACAGCCAGATGACCAGCGAGGCAAAGAGGCCAGCGAAAACCAGCAGCGACACCAGGATGAGGGCACGCTTGCGGTACATGTCGCTGGTGCCAAAGGTGATGTAGGGTAGGAAGGCGAAGGCCAGCAGCAGGCCGCTGAGGAAGCCAAAGATGTGGGCGATGTTGTCAATCCAGGGCAGGAGGCCGCAGATGAAGAGGAAGACCACGATGGCCGAGAGGTTGAGGAAGGCCTTCCAGGGCCGCTCCAGCAGCTGCCAGCTCTGGATGAGCTCCACGAAGAGGCAGGCCAGGAGGCCAAACTGCGAGCCGGCCGGGCCCACCTGGGGCGCCAGAGAGGGGAAGCGTCACTTCCATGTGCCACATGGGCAGCTGGGGCGGGGAGCCCCAGGACCTGAGCCGTCCTATCGAGGAGCTCCTCCCCGGGGTGGGGACCCCAAAGCTGAGGGGCCGGGAGGCAGCTGGATCAAACTGGGGTTGTTCCACCCAGTGTTTCTGCCCACACTGAGCCCCTAACATGTGGCCAGTGCATGCCCAGTACAATAATCTGGACAGGCCTGCTCCAGGCAGCAAGCAATGGGGAGGGAAGACACTGAATAAGCCAACAGCAGTAGGTTGAACTGATCAAAAAAAAAAAACACCACTTTTGTGGGTCAAGAGTGGTTGCACATTGGCGATTCCACCAACCTCAATCCACAGATACATGACATGCCAGCAGGTGCGCAGGCATGGTCACAGAGAGAAATGAAGCAGAAGACCAAGAATGGGGTCGGGGAAGGTCTTTCTGGAGGTGGCCTCTGAGTGTGACTCCCAGCCCCGGGATTAAGGGATTGGCCGATAAAGGATAAGCCAGTTCAGCTGTCCATCCGCTGTGGAGCCCGGCATGGGCGGGGCCATGTGGCCCTCTGGCAGACCTGGCAGGAGCGGTGGGACGCAGCAGAACCAGACCGCCCTGCCCATGCCCCACGTCCCTACCTCTGCCCGATACGGGAGGAAGATGGCGCTGGCGAGATTGCCGGTGATGCCGCTCAGGATGAAGATGATGGCGATGCGGTGCCAGCCGGCCAGCTTCTCCAGGTCCCGCAGGATGGTCATTTGGAAGACCACAGACACGAGGCAGTGTATCACGCTGGCAGGGGACACCCCAGGCATTGGCCTTCCCATGTCTGCCCGTGGCCACCAGCTAGGCACTTGAGGAGCCGTGGAGTCTGGCAGGTTGGGCTGGCTGTGCCCTGGCCTAGGAGCCCCTCCTCCCTGGGTTCCGGTGGGCATCCACCACAGCAGCCTGTGGGGGGCGCGGCTGGAGGAGCCTCTTACCCAGCGTGGAGGAACAGAGACAGCCAGAGCCTGTAGAACTGATCTGGGACCTCGGGGTTGAGGAAGGGCAGCAGCCCACACACCTTGTCCAAGCAGTGCACCTGGGGGCAAGTGCGTGGCGGTCAGTGCCCAGAACCTGGCTGGGGGGAGGCCCCAGTGTGAGGGGCACAGCCAGGTATCCACCGCAGGGGGGGTACATGAGGCCAGCTCCAGCAGGCTGCCACGCCTGGCTCCTCTGCCAGGGCCCTGCGAGGCCCCGCCTCACCTGGGAGCAGAGTGTCGCCTCTTCATGGAAGTAGCCGTGCATGAACTCGCAGTATTCCCGAGTGGTGATCTCGCAGCTGCGGGGATAGGAGGCAAGGGGACCCATCAGGGCTCTGAGCACTCCTGCCCTCTCACCTGGTGCCCAATGCCTGGCCACAGCAGGCATGGCTGGCAGAAAAGGGGTGCCCCCTTACAGGGACCCCAGCTGTGAGGCAAGCTCCCTTTCATCCTCACACCCCAGGGACCCCATTCTCGGGGAGGGAGGACAGCAGCCGCAGAGGCAGAGGGTGGAGGAGGAGCCGGGAAGCCCAGGGGAGCGTGCTGGCTGGCTCACCTGCCCTTGGTGCCAATGCAGCAGGGGCGGCCCCTGATCTGGCAGTCCACGTGCAGGAAGCCTGTGTGGTTACTCCTGGGCTGCTCTGTGCAGATCTGTGGGAGGGGCGCCAACAGGAGGGTGGGCTTGGGCGGCAACAGGGGCCCCTTACTGCCCTTCCCAGACCACTCCCTGTCCCCAGCCACTCACGGGCCACTTGGTGATGTCATCCGGCCAGAGGTGAGCGCCGCTGGAGGCCGGCTCCTCGCAGGTTCTGGAGGCAGAGGTCAGAGGGGTTAAGATGAGGAGCTGTGGACCCCCACCTGCCACCACCCCTGGGGTGGCACAGACAATCTGATACTCAGCCCCCTCTTCTCAGCCCAGCTCCAGGTCACCCTGGGACGGCACCTGGGGTCCTGGTGGCACACAGCCCCCGATGTTCGCTTCGGGCCCACATCAGACTTGTCCATGGGGGGCCCTGTATCATCCTGCCACTTGACAAAAGTGGCCAAGGTCTCCTGGAGGATGGAAATGGGCTGGTCATGGCTGGAACAAGGTCATCAGAGTAGGCAGGGGACCCCCAGGGCTCAGGTCCATCCCCCAGAGCCCCATCCCCAGCTGGCACTCCTGAGACCTGCCTTTCACTTCTCTGGGGCTGGGGAGGTTGGCACCCTTGCTCTGTGGGCCGAGGACAGGGGTGTAGGAGGCTGGGGGGCAAAGGAAGGAGGGAGGGAACAAGGTCATATCTGTGAAGGACCCCTCCCCTAGGTGCAAGTGGGGACGGAGCCAGGGCCAGAGTGGGCCTGGCAGGGTTGGAGAGCCTGGGGTTCGCACCCCTGACCCACCGAGCAGTCCTTCCGCAGGGTCTGGATGCAGCCCGAGTGGTCGTTCTGGACACAGCAGCCTGAGTCCCTCTCCAGGTTTCGCTCCCGCAGCACGAGCTGCTCAATCTGCCGGTCCTTCCGGATGCAGGGTGAGAACTTAGCTCCCAAGTGAATCAAGTCAATCTGGAGAAAGAGGGGGTAAGTTCAGGTGCTGACCTGGCTGCTCTGCTGAGAGTCTCCCCCCAGGGCCCCCGATGAGGGGGCTATGGGGCAAGCCGCCCGCCCCCTCCCTGCCCAGCTGGGGATGGCAGGGCCCAGCAACTCCCTGCTGAGATGCTGTCCCCAGACTGAGCCCCTCACCGAGCTGGGGCCGATCCAGAAGTTCTCCTGCTGGATATACTTCACACTCTCATACACGCCTTTGTTCCTGAGCACCTGATGCGGGGGGAGGAGAGTTAGGGGCTTCCCCATCCTAGGGTAGAGCCCCCAGGAAGGGCTGAGGGGCAAAGCTAATGGTGACCCACAGCACCTTTCTGCTTGGGCTAGCCTGTTGCCATGGGAGGGACTGGGTGGCCCATGACACTGAGGCCTCCCCAGGGGGAAGCCCCCCTTCCCTAGCCCAACTCACCAGCTGGGTGGTGACGTGCTGGGCAAAGCCCACCGGCGCAATACCATACGTGCAAATCACTAGCAATGTGACGATGATGTGGACGAAGGTCAGCCAGTAGGTGAAGTAGGGTCTGCGGACAGAGGCCTCAGGTCAGCAGAGCCAAACCCACTTCCTGACCCTTGGCCCACTGAGCCCAGCCACCATCAGCTCTCACCTGCTCCCCACCCTCCACTCTACTCCCCAGCAACTCATCTTTCACCACAGTGACTCTTAAAACACACCCCAGCTTAACTCTCTCTCTCCCAACTTAAAACCCTTCAATGGCTTCCTGCTGACCCAGGGATAAAGTCTAACATCAGCCCCTCCTGCTGGCTGAAAGGACTTCCTGTGCCTGCCCACCTCCCCAGCCTCCTTCTCCTCCTCCTGGAACAAACCATGTTTCCTAAAGCCCCAGGGCCTTTGCACAGGAGGCTCCTTTTGCCAGAGATGCTCTTGACCTCTCTCCACCCAGCTAACTCCAGCTCACCGCAACTGCACCATCCCCATGCTCTGCCCTTCTCTGGGACACTGACTCTCAATCCTTCATTTTTTTTCTAATTCTAGGTATCATATCTACCAGGTCACTGCCAATGGTGCACCGTGTGTGAATCAGCCCAATCCTCTGGCTGCCCCCAAGGTCTTTCTGCACATTCCCCCAGTCCCCTCACTTACAGCCATGGCTTCTAACTGTCCCTCTGGTTCCTGCCCTGCCCTGCCCTCACGACTCCATTCTGCTGGAGCTCTGTTCCCGGGCCTGTGAGGTGGCCCTCAGGAAATGCGCTGACCACTCTCTCGGAGCCAGGATGACGGTGCAAGCCAAGAACAGGAGAAGATGAAGAGGCAGTGAGCACCCAAGGAGCCTCCCAGGTAACGTGCATGCCCGAAGGGCAGCTCTGAGGACTTGCCCTGCTCTCCTGACCCACAAGCAGGTGCTCACCACATGCCTGCTAGAAAGGGGATGCTTCTGGAGAAGGCCCAGGGAATTTGGAAGCTCCAGACCCTCTTGGGAGGCTCTTAGCTCCTCTTCCTTCTGTCTGCAGCAGAGGCTCCCCTGACCACACCCCTGGTCTGGCAGTACTCCAGTGCCCGCTCACCGGTGGCTGTCAAAGCTCTCGAGCTGGCGCTGCACGGCGCTGCTGATGCTGTGGCGGTAGCTGCGGTTGAGCCAGTTGCCCACCACGCCCAGGCCATAGTGCCGCTTCTTCCGGTCGAAGGCAAAGTGCTTCACCTTGGAGGCAATGCGCTTGCCACGCCTGGCCATGGGGACTGGGGCTCGGCCATATTCCTTCCTGGCGGGGATGGCAGTTCTCAGCCTGACGCCCCCTCCCATGCATCCCGAAGGGCTCTGGGAAACTTGCGGTCTGGGGAGTCTTTTCCCCACTGTACTGCCTCCCTCCACCTGGAGGACTGCACAGAACTCACAGAGGGATCTGCACGCCCTCCGGGGAGACTGGGGAGGCTGAGTGTGGGATCCCCCGGAAGCAGCTGGCAGAGAGCGGGGGGGACTCAAACACATCATCGGGCATGGAGCTCATTTCTTCCTGGGGTGGGGGCACCATAGGGGACACAGAAAGAGAGTGTGAGGAGTCGAGGGCCGCTCAATCCAAGGCAGAGCAACGCTGGACAGGCTCTTTGGGAGGGAAGGACCTGTTAGCCTTGACAGTGACTTTCCCAGCTGGCACCTGCCCACCAGGTCCTCACTTTGCTTGTCACAAAGACAGGGACCCAGGAACTCCACAGGTGGCACACCCCACCCCACCCATGGGCCTGTGGATCTCTTAGGGGCTCCTGGCAGAATGTGCCTGAGGCCAGGTTACCTCTCCTAGCTCCCAGGCCACCTGAACTCCAACCCCAAGGACCCACGCCCCATGCTTGCCTTACTAAAAAATGAGGAGTCAAATGTGTCTGCCCCGTCAACTGCATCCTCTTCCAGAAAGCTGGGGTAGGCAAAGCTGCGCTTGACCACCCGGCACCGCTGTCCTGTGACATCGAGCACTGAGCGCCCCTGTGGCAGGGCAGAGGCATGCACATCAGGCCCAGGCCAGGCACCCCTGCCCTGCAGGATCATCAGCCCATCCTCCCTGGGCAGCATGGAGATGGCACGCTACCCGCAGCATGGAGCGTCTGGGAGAGGAGCCCAGGAACGCGGCACCAGCTTCTCCATAGCCCTGAACACATCACCCTCTCCACGCTGTGCTGTTACCTTCTCTCTGGCGACCTCCTGCCCTCTGGCTTGGGCAGCTAGTACCCCACCACTCATTCTGCACCCACACTCCCAAGTCTCAGACCATCTCCCCCGGTCCTGGCTTCTTGGCATGCAGACTAGGCCCCCACCCACCTTTTTGACCCCAACTCCTGGTATTCCTCTTGTAACCACCTCTAAAACCATATCAAACCACCTGCTGCTCCCCCAAAGCGCCATACCCCTTCCTACCTCCAAGCCTTTGCATAAGCCATTCCCTTTCCGAGAATGCTGTTCCTTCCTTCCTTTCCTTATTTTTCTGGGCTCAGCTCAAGTGCCTCCCCTGACATCAGCCCCTCTCCTGGGCAAGATGTGCAGCACCTCCTGTGGGTGGCCCAGCGCTTATCACATGGAATGGTGACACATGCCCTCACCTAGGCGGGGGGCTCTTCCAGGGCAGGGACCTTGCACATTTCACTCAGTAGCCCCTGTGCCCAGCACATCAGAGAGGCTCCGTAAATGGGTGAACGAGTGGTGCCTGCACATTTCACTTCCTACTTCCCAGCTTCTGTGTCAATACAGAAGCCAGCTTCCCAAACTAGGCAGAATTGAGGCTAGAAGGATGTGGGAGAAGCTGAGGGGTCCGTCTGCCCTGGGATCCTGGCGCATTCACTGTCCTCACACAGAGGAGCCTCCTGGGTGACCTCCTGGGGGATGCTGTGGGAAGAGGAGGCTGGGCAGAGATGGGGGGCACGCCGTGGGGGAGGCATGTTCACCTTGAGGAGGGCGGCGGCAGCTTGAAAGCTCATGTGCGCCACAGACATCCTCTTGCGGCGGGGCAGGTGGGAATAGCCAGAGCGGACACTGGTGAAGGAGGTGAGGGACAGGACCCCTGGGGTCAGCGGTGGGTGTGGGGCCTGGGGCCGGTCCACCTCATCTGGGTGGCGGAATGCTCGTCCCCGGGCCAGCGGATCCACAATCTGGAGGGAGTGAGGTGGTAAGCAGAGCCCATGGGTGCTGGGCTCTCGCCCGGCCCCCACCCCCAAGGGAGCCCACCTTGGGCATCTTGCAGGGCTTCGGAGACTCGGTGCCCTGGAAGGAGGGTGCCTCCTGGCTGGGGAGCTCCAGGTCCCTTTGGCAGGAGGCCTTGAGGCGGCCGTAGCGCGCGCTGCAGTGGTACAGACTCCTGCGCTGCCAGTGCTGCCGCTTCGCCTCCCAGTCGCCACTGACCCCGAACCACTGCGCCGCGCCCCTGCCGGAGAGATGGACAGTGCACTGGCATGACCGCGAATGGGGCTGTGGCACATGTACGTGCAGGGGTGGTGTGAGGCGACGGGGCAGGGGTGTGTGCAGGGGAGGGGCAGGTCCACTTCCCCTCGAGCCCTGGTCTGGTACCCAGTGACCAGAGGAGCAGAGATGGAGCAAAGAACAGAGTGTGAGCCAGGCTGGGAAGGCCCCTGGGAGCTGCTCGGAGGGGCAGTGGTCCACCCCAGCTCCTTGAAGCCTGTCAGCCTCCACAATGTGACTTTCTACCAGGCTCAGACCCCGTGGGCCTCAGTTTCCCCACCTGTAACATGGTGTTAAGAGTCTCATGTTCCACCCCAGCAGGGAAAGCCTGCTCATTAATGCCTGCCTACTCATTCTAGAAAGAGGACACAGGGACCCAGCCAGCATTCAGGGTGGTGGGGGGAGGGTTGCAGACGGGCTGCTCACTTGCGGATGCTCTGGGACAGGGAGGCCTGGCGGCGGAAGCCGGGGCGCTTCTCCGAGCCGCCCTCCTGCCATTGTCCCCGGGGCTCCTGGAGGCTGACGCTCTTCAAGTAGGCCGGATTCCTGGGCCTCTGTGGGGAGGCGGGCAGGGGGCAGGCTGTGACCTCCTGGGCTCACTCTTCTTTGGCTTCCACTGTAAAAACGCTGAGCAAGCAAACCTCAACCCTAATTTACAGCCCAAGCTGCTTTCATTCCAAATGTAAAATCACCATTTTCTAATGATTCCAGCCAATCCTGGCACGAATTTCCCTAGCTCCCTACCCAGCGCCCCTTCGGGAGACATGCCAGCTCCCCTTTTTGTGTATCAGGATGGGTGGGTGGTACCAACACAGCTTTCCTTCATGCCCAGGCTGCGCGGGAAGCCCACAGTGCTTCAAGCCTGTTTTCAACGAGCTCTTTATGGAGAGTGGTCCAGACTGCTGGAAATGTTGATTCATTTCCATTGTCCCACAGGAGCCAGGCGCTGTGAGGTCAGGCTGTAGATGCTAAAGATGCACTGTGCCCCTTCCCCCCAGTTCAGAGATGGCCTACACCCCTAGACTGGTTCCCAGGGGGGCCCAGCAAGACTTTCTCAAGGGCAGTATTTCCTATTTTCCCTGGAACACCATAAAATGGAACCCTGAGTTCAGGGCCCACTCCCTGTGACATCTTGGGTGGGGAAAGAGGGGGGGCAGGCCTGAGTCAGGGGCTACACAGGCAGCTGCAGCTCAGGAAGGGGCCTCCTCTGGGAAGCAGAACTGCCTGGAAAGGTCATGTGCGCACAGCTGTCACCTGTGGTAGGGCAGCGAGCCCCCAAACCGCCCCTTTACCTGAGGCAGCAGGCTGGCCTGCTCGCCGGGGGCTGAGGTCTCGGGGGGCGGGATGGTGATGGACAGGTTGGGTGGCTTCCGGCTCTGCAGGCGGCTGCTGGACACAGAGGAGATGCTCTCGCCATTCTTGTCGGCTGAGGCCATGGTGGGCAGAGGGGGCAGGGCGCTGGCTGGAATGGAAAACGGAGAGGGGACATGAGTGCGTCAAGAGGTGGCAGAATGGAAGGGGACACGGGGTCTCTGGTGCTAGGACAGGTGGCCCAGACTGAGAACAACCTGCAGAGAGTTGGTCCGACGCTAACACTGGGCTGGGTGATTGCAAGGTCTATTTCTGTCTTTCCTTTGTATTCCAGGCCAGCAGGGGCTGGGAGGTTCCCAACTTTCCACCTCATTCCACTGCTGGTGTCTCTGTTTCAGGCAAGGACCAAACTCAGAAAGGAACATGAGGGCAAAGAGGGCGCAGAGCTGCAGCAATCCTGGCCGCCCATTGGGCTGGTCAGGGCAGGCCAGGGGGCAAGAGGGCAGCTTTCTTGAACAGCCAAGGTTTGGGGGAGGACAAGGAGAAGGCTCTGGGGAACCTTAGTGCATGAACCACAAACAAGGGGTCCACAGCTGTGCAGGGAGCAGGAGTCCCTGGGCAGCGAGTGAGGAAGTGGCTGCAGCTCAGCCTACTTCCCAGACAGACGAGACAGCCACCTCACTGGTCCCCATGCCGCATGGCTGCCCAGTTCCTTTATCAAAGGTAACTGAAACTGCCACCTGTCTAGTACTTCCTTCTTTTCACAGGAAAAATATTGTATCTTAATGATAAAAGTGGATATGCTCACTGCAAAAAAAAAAAAGACTCAGAAGACTATAAAGCAGAAAGTGAACTCATGGCCTGCCCGTCACCCCATCTTGCAGAAAAGACCTTGGTGGGGATGCCTCTGTGCACCTGGTAAGGGGCACAAGTACTTAACATTCTACACAAACTCATACCTTTTCTGCCATCATGTGGGTGTCTTTCCCTGTCAACACCTGCACACAGACCTACCATAACTGTCTTGGTGACTGCAAAGATTTCACTGAGTGGAATGTACCAAGATTTGCTTAATCCCAGATTCACGGCTGCTCAGCGTGTTTCTGGCATTGCAGGCTTGTGTTCGGTGTTAACGATGCCCTTGCTTATGCCACTCGTGCCTGTCCTGGGATCATCACAAGACAAAGCTCCAGAGGTCGAGTTGCTGGGTGGAAGCGTAAGTGCATCTTGAGTTTCAGTGCATCTTATAAAACGGCCCTGCCAGTGTTCACAGCCCATGTCCATCAGAGCTAAAAGTGGAGACAACCCCAATGCCACCAACAGACAAATGGATAAACAAACCGGGCTGCACCCACATAAAGGAATATTGCTCAGCCACAGAGAGGAGCGAAGCACTGAACCACACTACAGCATGGGTGAACCCTGAGGACATTATGCTGAATTCAAGCCAGACACAAAAGACCACATACAGCTGGTGTCCATTCCTATGAAGCCCAGGACAGGCAAATCTATAAGGACAGAAAGATGAGTCAGGCCGGAGGGGAGAGGGGGAGCAGTGAGCTAAGGGTGTGGGGTTCATTCTGAGCTGCTGAAAATGTTCCAAGTGCATGTGGTGGTGGTTATGCATACCTGTGAATATACTAAAAACTATCAAAACTGTACACTTCAAATGCATGAGACTTCACTTTATGAGAAGTATGTGAATTAAATATAAATCATATATCAATAAAGCTATTAAAAAATAAATCTCAAGCAGCTATATGTTGGCCCTCTGCCCATGTTGGTCCCTCTGCCCCCAGATCAGATCCTTGCACAGTGGAGTAGGCAGTTCTTTCTCATTATTCTGGTCCCAGCATGAGTGCCACCTCCTCTGAGGAGCCCTCCCTGACTGCCAGCTGCTCCTATCCCCATAGGTCTCTCCATCACTTCACCCTGGTTGCCTCCCCCTCTGTCCACCTTCTTGCTTATTCACTACTGCGTCTCCCCTGCCAGAAGAGTACTGGCCCATAGGCAGCATCGGTACATATCTATTGCAAAACAAACACGCAAGCATAGCAGCTGGTACCCTGGGTCCAGCCCACATGGCTCCTACCTTGAGTTTGGGCCCAGCTGGCAACTTCCTGGGTCTTGCTGCAGAGATTGTTAGAGCATGTTCTAGTCCTTTCCTCACTCTATACAGATGCCCTGCAGTCAAGCCTCAGCTCTGTAGAGAGGTGGACAGATGCAGAGACAGGTGGAAAGACAGACAGACGGTTCCAGTTCAAGCAGGGCAGCTCCTTGGTGCTCACGGCCTATAAGGAAGGAAGGGCAGGCGTAAGCAGGCATGTCAGGGGCATTGTGTCTTTTAATCTTGATCTCTGTCTCCACACCTACAAAGTGGGGATGGATAATCCTATGGTCTCATGGATGAAGGATAAATGGAGATTTCCTCCTCCTCCTCACCTGGAATAAGGACACTTGTGGTGGTGTGCTGGGCCCTGCAGAGCGTCAGGGAGCCAGGGCTCTAGCCTCAGGGTATTTACCTAAAAACCCTGGCTCTGGGCTGGGAATCCAAATTAAAATAGTCCCTACTTATTATTTCTGTTTCAACATAACCTTACTAGAAGCATCGGACTTAAAAAACCAAGGAACTGCTGGCTGTCTTCTGATTAAGATTTCTTTTCAATTAGAGTAAGCCAGGTATCTAAGGCCGTGTTCAAAGGATTTGGAAGTTTTTTGATGTTTTGGGTCTTCAATCATTTATCAAGGTGAAATCCATACAACACAAAATGAAGCATTTAAATTGAACAACTGGGTGGCACTCCTCTTCATCTCTGAGAAGTCCCACACAGGGGGTGCTCTGCCAGCACCGCAGAGCAGGCAGAGGGCCCTCCTTGAACAGAATCCTAAGGGCTGCCAGGGCAGGACAGTGTCACATCCTTCAGTGCACCAGGCCTCGAGCGGCCTTTCACATCCATAATCCCACTCTGTTGCCTTTGAGGTAGACATTATCATCGTTTCCGTTTGTGGATGGGAATAGAGGCTCAGAGAGGTTAAGTAACTTGCCCAAGCTCACACAGCCAGGAAGTGGGACAGCTGGGACTCCGGTCATTCTGGCTCCAGGACTTGAGGTCTCCTTGGGAAACAGGTGTCTCCTAGTTCCCTAAATCTGGAGCACACTCAGCGCTGGACAGCTCCCTATCAGAGAGACAGAACAGAGAGTCCAGCCTGGAGGCGAACTTGGTAGAGGATCCCAAGGCTTTGCAAACTGTGTTCCCCAGAGGCCTGGGGTTACCCAAGTGCCTGAGGGGCTGCCGTGGGGGGTTAACCAGAGGCTGGGCATGGTTATGGGTCCCTGATTCCACAGGGCCTTTTGTGTATCACATCTTGGATCAGAGCCTTTTGCTCTGGTTGCAGAAGTCCTCCAGCTACAGGAGAGGGAAATTTGGATGTGGCGGGGAAGCCGGAGAGGAACTGTGGCAGAGCTGGGGCCCAGGATGCTTCCTGCTTCTTTAGGGCTTGACCCACAGACTCAGGAGTGCTGGGAGTCCTGACCCCACACACCAGGGCAGACTAGCTGTGGACGATGAGGCCCCTTGGAGGTCACAGGCAGATGGGCCTCAGCACTGGGCAGCTGGCTCCTCAGAGGCCACTCTGCGCCCACTCTGGGAACAGCTCCAAGACAACAGCCTCACCTAGGGCCCCTGCACGGAAAGTTCTCCAGCGTGGCCTCCTTTGGGTCCAGGGTGCAGTCAGAGGGCACTGGGCGGGCATTGCCCTGGGAAACTGGCACCGAGGAGGGAGGGAGGCAGTGGAGGAAGCGGGGGGTGGGGCTGCCAGGTCTGAGCTCAGGTAAGGTCACCAGCAGATAGGATCCTCCTGGAACCCAGAGCTGATCACACCTTCCTGGAGTCAGCACCCAGTACTCCCTCGTCCCCACCAGAGAGCTCCCCAGGCACCCACCTCCTTTCCCCTGAGCCTGGAAACCTAGGCTCCACCTCAGCTGCCTGGCCAACACCTACCAGCTACTCTAAGGAAGGAAACATGTCACCTCCTTCAGGAAGTCTGCCCTGTTACCAGCAGACAAAATCAGCCACTTTCCACCTGCCCTCTCTTGGCATCCTGCAGAGATCTGCTTACCTGCAGGTGACCCCCACCCAATGGTGGGCAGCACAGAGCCCAGAACAGTCAGTCTCCACTAATGGCTAACTGGAGAGGAAGCAGGTGAGAGGGTGGGTGGGTGCCTGACAGCAGATGGTAGGCCCTGGACAGAAACTCTCTCCTCCAATCCTGCATTCAGCCCATGAAGCACCTGACTCTGGAAGCTTCACTGAGGGCTGCCTGCCCTGCCCAGCTCTGTGACCACAAAAAGGCTGAGGATAGAGGATGTTCTCCCAGGAGGAGTCCCCAGTGGAACTCCTGCCCCTCTCTCTCCAGCATAGCACAGACTCCCCAGCCAGCCTTCCCATCCCAAGGTCAGACCACCTGTGGCTGGGACACCTGCTGGCCTGGGACCCACTGTGCTGCTGGCATCTATGCCAATCTCCTGCCAGAAAGAAGGGCAGACACAACTCTAGGCCGAAGGACTCTGGTTTGCTCCCCATGGCAGCCCCTCAGGCCCCTGGGTACCCTAGGCCTCTGGGGCACTGGCCCCAGGGCAATCCTGGGGTTTCCAAGGAGAAGTGGCCTGGCCCTAGAGAGCACAGGCAGGGCTGAGGGGATGGGGTGCCTTTTCCTGGGGGGGGGGGAGTGGGGCATCCAGGAGGCTGTTTCAATCATTTTCATAGGGCAGGGTTGAGAGTCCTGGCCTGAAGCAGCTTCCCCAGCCTCAGTTTCCTTCTCCGTTAAATGAGGGAGTTAGACAAGGTGATGGCCCCACTTTGACACCCATGAAGCCCACACATTTGGTATGAAAATACCACTTTCCCACAGCCCCTCCTCACTGTGGAAGGGAGAGCCTGCTCCTGAGATCATGTGCCCCAACCTGTACAGAAACGGTGGGCCAGTGCGCCAGAGGTCCAGCTCCTTCCTTGGGACTCAAGAAGGAAGTGGGGGCTGGGGACAGCAGACAGCAGGCTGTGGGACCCACTTCAGGCCCCTGTATAACTCAAGTCCAGGGTGTGGAGGAGTCCAGAGGCAGAGACCAGCAGAAAAAGTGCTGGAACTTTGGGAGCACCCTGCCCCACATTTATCTCCCATGCCTCAGAAGTGCTTGCTCATTGCAGAGGAAATTGTGACACCCTGGAACCAAGCTTCCTCCTGGCCCACAGTCACATCTGCTGCTCTAAGACCCCCAGGCCTGACGCAGCACCCAGCCCAAGCGTGGCGGTGGAGTGAGAGGTTGGAGGACCTGCTTTACCCGGCTAAGCCACTGCCACCTGCCCAACCTGGACGCCAGCCTCAGTGGGGCTTTCCCCAGAAAAGGGCCTTCGGCTCCAGCCCCAGAGTAGCAAGGAGAACCCAAAGGGGCCTGGGAAATGGAGGGGACTTAGGATAGGGTCCAGCACAGGGTGGGAGTGGGGCAGGTACAAAGCAAAAGTGAAGTAGCAAGTTCAAATCATCAGGAGGCACCCATGGGTTAAGAGTTCTGTAGCCCACCCCACCCAGGATCTGTACCCTCACTGCCCCCACGGACCCGGTAGCATGACCCAGCTGGCAGCAGCCAGGGCAGGTACAGGCGACAGAAACGCAGACCTGGAAAACACTGGCTGATGGCACCAGAGAAGCTGGTTTTCCCACAAAGGGTGGGGCTGTGTACTGCCAGCTAAGCCCTGTCCCAACAGACACAGCCAGGGGGAAAAAGGCCATCTCCAGTGCATGTCTAGGCAGGGTGCTGGAGGGCACCCTAGCCTGCCTTCAGGTGTAGGCCCACCTGCACCCAGGAGTCTGGCTCCAGTCCCCTCCCTCTCTCCACTTGCCTGCCATCAGCGCGCACTAACAGGTTTCTGAAGTCTCCCCGGATCTTGCTCATGGTGGCTGGCTTCTCCCTAACTCCCAGGATCTGAGGACTTTATGCCCTGTTCCAGGGCAGGGAGCAAGCAGCACCGGTAGCCCCAGACACCCCAGGAGGAAGCAAGCAGGCGACTGACAGAGGGCTTAGCCTGCCCGTGGCCACAACTGGGGACAGTGGGAGGAGGGGCACTTGGATAAGAGGTAAGCAGCTCCTCCAGAGAGGAAAGAGGCAAGACCATTATTAACCACTAGATACAACCAGGAAGTTTAGAGGACCTCCTGCGGGGAGATACTCAGACCCCAGGAACTAAGGAAGTCCAGAAACTACCACCCGGCCCAGAGGTTACTTCCAGATGGCCTGGGCTTCCAGCTGTGGGCGTGGAAGGGAGGCAGCCCTAGGGCTGCTGGGAACCTGTCTGTCCCCGGCTGAATCACAGGGTGAGGGCCAGGGGCAAGGAAGAGGCCTCTTTCCTCTGCTTCCCTGCCACAGAAACTGAAACTCGATTTTCCTTTCCACAGCACTTCTGGGAAGCAGGTCGTTTTTAGAAAGCTGCAAAGAGGAAGCTGGCCCTCACCCTCTGTGCAAACTCCAGCAACAGCCCTGGTTCTGCTGACCTCGGGGAGTTGTTCCAGCCCCAGACAGGGCCCGGAAAAGGCAACTTATATAAAGGCTGTCATCTAACTCAGGCTGCCCGAGTAGCTGGTGACACAGCCCTGCACACCTCCCTGCCCTAGCAAGAGGGAGTGGGGACAGGAGCAAAGGACAGGGGCAAAAAAGGCTGGCCGAGGGTCTCGGGACAGGATTTGGAGGACCAAGTAGAGAGACAAAAAGAGAAGGAACCAGCATGTCCCAGTGGAAGCAGCAACCCACTCATCAGAGTCAGAGAAGGGAACAGGAAGAAAAGCCCTGCCTCCAGAAGCCGCACAGGAGCCCTGCCGGCCCCATCCCTCCTCCCAGCGATCACCCACCTCCCCAGATCCCCAGAGAGCGGAGGCAGCACACACACAGTCATCCAGCTACTCCGGCCCAGGCACCTCGGCCCAGCTGCCCAGAGAGGAAAAAATGAAACCGCCCGTGGGTTGGCGCCCCTCCCACAGGGCGCGCGCGGAGGGCCCTGCCCAGAGGGCCCCCAGCTTCTTCTGCCTCTGCCTTTAAGGACTTTGCTCAAAGTCAGTATAGAGGCTCAGAGAACTGGGGGGTAGGTTCAAGGGTGTGGTGACCCACTGGCTTTTCCTTCAGATCTCGGGTTCTGGGCTCGCCTGACCCAGTTACTGTGGCTTGGGAGGTGTGGCGCACCACAAATATGGGAAGCCAGCGCTGGGCTCCAGGCCTCCATAAAGGCTGGTGTGAGTGTGTGAGGGCAGGGAGGGGGTGGCTGCCACGTTCTTAGAGAGGTGCTGACCCCAACTCTGTCGCTCCCATCAGGCTTTCTCAAGGCCACCCTCCAGGGGATGCTGGCAGAGATGTGAATGTCCCATCATCCTTGGTGGGGGCCCCCAGTGCAGGACCCCAGCTGACGTGGGATGCAGCCATGACTGCCAGCTGTCCCCAGTTGGACACAGCGCTGGGCCTTATCCACCACGGTACCCTCCCAGAGTCCCCTCTGGGGCTCTCTGGACTCCAGAAGCGGATGGTGGAAGCAGATAAGGGGTCAGCAGCTGAGTAGGAATATAGGTTCCCTGGATGGAGGCCCAAGCCGGTACCCATCCACATCCCAGGAAAGCTTCAGCTTCCAGAGCCTGAGGGACAACAGACGGAAGGGAGCGCAGGCACTGGGGGCCGGGATGCTCCGCCCAGCAGTCTTGCCTCCTTTGGGAAGGTGGCATATTCTGTCCTGTTGTGCCGCTCCCGGAGCATCACCGTGAATGGGAGGAGTCAAAGGTGATACCTGGAAGCCCAGAAGGCCCTGGTCCTTTCTGGGCCAGACGCCAGAGTATAAGAGGGTTCCTGGAGAGAGAGCATGCACCGCTGGGCACCACAGTGACCCAGGCCTGATATGAACCAGGTTTTTCTCCATGAGGATCTGCCTCTCAGGATCTTGGGGTACTGAGCCTCAGTCTGTTTATGCATAAGACGCTAAGGAGCCTCCTGGGGGCCTGAAATCTAGGTAGCAGTGGTCACCACTGGCTAGGGCTCACCCTGGGCATTTGTGCACCTAAGGGATGAGAGCCTTCCCACAGTTTAGAGAGAGGGAAGTCCTGAGGTCACTCAGCCAGGCGTTAGGCCCTGGGTCCCTTGCCTTGACACACACAGGGCAGAGTGCTGGGCGCTCCTCACTCCTGGAGGCCTGAGCTGGCCCCATGGGAGGGAAGAACATGTCAGGCAAACACTTCTCAGCTCGTGAACAGGCATCAAGGAGCCAATGAACCCGACTTCCTGGAACTCCACCCTGGAGCTGGAAGCTTCCCCGGAAGAGGGGGACTCCAGCCTTGGTGGCTGCTAGGGCTGCAGCGCTCCTGGACACTGGCCCATCCAGGCCACCCAGACCAGGGGTGTGTATGGTCTCCATTTGACAGGTGGGGAAACGGAGGCTTAGAGAGGTTAAGTCACCTGTCCAAGACCCCATAGTTGCGGGGTGGTGAGCTGTGACCCCCCACATTCCACAGCCTCCTGACACCGTGGAACTGGTGAGGCAAAGTGGCAGAGGAATGGGCCTAGGGTGACAGCTCTGAGTAGGCCAGGTGCCGGGGGCCACACAAGGGGCTCTTTCTGGGTGCACAAGCCTTTGACTCATGAGCCCCTCCCAGCCCCTGGGCAGAAATGACATCGCCTGGCGCTTGGGTAGCACTTCTCAGCTTATCAAAGGGCTTTCTCATTTTCTCATCCAGCCCTTATCTCACTGTCATCAGTGGCTGATAAGGTCAGGAACTGAGGAACCAGGGCTCCACCAGACTTCAGTTTCAGGTCTTCTCCTGCCGATTCCCACAGTGGGACCCCCACCTTCTCTCCCAGGTTTTCTGGGGGCAACCCTGGAGCCTGACCTGGGAGAGCCCTCCGGCAAGAGGAAAGGCGCTTTGTGCTTGCAGTTGGGGCAGGACTAGCTGAGGATGCTCTCGGCACAGGCTCTGAAGCCACACGTGGGAGGCGGAGGAGAAAACCAGGGTTCCAGACAGCTTACTCTGCTCCTGGTCCCAAGAGCCCGGCCAGAAGGAGCAGAGCTGAGCGTCACCGCCTCCCTGACACCCCTACACACACACCAAACGCACACACAGACCAGCAGGCAGGGAAGCCCCTGGAAGGGGGCCAGGAGTGCACGGCCTGACCCTCCCCTACGAAGTGGAAACCCACCAGTCAGCTCCCCAGACTTCCAGGTGCTGAGGTCCCCCACCTCTCCAGAATAACAACAGTGCTTCTATTCCTCAGCATGTTCTTGTCCGGAAGCAGCCAACAAGGTAAGGCTCCAACTATCACTGGAATCTGTGCCAAGGCCACACAGAGAGGCTCCTAATGGCGGTCATGATAACACTGTCACAACGGCTACCTCACCATGCCCAGCTTGGCAGGCACCAGGCTTTAGGCTTTACACAAATTGCCTCTGGAATCCGCACAGCAACACGCCCGGTGGATGACTGGTTACCCCTTGTACAGCTGGGGAAACTGAGGCACAGACTATTTAAGTGACCCTCAGCTTACTGACCATACTCTCATAGATGCCTGTCAGCCTCCAGGCCTCACTTCTTGGCTCTCCACGCTGGGAATCACCCCCTCCCACCCTCCCTGCCAGTGACCCTCATGGGCCCACCTTATCGGCACTGCCCACTTAGGTCCAACTACTTTCCTAGGAGGGCCCCAGAACATGCCTTCCAGCAGCTTTTAGATTACAAACATCTTGCATCTGGGTCCCTGGATAAATTCACTGAATGAGGGATGTGAACACGGTGGATCTCTGTACTTGCCTGAAAGTAGGAAGGTGAATTTTCCTTTACACTGGTCTAATTGCCACAGGGAGCCAATAGCGACTTTATAGGCAGTCTGGGGAAAGCCCTTGTTTTCCCCAATGGGGCAGGTGGCACAGCTGTGGCAGCTGCTCCTGGCCTGTGTCCTGAGAGCTACCCTCGCCTGGCAGCTTCCCTGCCCTGGCCACCATGTGCAAGGTCAGCTTACACTCCAGGCGCCGGCCACTCCTCCCCTGGCCTGGCTCAGCTGGATAGGAAACCAGGAGCAGACTCGTGAGCTCATTCTGGAAATCCCCACTGTGGCCAGAGCAACACTGAGGCCTGTTCAAAGTGGGTGACACAGAGCCCTCAGGGGATGTGCTGAGGGCAGGAGACAGCACATCCCCTGATGCTGTGTACGGGGCAGGCAGGGGGCCGGGGCTGCCCCCTTCGCACCACCAGGTGGCTCTTCCAAGTCACTTGGACATGAACAGGTATACACACACACGTGCACAAACACACACACCCCCTGGACGTCTCCCTCCTCTCATCTGGACTCATCTGGGGTAAAGTTTATTGGCAAGTCAACAGGAACCCTGTCAAGGGCTCAGGCCACAATAAAAATAAAACCACTGATCCAGAGCTGGACTTAGAACCCTGTGGCCTCCAGAACGCACCTGTGCTGTGGTTTTTTCCCTCCTTTTAGAGGAGCAGAAGTCCCCCCCCCAGGGCTGGTGTGTGTGTTACAACAGGTATTGCTGCAATTCAGAAGTGAGAGAATCAGGCAGGAGTCGCCCAGTGTCCTGTTCACTAGAAGGTGGCACAAGGTGTGGGGGCTGGGCCTGGAATGGACAGCCCAGGTTCAATATTGGGCTCTGCTGCTCAATTTCTGAACAGCTTTGTGCAGCAAGAGTCCGGCTTTGTGCCTTGAGAGGCATATGACAGAGGAGGGCCATAACTACAGCTTTTTGTTCAACTGAAAAAGTGGGAGTGTCACTTCAGCCTTTTAAAGTTGAAAGACTGAAAAAAACCCAAAACCAGACAAACCAGAAAGTGCCACCTGTCCTCCTGCCCCACCAGACTTCCCAGGCCAGGAGGCCAGGGTCCAGAACTGAACTGGACATGGGCAGTGGGTGCCACTAAGAAATGGGAAAGGAGGACAGTAGGGTGGTCTGGCCTTCTGGCTGCTTCATCCATCCTGCCCCCCTGTGACAGCCACCACCCCCCTTCCTGAAAACGGGGAGTACATTCCTTGAGCCCAGCTCAAACAATTCAGGGTCATCTGTACCAGGGGTCCCTCTGGCGTCCTCCATCCGCCAGTCACTCAGCTAACATGATGGGTGGGAGGTGCCTTCCTCTGCCAGGAGCAGAGCCCATCCTGGGCTTCTTGTCTAACCCTGGGGTCCCACAGCCACAGTGAAACTTTATTACAGGAGGGAGGTAGATTGGGGAGCCTTGTTATCCCTTAGATGTTATTTTCCTGGTATAAGGAACAGGAAGAGTTAGTTAGGTGTGAGTTAGAAGGGAAAATTCCAGCAGGTCACATGGCATCAGGTGTCTAGGCCCACCTCAGCAATCCAGCTTTGGGAATATTTATGAGAATACAGCTCACCCCTTCCTTCCCCCCAGGGGGATATTTGAGCTCGAGGGCTGCCCTGGCTCACCCCGTGTGGGAGGCCGCCCTAGGGGTGAAGCACTCCAGAAGGGGACTGTGCAGAGGCCGTTCCCAGCACATCGCTCTCAGCTCCTCCCCCGCAGCACCCAGACCCGCTTCCTGCGGGGCGGTGGTTAGAGCAGGGAAGAGGCAGGCTTATGGCACCACAGAAGACTGTAGTTAGGGGACTAACTGCCCTCACACCTCCTTACCTCTTATCTCACTGAGGTTTATTCTAAATCTCTCCCCAACCCCTGAGGAAACTGAGGCAAGGAGAGGAAGTCAGTGAGAAGTAGCTTGACGGACGAGTTGCTGCAGTCTCTCAACCTCAAGCACAGCACCATTCACATTTGGAGCCGGGTAACTGAGGTGGGCCGCCCTGGGTGCTGCAGGGCCTTTAGCGGCATCCTGACCTCCACCCACTAGGTGCCAACAGGAACAAGGCTCCTTCCCTGAAATCTGACAGCTGTCTCCCCACATTGCCAAACATCCCCCTGGCAGGCAAAAAGCAGGCCCCTGGTTGAGAACCACTACTCTTAAAACAAGCTCCACTTGCCCCTCTGCCCTCTCTATAGAGCCCAGATGCGGGGCTCAGTATTTTACCAGCAATGGCCTGGCAACCAGGAGCCAGTGCACGTGCGGAGTGTGTCTGCAAGCCACCCCCTCGCACGAGCCCTCTCAGGCGCTCCAACCGTGGGGCCTCCTCCCTTAATCTTTCACCCGGTTCTTCCCGCTGCGCCCAGCCTAATACCCTGGGGTGACATCGGAAATGGGGCCAACCTTCCCAAGCTCCTCAGTCAAATTATCAGGACTCCTGTCCAATATCTGAGCTTCGGAAGATCCTTGCTGTGGGCCTACTCCCGCACCTGTTTCCCTCTTGGCTTAAGGCACAAACTTCGCCGGGGCCGCCCGCCGCTCACCCGGGCGAAAGGGGAGGGTCGGGTCGGAATTCCAGACACTTCTGGGACGGAGGCGGACTGCGCCGTCCTGCCCCGGGGCAGTCTTCTGTCTTCCTCCCGGGGCTTTAAACTTCTGCCCAATCTTCGTGTCCCCACCTCTGGTGACTCGTGACCCAGGCACCCCTTAGGCGTCCCGTCCGAGCCCCTCTGAGGAAGGTAGACCCGGTTCAGCAGCCCTGTCCGAGTCCAGCCCGGGCTCTCAGCCTCCGGCTCGGCCCACGTGGGGACCGAGCGCTCCGCGGGGCGGGCGCCCTCGCTGCCGCGTGCCGCAGCCCCAGGGCTGGCTGGGATTCGACCCCGCGGCCCTCCCCAGCGCCAGCCGCCCGGCAGCGGCGAGCCGGCCCCGCCCGTCGCCCCGCGCTCACCTCCCTGCGGCCCCACGTCCCCGGGACGCAACTCCGAGCGGTGCCGGCCTGCGGCTGGGTGGTGGCTCCGGTGGGCGGGGCGGGGCCCCCGGGGCTCCGCCTCTTCCCTACCTGCGCGCTGGCGACGGGGGCGGGGCCGGGTACTCGGGGGCGGGGCCTAGCGCCCGGGGGCAGAGCCCGTCGGCCAGGTGGCTCGTCCACCTCCGAGGCTCCCCGGGCCCGCGCCTGCCCCTCGGTGCCCTGCCCAGTGAGCGGGGGGGGGGTCCCCGCCAGGACAGAGCCGTTTTCCGCCGAGTTAATCTGGGCGCCATCCTCCTCCAGAACAAAGCACCTAACCTAGGTCTGAACTGCCATCATCACGTCAATCCCCCGAAAAAAATCAATAACCGATGGACAATTATTGCCTGATAACTTCATAGCTGTCTGTACAGAAAAGAGAATTCCTGTTGTTTTTAGATTACAAGAGGGTTACGATCATAGCTACTACTTCATTGCAACCTTTATTACTGATCACATCAGACATCACGCAAAATACCTGAATTCATAAAAAACTTCAGATAAGAGAGTCTCTTCAGGATTATAAAACTATAATAAATAAAATTGCAGGGAAAAAAAGATTTCAAACATTGGATTTCGTAATGCTAAAATGCTTCATCGATATTTGAATCACCTTCTGAATAAATATATAAACCTGCAAAAAAAAAATCAATAACCACCTCCCATTCCGCTCGGCGCAGCGCCCTCCTCAGGCCAAAGGGGCCTGCTCCTCGAACCTTTCAGCTCTCCCCTTTTCTTCCTTGAAACGCCCTTGCAGCACCTCGACTACTCCAAGTTCAGCCACAGCTCCCACCTCCTGGAAGCCGCCTCTGATCTCGCCCCGGCCACGCTCCCCATTACGGAGCCCTCCTCCGCATCCTCCTGGGGTGGGGCCGCTGCCCGGGTGGAGGCCGGGTCTCGCTCCAATGCCCTGCCCTCGCCACCCTCGGCACTAAGTCCAGAGCAGGCACGGCCAAAGTGTGCGGAGTTTGCGGCTGGGAGAAGGCCCAGCTGTGTGCCTGCGTGGGCAGGGGGGTGGTCTCTGGAGGAGTCATTGGGATCTCTTTTAGGGCAGGCCCACTAAAAACCCGCGTTGCCTCTGCCCGACGACACAGAACCCTCCCGATGGCCCAGAACTGGCTCACACGGTGCCTGCGTCCGACGCAGAAGGAAGGGCTCGGGGTCCTGGGGATTCCGCTGCGCGGTCAGCCGCTGAGACACGGTGGCTTCGGCCGGCCCCAGTCCCTCCAAGCCTGTTCTTAATTTGCAAGGCAACAAGCCCAGTCTGGCCTTTTCACGTGGTTGAAGGAGGGCATGAAGTGGAAAGCACCTGCGAAATGCCGCAGTTAACTAATGGGTCATTCTTACAGAAATGGGGGCTTACCGCCAGAGGACCCCAGTTCAAGTTCTAGTCCTGCCACTTCATACCTTGGGGTCTGGGGCTTCCTCCCGTGCAAAATGGGGGTGATAATAGGCCCTGCCTATTGTAATAAGCCCGCTGCAGCGTAAGTGGCACCGGCTTGGAACTATTGGCCCTGCTATGGTTACTGTGGCTGTTACTGTCACTGCTATCACGGAGGACTCCAGTGTGTCACCAACTTTGAGCCAGTCTCTGTTCCTCTCCACCCCCACACCCGGGCCCCCAGAAGCTCGGCTTTGATTCCTGATCTTCCTCCGCAGCCTCTCCCCTAGCTCTGCTGCTCTCTTGGGGTGGGGTGGCATTGCTTCCTCCCCTCTCCCCAGGCGTGCACCCCTGTGGGGTCCATCCTGCATCTGCCCTACGGCCAGGGTCCAAGTTCACTCCTGATTCGCCCCTCTCCTAGAGGCATCAGTAGGACCCACCCAACTGCCTCCCGCTGGGTGGGTGCGCGGCACGGACTGACCCCTGCTAGCACCCAGCACTCCCTCCTCTCCTGGCCTCTTGGCCCGCTTGGGTCTGGCTGCCCAGATGGACCCTTCTGCCTCTTCTTGGGGCGGGAGACCTGAATAGCCTCCCGCTTTGGGCTGGAGAGCCAGGCAGGGCCAGGGCGTGGGCATGAGTTCCAAGGTCCTGTGCTCCTTCCGCTCTGGATGGCTTTTACAGTCATTTTGCCCTTGCCCCTCAGCGGGGCCTGGCGCCACCTGGAGGGGCGGTTTGAAGAGAGACTCCGCCTGGGGGAAGGGGTTTGGATCAATGGGGACCAGAATCAGGCTGGCCAAGACCAGGGCCCTTTACAGAGCTCCTGAGCCCCACCCCCACCCCCACCCCACCAGCCCTGGCACCCTCGTGTTTGTCACTGACCTGGAGAGGGGTGGGAAGGTAAGAACTGGGAAGAGGGACGGCTCCTGCCTGCTGGAGACCATCCAGAGGAAGGCAGCCCTCCTCCCCATGCCCAGGCCTTGGGGAAGGCATATGCTGGGGTGGGGGTGTGGGGACCCTTCCCCTGATCCAAGGGCTATAACATGTCATCTCATTTAATCCTTGTGACAGTTCCAGAAGTGGTACCATTATGATCATCCCCATTTTAGGGATGAGAAAACTGAGCCAGAGGGCGATAGAAGTGGAACAGCTGGGGTTTGAGCCAAGTCACAGTCTGACGTTAGACTGTAGCAAATGCTCTAGCCACCTGGGCTGTGTGCTTGCCCCAGGATTGCCAAGGAAAACTCCATAGGAGTGCCCAGGAGAGGAGGGATTCCTGGTGGTGGTTGATGCCAGGGATTTGTCCCACAGAAATGTGGCACACTGCCCAGCCATGTAGGTGCAGGGTGCTTATGACAGCCCATCTACAACTACAAACACCTGTCCAGCAGGATGGGCAAGGGTGTTAAATAGACCAGGGGTATAATTGGTGGTAATATCACACAGCTGTTAAAAGCAGGGAGGCCGCTTTCTATGCTAATGTGGAATATATCCAGGATACATTAAGTGAAGAAGTGCAAGGTGCATGTTTAGTATAATTCCATTTACCTACATTTAAAGGGAACTATATATACATGCTGATAGATCCATAAAAGCTTTCTAGGGTGATCCTGCATGGGGGAGGGATGGGGCAGTGGAGAGGAGAGAGGTGGAGATGTGCTTTTGATCTCGTGCCATGTATTACTTTTATAACGTACAGAAAGCAGTCTACACTTGATTTTTTTTGAAAAGGCCTAGGGAGGGTATAGACAGGTAGGGATGAGGAAAGGGATTGCAGGTGGCAAGAAGAGCACAGACAGGGAGTGAGGAAACCCTACTTATGGTGGGGAAACTTCTGGTCCTCTGGTTTGGCTGCATCACAGGATGTTAGGAGGATGATGGGAGACCAGCCTGGGGAGGCAGGTGGGTGTCCCCTGAGGCTCTGGTGGACCAGGATAAGGTGTCTTATTGTTGTGGCAATGGGGAGTCTCTAAACTGAGAAGTTGCATCTAACATTTTACTCCTTGAAAAGTACTTTCATAGACATGATTACATTTTTAATCTTGACCACAATCCTGCAAGAGAGGCAGGGCAAGATTTACCAATGAGGAAAAAGGTTCTGGGAAGTAAAGAACCACACACTTGGAGTTTTAAAATAAGCAGCCTTTGTCCTTTGTAAGTACTGCTTTGCGGGAAGGCAGGAGAGAGGAGGAGCCACCCGACAGCTCCCCGGCACTCCAGGATAATGGGCTTGCTTTCATGTTTGAGCTACCCCGAGTCCTCCTCGTGACTTTCAGACAAAGAAGATGAGACACTGTGATCCTCAGAAGAAAAAGTCGAAGGGATCTTGAAGTCATAAGTAGCAAAGTCAAAAAGGCTCTCCCTATTTTTGTCCAGAGGAGCAAGATATTAGGGGTTCTTTGTTAGCTAATGCCGAAAAAATTTTAGGACACATAATGAAGTTCTATTGAGTGAAGGGATGCTGACCTTGTTGTCAAGGTTCAGAGAGGTTTAGGGCCATGTCCAAAGCCACACAGCTGGTGGAGAGCAGAGCTGTGTGCTAGACTCAAGGTGCATGCTCTTTCCAGCCAACATGGACTATACTGATATTTCAGAAGGGTCATTCTGGCTGTGCTTAGGACAGACTGTTTTGGGGCAAGGTGGGAGGCAGTGAAGAGGCTACTCAAAGAGTCTAGGTGAGATGGACAGGGAGAGGGGACCAGGGGAGCAGAGTGAAGAGGGGTGGGGAGAAAGGCATTCCAGAATTTGGCCGAAGCAAGACTCCAGATGTCCTCTCCATTTATGCTCTGAGTTTACTTTCTCACCCACCGGCTCCAGGGATCAAAGCCAGGAAAGAGTTGGCTAGAGTGGGGTGACGTGAGGGGTTTTCCACCAGAGGGAACCAGTATCACCCTGAGCACAGGCAGCCAGTATAGATGATACAGAGTCGCCACCTAGTGGTATTAAGGGATACTGCATCAAGGAACCCACCTGGTAAGGTGAACCCGTAGCCACAGTTCCTCTTTGCTCCTTCTTCCTGCATTCTCACCAGAAAACCTGGCAGGCCCACCTAAAGGTGACAGGTATAAGGCCGTGGGGTCACTCTTAAGAGGGCTTATAGGCGTTATTAAGGTGTCAAACCCTACGGAACTCTTCTCCTTGCCATCCTGCCTGCTTTTCAAGATGTCATTCCCAGGAAGACATCAGTGACCCTGTACCTGGGAGCTCATGTACTACAAGACCCCACGGACCCTAAGAGCTGACTGACACCAAGGGAAACGCTGGGGCGTCTGGTGTCCAGGGGTTGATTGTCCGACTCCCGGAACCCAGGGGTTCTGGTCAGCTCTGTCTCCTCCTGGAGCCGTTTCCAGCCCCATGGTGGCCTCGAAATCTCTGCCTCCTGCTGTTCTCAACCCTTTATCAGCCCTGGTCTCAGCCAAGACTTGGTCATTCTGCTTGGCCTTTGGAAATGGATTTCGAATGTTATTCTAGAGCCAGTGTCACCTCCCACATCCCAGCCAGGCTCAGCCTACAGACCCCCAGATCACTGCTACATCGTCCCTCCCCCAACCTTGAAGGCCACCGTCACCCAGGGAGGTCAGTGTGGCCTGGGGGAAAGGGCACAGGCTTTGGTGGCAAATCCTCCAGTGTACCCAGCTCACCACTTACTAGTTGTCTGATGTGTGATGTTAGGCAGTTTAGCTGTCCTTGGGCCAGGCCTCCCTAGGAAGACACCCGACCCTAGAAGCCCCACCCAAAAGCCGTAAATGAAAAGATTGACAGATCTTGCAACATATAAGCTGCAAAGTTCCATGCTGTGAAAGATGCATGAGGCAAAGTTGAAACCCAAGCAAACGGGTGAAGTTATTTCCAATGAGTGTAATGATAAAGGATCAACATCTTGAAATTAAAAATGAGCCCTACAGATCAATTTAAAAATTACCAAGTAAGAGAAAACTGGATAAAGGATAAGAACAGATAATTCAAGAAGAATAAGTGGAAATTGTCAAAGACTCTATGAGAAGATGCTCACCTCTCTAGTAACACGAATTATAACTATGATGACCCCTAGTGTCCAGACCTCAGGATATGAACAAGAGGCACCGGGGAAGGGACTAGAGCTCCCTGGAAAATGGCCGACTCCAGGTCTGGGGCAGGGAAAATGCAGGGGGAGCCTGGGACATCTTGTTTGTGGCAGAGAGCAGGAAGCTTTCAAAGATTAGTGGGTTCATGTCAAAAGGACACAGAGAACAGCTGGAAGGGACCCCCACTGGCCAAATTGAAACAACTGCAGCATCAAAAAGAAAAATGATGGTAGGTGATGACACGGGGATCATGAAAAGTCTGTATTTCTGAGAAACTCAAACAGGAGAAATCCAGAGACACTCTTGGGATCCCCCTGAGGGGTTTATTAAATTAATTTCTTACTTTGAAAATTGGTGAATAAAGGGAAAAACTCCAGCATCTCTCCTGCCTTTCCTGTGGGAATTGCATTTCAAAGTAAGCACATAGCCCTAAACTGGAGGGGGGAAAACTCTGCTTACAGACGAAGGCCAACTGCATTAATTATTTATGGATGCCTAACCCCAAAAATTACCCCAAAACTTAACTGCTTAAAATAACGCATTCTTTTTATTATCTCACAGTTTCTGTGGATCAGGAATCTGGGTATGGCTTAGCTAGGTCCTTTGGCTCAGGGGCTCCCACGAAGCCATAATCAAGGTGTTGGCTGGGCCTGTGGGCATCTCAAGGAGGAGTGGGATCTACTACCAAGTTCAGTGGATGGTTCAGTTGGCTGTTGTCCAGAGGCAGGACCAGCTTCATAGGCATGTGACCTGGGCAGTAACACAGGGCCCCAGGTGTGGGAGGGCAGGTGGGGAGGGTGGGAGAAGGGGATTGAGAGGTATTATGTTTAGTACACATGGTGTGGGGGGTCACAGGGAAAACAGTGTAGCACAGAGAAGGCAAACAGTGACTCGGCGGCATCTGACTGCACTGATGGACAGTGACCGCATTGGGGTGTGGGGGGGACTTGATAATGTGGGTGATGTAGTGACACGGGGCCCCACATTCAGAAGGGCTTGGTGCTAGGCTTCACTGCTCCACTGTTCCATACTTTTATCTTTGAACTTGTGTTTTCTAAGTGAACCAGTGGGACAGTGGAATGTGTACGTGAGCAGAGGAGACACTCATATATGTATCTGCCATCGTTTCCTGTGGCCCTGTTCTTATAAAGCATTATTGTTATCCCAACAATAATGATTCTTATCTTATGGCTAATGCCCCATGAGCACAGTGTTCTTCGTGGGAGTTCAGCAAGGGTCAAGGTGAGCATGAGGTGAGTGTGATGAGGGAGCTGCTGGTAGAGCCGCTGGTGTAGAGTCTTAGTAGAATGAGAAAGTGAAATAAAATACAATCGAGTTAGTTTTGTGCAGAGTTTCACTGTTCTGCCAGGACGACACACAATAAGTTTGAAGATGTTGCATATGAGTGACGTGCTTATATTGACACTTAAAACCTGGCACCCCACAACGTACAGATGAACAGTAAAATTCATGCTAATAATTTAATATTTTATTTTAAAGTAACTGACGTTAATAAATGACATTAAATAGCAAAGAAAAACCTACAATGACAAGTCAAACAAGACCACAGAAGAAACGAAAAGGTTTGTATTTTAGTACCTTTATGACACCTTTTTCCTGCTTTTGAACGAGGGCCCCCCCACCCTCCTTTGCAGTCCCTGGAGATTCTGCAGATAGCCCTGGCAAATGCCACCCTCATTTCCTTGCCGCGGGGGCCCTCCCACAGGACACTCTACAACGTGAGCTGGCCTCCCTTACAGGGCAAGTCAACCAGCTAGCAGGGGCCCCCAGCATGGAAGCCTGTCTTTGTAACTTCACTTTTGCTCATTTGTATATGTTAGAAGGAAGTCGCTAGGTCTATAGGCTTCGGTGAAAGAAGCCAGACCCAGAACCACATATCACATGATTCCCTGTATATGAAATGTCCAGAATCGGCAAACCATAGAGACAGGGAGCCGACTAGCGGCTGCCGGGGCTGGCGGGAGGCGGTTCGGGGGAGCAATGGCTTCATGGGCACCAGGTCTACCTCTGGGGCGATGAAAATGTTCTGGTGCTTGTGCAATGGTGTGAACAGAGGAAATGCCACTGAATTTTCTCTGTAAAATAGTTCATTTTATTTTATATGAAATTAAGTAAAGAAATATCACTGAGTCAAGCCCACACTTGAGGGAAGATTACGTAAGTGTATTGGTATGGGTTGAATTATGTTCCCCCAGAATTCTCGTGGTGAAGTTCTAACCCCCAGAACCTCAGAATGAGATTTTATTTGGAAATAGGGTCGTTGAAGATGTGATGAGTTAAGATGAGGTCCTCTGGAGCAGAGGGGACCTCTAACCCACATGACTGGCATCCCTCTAGAAAGGGGAAATCTGGATGCACTCAGGGGGAACGCAGCGTAGAGACCTGGGCTCTGCTGCCACAAGTCAGGGACAGGAGGCGGGCCTGGAGCCCCTTGTCCCGATGCCATCGGAGGAAGCTTGGCCCCGCTGACTCCTCACTCTTGGGCTTCTAGCCTCTAGAGCTGTGAGATGATAAACTGACACCCAGGTTGTGGTACACATGTGCAGCATAAAGTCCGGAGGTGGGGGTCCCTGGGGCCACCTGGAACCTGGAAGCTGCCCACATCACCAGCTAACAGATGTGGCAGGAGTAACGAAACTGGAAAATCACCATTTTGCACCACTGAGTCAGGCGATGATTGTCAGGTGTGTTAAAATCACCAGGTGAAGGTAATGGTAGAAGGGGAGGTTGGTGTTCATTTGGTGACTCAGAAACATCACAAGGCTTCCCCTCTGGTTATGCATGGTAGGATGACCCATTCCAGCACCTTTATATCACTCGTGCTGGAGTGGCCAGTCCCTGTGTCTCCCAGTGGGAGGCTGTCTTGCCTGAATGAACCCATAGTGAACTTGCCTGAAACCCTCAGGCAAGACAACTGTCAGACTGTAGTTCTAACTTCCAGTCTGCAGGAGATTCAGGGGTTAGAGGAACAAAATAAAGGGCATGGTGGCAAACCAAGTAGACCCCAGGGGTGGGGTTCAACAACAGGTTCGTGCGATGAGAAGGGGTTGCTCTGGATAAACAAGGCTCGAGGGACAGAGCACACGGATGGGACATGCAGCCCTGGATAAACTAGTTATAAAAATATTTTGAAACAATAGGTGAAATATTAATATGGATAGTAGATGATACTAAGAAATTGTTACTTATTTTAAATTGTGAGGATGTTATTTTAGCTATATAGGAAAATTATTTCACTTTTTAAAAAGTGTATACTAGTACTATAAAATAAAGTATGATACTCCCTCAGTAGGTGAATGGATAAACTGTGGTACATCCAGACAACAGAATACTACTCAACAATAAAAAGAAATGAGCCATCAAGCCACAGAAAGACATGGAGGAACCTTAACTGCACATTGCTATGTGAGAAGTGTCAGTCGGAAGAGGCTACATGATGAACGGTTCCAACTATGTGACATATATGACAAAATACAAAACTACAGAAACAGTGAAAAGATTGGGGGTTGCCAGGGGATGGGGGTGGGGGTGTAGCCAAGCACATGGGATTTTTAGGGCAATGGAACTACTCTGTATGAAACTCTAATGACAGATCCATATTATTATGCATTTGTCAAAAACCAAAGGAAAATACAACATGAAGAGTGAGCCTTAATGTGAACTATGAGTGTGGATAAAATGAGAGTTCCTGTGGCCGGGATTCTCACCTGGCCCTGGTGTGGGGAATACGTGGCTGTTAACTCTATATAAAGAGCTCCACCCAGTGCTCTGGGTGCAACAGGGTGGCAGGGCTGCAAGGCTGCAGGAGAGCAGAGCAGAGGCTAGAGTAGTGGCAGCACCAAGGACAGAGGCCCAGAGGATGGCTGTGCAGGACAACTGCGTAGAGAGGCCTGGAGGACGGGTGTGCGGGACGGCTGTGCAGACAGAGGGGCCCAGAGGCAGAGACCAGCTTGCTCTGAGAATGGGATTTTAGTGACTGACCTACCACCTGGAAATAAAGTTGGGTATAACCCTTTCATACCAAGAACAGTTTTACTGTCAATTTCTTTGGTCACAGTGAATCTATAGCGAACTTGCCTGGGGCTGAAACCCATTGGCAAGACAATGAGCTTCAGTTAACAATACCGTATCAATACTGGTTCCTCAAGTAGAGCAGATGCACCACACTCGTGCAAGATGCTAATAATAGGGAAGGCTCCGGGTATTAGGGGTGGTGTGGGTGTGTGGACTCTATGTACTATCTGCTCCATTATTCTGTACAAGTAAAATTGTACTAAAAAATAAAATCTGTCATTTAAAAAATATGATGAGATATGTTCACTCTGTCAGATTAGGAAACATTAAAAAGATAAACAATATTCAGTATTGTCAAGGATACAGGTAAATGGGCATTCTCATAAATTACTGGAGTGCAAATGCATAAAGCCTTTTTCAAGGCAGTTTGGCAGCTTCTATAAAATTTCCATACCTTTGGACTGAACAATTTGCTTCTAGGACTTATGAACACAAAGATGTTTGTTGCATGTTTAGAAGTGAAAAATCTGAACCCACCTCAATGTCCAACAATTAAGGATGGGTTAAATAATAATATAAACATCCTATAAAATAACAAAAATATATATAATGGTCTTGTCTCCTAGTGTCTGACATAGAGCTCCTAAATTGCTTGGAATTTCCTGGGTGATGGGAATGTCTTTAGTTCTAATGAGGTGAGTCTGATGGGCTCCTGGGTGGAGCCTGGTCACCAGAAAGATGGAGCTGTGAACTTTTAGCAGAAGCTGGGGACTTTCAGCATCACCTCCCATCCTCCGGGAGGAGAGGAGGGGCTGGACAGTGAGTTAGTGATCTATCACACGTATGTGATGAAGTCTCTGTAAAAATCCCCAAAGTGTGGGGTTTGGAGAGCTTCTGGGCTGGGCAACACATTTATGCTCTGGGTGGGGGACAAACCCCAACTCCATGGGACAGAAGCGCCTATGCTTGGCCTACCTAGATCTCGTCATCCGGATGTTCATTTGTATCCTTTAAATCATCCTTTTTAATAGGTTGGTGATAGTAAGTAAACTGTTTTCCTGGGTTCTGTGAGCTGCTCCAGCAAAGTATTGAACCCAAGGAGCAGGGGTGGGCAAAACAACCTCCAATTTGTAGCCAAGTCGGATAGATGTTGTCTTGTCAATGGGTTTCAGCCCCGGGCAAGTTCACTGTGGATTCAATGTGACCAAAGAAATGACAGTAGAATGTTCTTGGAGTGAAAGGGTTTATTACCTGGCTTGTTCTCCTGGCGGTAGGTCGAGCACTAGCACCCCTACCTCCACCCAGAGCACTGGGCCGAGCTCTCTATATAGTGAGATAATAGCTTATTGCCTATGGGTGTGGAAGCGGCAGCCTAGCAACAGGCCAGTTACATCATCAGGTGTTTAAGTTCAGTGAGGATCCTGGCCATAGGAACTCCAGCTTCCCCACAGACGTTGTGGGTAATCTTGGCACTCACGACTTGCGAGTGGGGTCTGAAGTGTGGGGCAGTCTTGACCCGTGGGGTCTGTGTTCACTCCCCGTCTGGTGTCAGGAGTGTTACAAACATGAACAGAGGGGAACAGTTTTTCCTGAAACACATCCATGCAACGAAGTGCCAAGCAGCAGACACAGAACATGGAAGACCTCTACCCAGAGTTGGAAAGATCTCTGCTGCAGACAGGACATTTGTATCTCCCCCAAATCCATATGTTGAAACCTAACACCCAAGGTGATGGGAGGAGGGGTCTTTGGCGGGTGGTTAGGTCGTGGGGGCAGAGAAAAAGCAAGTTGCAGGATAATATCTAAAGTATGATTCCATTTACCTAAGAAATGTGTGTGTGTGTGTGTGTGCGTGTGTACATACACGCATGCATCAATTGCTGAAAAAGGATTGGAAAGACACACATATGGCTTTGTGGGTTGCCTCTGGGGAAAGAGTGATTGCAGGAGCTACGGAACAAGGGACCAGTTAGCCCTGCTGAGAGCACGCTCTGCGCTAGGCACCACCCCAATGCTTTCTGCATGTGTATTTAGTTCACCTGATCCTCCCAACAGCCCATTGTACAGATCGTAACTGAGGCACAGAGAATTCAAGTCACCTGCTCAAGGCCTTGCAGCTGGCAAGGGGACCTGTGCTCTTGAGCTTGCCCTATACAGCCCCTGGAGAGAGACTGTCATATTTTACTTTATATTCATAGGTATTTCTGGAATCTTTTACAATGAGAATGTATAAATGTATGTTTATAGAACTGAAAAAGAAAAGGGAAAGAAAGAGGGAAAAACAAATAAACCTTAGTCTCTGTTCTCCTTTCTCCTGGGCCTTGGCCCTTGGCAGCCCCCTGCCCTGCCCCCTGCACTGTGGCCTGGATCCCTGAACCCTGCTGCACTTAGGGGGTGCTGGCCACCACTAGGCTTTCAGCTCTCTGAGGCCCCTCGAAAGGAACTGCCAGGGGAGACCCTGGGTTCAGCAGTAGAGCCCCAGTGGTCATCTGGCCCTTCATCCTGGGCTGTGATAACTGAGGTTTAATACAGGGAGAGCCTTCCCCACACTGCCCAGTGAGTCAGGGGCAACCTGGAGCCAGTCCGGGTCTCTTAACGCCAGTTTGAAATGGTGCTGCCATGGGCTGTCCCTCTGTCTCTGAGACATGACATCCCATTCTAGGGAGCTTTGTTCTCTCAAGGTCTTTCCATGGTCTCAATGGGCAGCCTCAACCCTCTCCTCCCACAGAAGTGAATGTAGAGGCCTTGGCTCCTTCCCAGCTGAGAACACCTGGCCTGCCACACTGGATTTCATCTCAGGAATAAGAAACTGAGGACCTCAAGTGTGTTTCACTTGCTGTCTTCTGGGAGCTAAGAGGCCTTTCCCGCCTCTCCCCCTTGGTCTCAGATCCCAGGTCCGTCTGCAATTTCATTAACCTCCTGTTTTATCAGCTGTTTCTCTTGTAGGGCCTCCTAGACCCCAGGACTACTGGGCTGCTGGGTGGGGACAGACCACAGGAGGTGACAATGGAGGCGGGCAGAGGGCTAGGAGGCCAGACAAGGGGGCTAGGCATGAGGGAATGGCTTCCTTCTCTGCTCTGTCTGCTTCGTTCTGCTTCTTTCAGCTAATGGTGGAAGTTGGGGCATGGGGGTTTGGACTTTGGGATCAGTCTGGGGTTCCTGCTTTGCTCTGTGGAAAAATTGTTAACTGAGCCCAGCTCTTGGGCTGCAAAACAGCATCATAGGTGCGTCTCTGAGGATGGTGGGATGAGAGCAGATGAGGCCCATCTAAGAGAGCTCCTGGCCTGCCCCCAAGACTGCTATCACCCATCTGAAGTTACCCTGTTGTTCACATACTCTTCCTCCCCTGGGAAGTATGATTCCTAGGGTAGGCCCAGCCCTTAGACCAGCAGGGCCCAGCAACTGTCAAGGTCACAGGAGGAGGAGCAGGTTCCAGACACATGGTCATGACGGGTCCCTGCCTCTTCCGAAGCTCCTTCACTCCTACAGGTGCAGGCGGCTGAACGGAGGCCCTCAAATTCACATCCACTGGGAGCCTGTGAGTGAAGCCTTATGTGAGATGTAGTTTTTTTTACAGGTGTAAGTAAGTTAAAGATCTTGAGATGAGATCATCCTGTGTTTAGGGTGGGCCCCAAACCCAATGACACGTCCTTAAAAGGGAAGGGCAGAGAGAGATTTGAGACAGACACAGAGAAGGCCATGGACAGTGGAGGTGGACACTGGAGTTAGGCAGCCCCAAGCCAAAGGATCTGAATGCACCAGAAGAGGGAAGGGGCAGAACGTTGTCTCAGTCCATTCTGGCTGCTATAACAAAAACGCCCTAGCCTGGGAGGCTTAGAAACAGCAGACACTTATCTTTCATGGTTCTGGAGGCTTCTTGCTCCTCCCTGAGAGAGCTTTGAGAGGTGACATAATATTTTTAAAAGCATGGCTTGGTGGCTGTGTCAATGGGGGCTGCAAGGGGCTAGTGTGGGGGGGAGGGGAGAAAGGGCAGAGACTTGACCAGGGGTAGCAGTCAAGGCTGTAGGAGGCAATCCATTCAGGATGTGGGAAGAAGTGGGAAGATGAGAAGCTGGGCTGGGAGAAGTGGTGACACAGGAACTGGGTGCACTGTGGTGGGGGTGCCCAGGCCCCCTGCGGGGGGCCAGACTATCCAGCCTGAGTTGTGCTCTCTGGCCACTGTCCAGTTGCCAAGCTCCAGGACAGCTGCTCTTGGGTCCCTCCTTCCAGGAGGCTGGGACATATGGATTTTCCCTGACTGCCTTATTTCCACCCACTTTGGGAGCCTGAATGGGCCTCTGTTCCCTTGCCACCGGAAGCTTCTGTGCCAGTGTCTCCAGCTCCCTGACGATTGCCGAAGTCCAAGCTTGTACCTTGGTGCGATAAATTCTTTTACTGAAAGAATCAGAGGAACACTGCTGACCCCCACTCTGCTCTGGTCGGTGTGTGTGTGTGGGGGCTCTCAAGGTAAAAGATGAGTGTTTTTCAGCCAGAACCCCTCAAATAGGAGAGACTAGAAAAGGGCTAGGAGTAGGGGGAGGAGAGTGAGGCACTTGCCTGGGGCACCAAATGGAAGGGACAGCAACCGAGAGAAATAATACAATCTGTTCAAAAATCTGTATTAGAACAAGAATATCCACGATGAACATAAAAAAGTCAAAAATTTAAAAAAGACAGGCTGTTGTTTATTTTAATGATCCTGTGTGGCTCTTGTGTCCCCAACCGAGTGAGTTTAAGTGTTGACACAGGTGAGCTTCAAAGCCTGGACAACGTCGGGGTTTAAATAGTCTTTTTTTTTTTACAATAGAGCATTTATTAACTTGTCTCACTTGGTTTAAAATACGGGAGGATATTTTCACGAGTATACATGGGAGCGCACACTCTTTTCTGTGGCCTTGGGCTCCGCCGGGCGCCGCCTTCTCTAAGGGAGGCGGGAAGTGGGGCGCCGGCAGAAAGCGGGAAGGGGAGCGCGCAGCCCGCACTCCCCGGCCGAGTTCCCGCCGCGGCCGGCAGGCGTCGCTGTGGGGTCGGCGGCCAGGACCGCAGAGGGCGACGGTTCCTGAGTCCCCATCACTCACAGGCGGAGCTCGCCAGCAGGGAACTGACCCCTTGCTCAGCTCTTGGTCAACAAGGCTATCCCTGAATGTAGAGCACAAGACAAAACCCCACACATTGCTCCCCTACCCCGCAGCCCCCTGCACCCAGCCTGCAGCCCATAGGGATCCCTGGGCCCTGGGCAGCATCGCCATTGGGTGGACCATGTCTCCCGGACCCCCAGCTCACCTGGGCCATGAGGTCTCCTGCGGTGTTCCCACCTCCCCTTCTCTCCCCTCATCTCTCAACACTCATTGCTCACCTTGGCCCTTGGCCCTGGCCATCTCCTCCCTTCCCTCCAACTGTCTCTTTTGATGGATGAGTCACTCTGTCCTCAGCACTCCCAGGTCCCCAGCACTGTGGCAAACATTCTCCTCCTCCTGGTACCTGCCTTGCAAGGCAGGCCTCATGTTCATTCCTATTCTAAATTAGAGGTGACCTCGGCTCAGAAAGACTGGGTGACTCGTCCAAGGTCACACAGTGTCAGGTAGGAGAGTCTGACTCAGAGCCCAGAGCTCCCTGGCGCCCAGCTGCTCCCACATGGCCTTGTCCACAGCGTCCTCTCTGCTCCCAGCTCCCATGGCTCACTCTTGGCCCTGAGTATGGTCCTGCTTTCTAAGAGTGGTGTTATTTATTCTTTGGATTTCTGTCGAGCACCTCTGCTGGGTCAGGCCCAGGAGGTGAAGAAGCAGCCTACATTCAAGGAGTTCAGGGTCTGAAAGGCCAGACTCGTCCTGTGTGCCAGATGACCCTTCCCAGGCAGCTGGGAGCCCTCCCGAGGGGGCAGAGGCTGCTTCCTGCTTCTCCTGCAACCCACCCAGGGGTGGTAACCTCTGAGTCCCTCCTTGGGTACTGCCTCCACCATGTGCAGGAGCTGTGCAGGCCTGGCCCACGCCTGCAGGGTGCAGATAGAGGGCTTGGAAAGACAGTCTGATTCTAAGAGCTGAGGGAAAGCATTGGGGGTTTAAGGCTGTGAGGCACCAACTTTCTTTCTCACACACCCAAGGGCTGGCCCATCATACCTGACTGGAGCATCTCTCCTCGTGTGGGGTGCCCCATGCTCGAGCCTGGAAGGTCAAGGCCATCCTTGCCTCTCTCACGGGAGCACGGGGAGCGGCAGGGCCCTTCTTTCTGGATGTCTCTCCCCTGACTCCTCCCTTCCTTATCCTACCTTGCCAGGAAGGTTTCCACAGCAAAGACTAAAAGTCCCCTGACTTTTAAAAAACAAGTATAAATATCCTTCCTGGTCCTTGCAAAGCCCAGCTTTGTCTCCAGCCCTGTGATCCTGATGAAACAGGTCAGGGCCCCCAGTTCATAGGGGCCCACAACGAGCCAAGGCTGAGACACACGTAAGGGGAACCATTGTTAAGGGAAGGCCTGAGCCCTGATCCAAGGCGGGGAGACAGGCAAGGGGCGGGTGGCAGGCAAAGACCGAATGAGTGTGCGCACACACAGGAAGAACGAGTCTGTTTAATGACAAGGCTGGGTCTTGTTACAAACATCAGAAACTACAAAAGGACAGGCAGTTACACAGATGGCTGCACAAGGGTGGGACGGGAGGGGACACAGGCACAGTAACCACAGCAGCAAAACATCCTTGAGGACAATACACATGACCAAGGGGCACACACGGGGGCTCCCCAGCAAGTCTGACCCACATGGATGGACGGGACCCACTGCCAGCCAGCAGCCAGGAGGGCTGGGGGCAGAGGGCCCTTAGCCCTCAAAGCTCCAGGATGACATGGAGGCATCTGGCCTGTGAACACTGTCCTGCCAGGGCTGGCTTAGTGGCCAAGGCAGCAGGGGCTGCCGTTCCAGGTCTGCTTACCATGCCCCTCCCCCCACCCCCACCCCCAGGGCAGACATCTGTCCAGACTTCTGGCCCCGTCTGCCCTCGCCCATTTTGGAGCAAGTCAGGGAGCCACATCCTTTTGTGAGGGTTGGTAGTGGGAAGAGCCAACTCCTTTTTGTCTAGAAGTGGAGAACAGGGATGCAGGGAGTTGGCTGGCAAACGGGCTGTGCTGTGCTGAAGGCCCAGATCCTCTGTGCTGATGTGGGACCCCCACCTCTGCCCAGCCACTCTGTTCTCTGCCCAGAGCGTTACCAGGACAGGACCCTCCTTGCCCCACACACAGATGGGAGAACCAAGCCTTCACATGTGCCTGCAGATATATGTTATAGATATGTACACGTGTATATATAGAGTTAGATGTATTTATACAGAGATTGTATACAGAATATACCTAAATATATGGCAGATGTGTGTGTGCGATACTCTAGATAGCTGGTGTGGAGACCCACATGCTGGCCGGGAAGACAAAAACAGGGCTGGTTTACTTCTGGAGAGACTCACAGACTTGTCCCCAATCCCTGCCAGCTGACCAGCTAGGTCTCTAACAATGAGTAGAAAAGCTAAGAGCGGGCCCAGTTCTGCAAGGAGGAAGGGTCCTCTACCCCCACAGGCCACCCGCTGCTGAGCTGCAGTCAGCATCCCGGTGGCCAGGGCCACCTCCTGGCGGCTCCAGGGGGGACTGTGGCCGCTGTGGAGCCTGCCTCTTTCCCGGAAGACGAGCCAGGGATTCCTCCAGCTTCCTTGGCACCCAGAAATGGAGGGACAAGGAGGGTCTTCAGAACTCGGCCTTCTGCTCAAGGTGCTGTCAGGGAGAGAGGGGAGGAGAGAGGGGGTCCTATGGCCCCGGAGAGGGCAGCGTGGCCGGTGGGCTGTGGACGAGATAGGAGATGGAGGAACAGGTTACAAGGGGCATGGAGTGGGACAGGGAACCTGGGGGGCAGGAGAGAGGGACCAGGACAGCAAGAAAAGACACCATCTGCCAAGAGACCCAGAGCAGTGCCCTTGAGAGCAGCCCGCTAGACCCACGTTCTAGGCCCCTTTCTGCTAGTTAGGAACCTGCCATGTGGCCTCAGGCAAGTCAGCTGGCCCATCTGGAGCCCAGATCTTTCTCAAATGTGGACGATGTCTGCCTTGCCTGCCTCTGTGAGAATCGAGTGACATCAAGTGTGTGAAAGCGTTTCCCAAACTGCAAACCATACAGACGGGAGCTCTTCTTCTATTGATTCTGAGATGCATTCACTCTCTGGCGGGCCTGTCTGGTACTCCCTCTGGCCACCCACAGGCATTCTCTGTATGTGCAGCCCCCTGGTACTCGTCACCATACCCCCAACCTCCCAACTCCCCCACCCACAACAGCACACACACACCCCAAAGCAAAGACAGTTCAGTAAACAGAGGCGTCTGGCCCACCATTGCTTCCTGATAAGAGAAGTTGGATGGAGGCCCTCTACGACTCTGCTCTGTGACTCCCGCCCCCACTCTGAGACCACGTGGACCTCCACAGTAGGTTGGGTCTGGAGGGCCAGGCCCAGGGGACATGCCTTTTTGGGGGCCACACCTGGGCACTCAGGGGACCAGAGTTGGAGACAGAGTGTGCAAAGGGATGAGAGGACAATCCCCATGACTTCACAGCTGGGGGAACCCACACACGAGGCGCCCAGGCCTGGTGGGTGCAGAGCCCCGGCCAGTCCCCACTGCAGCCCATCTCCATCCAGTCCACACACAGCTGAAACAGGCAGAGGGGAGATTTTGGCAGTTTCCTAATGTTTGGGGTTTGGCGAGATTTGAGTCCCAGGGGTCCAGCTGGGGCAAGAGAGGGGAGGGGACAAGGCTTCGTTTCGGGAAACATTGTCCATGTGTTTCTGATTCACTGGGGTTTGTACCGGCCAGCTCTCTCTCTCCAGTCCCTCTAGGCCCCTGTAAAAAAGCCCTTTTCTCTAGAAGCAGGAAGTCTTGTCTCCTGGCTATAAACAAGCTCATCTTTGGCGGCAGGGCCCGCCTGGGGAGAGGCGTGGGAGGGCAAGCCCCCTTCCCCTCACTGACCCCTCCTTGGCCCCTCTGTCTGCTTCTGGCCATGCCAGCACCTCCTCTGGCAGGTAAAAGCCTGCCTCTTCCTGTTCCCCGGGGTCTGGGGCAGGCCAGGGCCCAGCTGCACACATCTGGAATCACTGCCTGGCTACAGCCAGCAGCTCCCGAGGACTCCCTCTCCCTCTCCTGGGGTGGCAGCGGTGGGGGAAGGGACCAAGAGCAAGCTGGGGCCAGCGTGGTCCGTGGCAGGAAGGTCAGCAGGCCTGGCCTCCCCAGACTGTCCTCCGGGGCCCTCCTCCGGAGTTGGGCCGGGAGGCCTGTGAGCAGGAGGTCCTCGGGCTCCCTGCAGCTCGGAGTCCTGGGAGGAGACGCCACTTTTTCCATGGGAAACTGCTGGGAATGTCTCTCTACAACGCGTGTCCCAAGCCGCTGGCTGACCCTTGCTTCCCATTCCCGCCCACGCTCCTCTCCCTCCTTCCTACTCCGGCTGGCCTCCACCCCTCCATTGAGCTCCCAGAGCTGGCTGCCCCTTGGGGGCCCAGGCAGGCCGGAGTGTTCCCAGCCACCATGTCTGGGGGCCAGCCCTCCCTTCAAGCTCCGAGTCAGCTGGAGTCACTAAGGCCGCCCCCCTCCTTGAGCCAGTCTCTTGGGGCTCTCACCCCGGAACTGGGCACCTGGCCTCTGGGATCAGGGTGTGGGGAGCAGCGCCCACTCAAGCCCCGCACGGGCTCAGACGTGTGCCTGCGTGTGCACGTGTTCTCGTGATTCTCCTGGCTCCAGCCCTGTTGAGGCAGAGGCGGGAGGGAGCACCGGGCAGCGTTCGACGGAAAACAGCCCCATGTGATTGGTGCCCAGGGAGGAAGTGGCTGGAGCTGGCCTGGGCTGCCTCCGGGCCTGATGAGCCAGCCTTCCTGCCTGGGACAGCCACAGCTTGGGGTGCTCTGGGTGCTCCTGTGTAGGGAGGGGATGTCTCTGCCTGAGGACAGCTTGTCCTGGGCTCACCGATCTGCACAGACACTCACAGGGGCACTGCGTGAGAGCTGGCTCTTTCCTACAGCCCCTGTTCTTAGATGTGTCAGACCCCAGACCCAGCCTTTTGGAAGGGTTCCTGCCCTGGCAGTCAGCCCCTGGGCCCCAGGAAAGATGGGAGGCAGAAGAGGACGTGGCAGGGAGACTGCCCAGCCCACCCTCACCCCTCCTCACGTGGTGGCGTTGGGGACCTGCTGCACCCAGCCCACTTCCTTGTAGGCAGCGGTCACGTGGCTGTAGATGAGGCCCCGCAGCTTGGCCCAGGCTCTCTGAGTCTCAGGTGGGAAGTCATTCGCAAATTCTTCAGCGATCACCTCCAGAATGACCCCGGAGAGGATCTGGGAGCGAAGGGAGGAATGGGGAGTAAATGCTGGGGCTTCTGTCCCTGAAGCCCCTGGGGCCCCCAAGCACCCCTTCTGTTATTCGTAACACAACAACCCTGCGGCTCTGGACCCAGCCCCAGATCCTGCTGCCCCTCCAGGGGAAAAGCAGTGCCCTAGGCGGGCAGTCCCGCTGCCCTGCGTCACCCTCCCAGAGCCTGCAGGCTGCAGATGAGCTCTGGGGCTGGGAGCAGGCTGGGTGGGAGGAGGGCAGCCCCCGCCCGCCCTGCAGCATACCTTGAAGTACACAGGCTCCACCTTGTGCTTGAGGGCATGGGCTTTGCCCACGAGGGCCAGCACAGAGGACACCTTCTCGGGGTCATGTAGGTTCTCCACGACAGTATTGAGGGCCCCCATGACCCGGCAGGCATGCTTCCTCAGCTGGGGGCTCCGCTCCATTTCCAGGGGCTCCTCCATGTGCTTGAACTGGCTGAAGTACTGCTTGGCTGACGGGAAGTTCACAAAGAACCTGGGGGAAAGGAAGGGGGGGCGGTCCTGAAGCGAAAGCCAGGACAATGAGGGTGTGCAGCGGGAGGAGCACAGACCTTCCCTCTGAGCTGGCTCACAAGCAGCCCCCTACCCATTCTAGCTACCCGTTCTGGCCATTTCTAGCCACCGGACTTGCTCAGCCTGGCAGCTTCGACTTCCCTGCTTCTTGCCTCCTTTCCAAACCCTACATGCCCTTCAAGTCCTGCCCCAGTCATGGCAGAGGAGGTAAGAGCTCCAGTTCTGGAATCCCAGCTGGTGTGGCCTTGGGCGAGTTATTTAACTTTTCTGAGCCTCAGTTTCTTCTCCCATGAAATGGGCATCATTGTTCCTCTCTTGTTGTGGGTGACTGTGAGGCTGAATGGAGAAACTGAGTAGGGAGCCCTCAACACAATGCAGACATGGGATCAGAAAATGCCAGGCTTCATTACAGCAGAGTGACAGCTCTCTTTTAAACAAAGTAATGCCCAGGTGACAGCTCAGGGCACTAGCCAGCGGGGGCAGTGAGATTCAGTCAGCCTCTTGCCTCTTTACCGCCCTGCTTCCCTCCTCAGCCCGCAGCAAAAACTGACTGGCTGATTTAACTAAAGCCAGCTGACTTCACCTGTCCAGTGTGTTTCTGTAATATTTCATGTCTGCCCATATATCTTCCCTCTCCCACAAGCCGGGGCACTCCTGGTGGCAGACCCAGGTCCTTCCAGTTCTTCTACTCCAGTTTATCTGAAATTGTCTCATTTCCCCCAAATACCACTTTCATTAGGTTACTCTCATGCTCAAAAATATTCAGTGGCTCCCCATGGTCTCCTGGACAAAGTCAAACTCCTTAACCTGGCATTCTAGGCTTCTCACACACTCCCACTCCAAGCTCATATCCACATTCTCCCGTACAAGCGTGCCGTCTCTGCTCCAGCCCAGCAGCTCCACTCACCCTTGTAACATTCCTTAGGTGTGCCAGCCTTCCTCCCAGACAGGGGCATGCCTTCCTTACTCATTCCCCGTGTTGGACTTGCCTCTCCTGCAATACCCAGGCTGGCCCCGGGCTACTGCTTTCCACCTCAAGGTCACTAGTGGGTTCCCTGCCACCTTTTCCTGAGTCTTCCCTTTCTGCCTGTTGGACGGAGCCCCACAGCCCAAGGGCAGAGCTTGGGTGCCCTGCATCTTCTGACCCATCACCCTGGCCCAGGGCCCTGCAGTGTGCAGGATAACGTTAAGGACACTTGCACTCTGTCTTCTAACCAGAGCTGGACATAATGGGAGGCACAGGCCCAGACTCAATCAGAACTTATGTAATTTAGCTGAGGCCTCAGAGAATGTGTGGAATGTCTTGTGCCTGTTTTTCCATGTTGTTTCACACCTTTAGAGCGCCTCCCTTCGTGATCAGAGAGAGCTGATAATTTGCCAAAACAACCCTTTGGCCAGGGGTCAGTCCCAGATCTGAGAGCTGGAACAGACGTGCAACGAGCATCTGGCCTAAGCCATCCCTTCAGGCAAGGAAGCGGCTGCTGGTGAGGGAGTGACCGGGACACAGTCCATGTGGAGACCCGGGAGGGCCCCTCTTGGAAGCCAAGTGTGACCTTGGGCAAACCACTTCACAACCTCTGTCTGCAGAAGTGTGACAGGACTCCCTCCCCATTGATACTTCACAGATACACCATGAGGACAAATGAGGCAAGAGTCTGAAAATATACTGGACTTTTCTGGAGAAGCATTGTAATGAAAGACAAATGTAAAACATCCAATCTGGACTTAAATGAGGAGCTCAGACTTTGGGGGTTTTACACTACAATAAACATCATGATTTCTGTTTGTCTCGTGTGTCACAATGTGCACAGTAAGCATCTCCACCTGGTATTTCACTGCCACAACTAACTAGGTATTATAGCCATTTTACAGAAGAGGAAATAACAGGAAACTTACTGAGCACTTACTATGTCATCTCATTAATGTCTGCGATACCCTCCTGAGGATGGCACTTTTGTCCTCATATTCTGGATTAGAAGCTGATGCCCAAGGCTGCCCAGTGAAGTAGGTGGAGGGCCAGGAAGGAGCCCAGGTGGTCCCTGTTTTGATGGATTCCCCCAGAGACCGCTATGCAGGGGGGGTGGGAGACACAACAGAGCCTGGGATCCAGTGAGTCTCCTGCCTCAACAGCTGTGCCTGAGGCACGATGGCTCCAGGGAGCCTCTCCTCCAGGCCAGGGGAGCCTGGGGGCCGAGTGTTCTGCGCCCTCACCTCGGCTTCTTTCCCTAGCACCTCCAAGTGTACTCCTGAACCTCCCAGGCTGGGCCTGTGCTGGGGAGAAGCCTCCACAGCCAGCCTTGGGAGCTTCTCAGCTCCCGGAGGCATCTGGGCTTCCAGGAGAGCCCGAAATAGGTTGTCTGTGTGTGAGGGGGAAGGCGTCAGAGTTACAACCAGGAGAGAGCCTTTGTAGAGCAGGGGTGTTCCCTCTTGGTGGTGGAGATGTGCGGTCGGGCTCAGACCAGGGCACCACCAGAGTGGCTGCTAACTCCTGGGATGGTGGTGGGGTGGGGGTGTGGCTGGCCTCAGCTCAGTGCAGAGGGAGAGGGTGAGAGTGGTAGGTCGGAAGGCTGGAGTCCTGGGCTCTCACTGGGGCCTGTCCTTGTGATGTGTGGGTGAAGACAGGAGGGAGTTGTGACAAAACTGAGGGGCACGGGATCTGGGGAAGGCCCTTTGGGACACTTGAGAAGCTTATCTGTTTTGCCCGTACCCACCTTTAAGATGCAACCCACCACCTGCCACAACTGGCCAGGGCCAGGGGCAGATAGCAAGGGAAGGAGAAAAGAAAGGAAAAACAGGCTGGTGGGGCGTGGGGCTGCCAGGGGCAGCAGGGGTGGGTCGGGTGGAGGATGGCTGGGTATCAGGAGGCCAGATCTGAATGCTATCACAGGCTTTGCCCGGTTAACTGTGGGCCTCTTTCTGAACACAGAGCATACTGGCAAACGCCACCCCCAGCCCAGCCCCAGCCTGGCTAGGAGTCAGAGTGGGGTGCAGAGAGAGAGAACACCTTGACAAGGTCTCAGGAGCAGCTCAGCATTCAGTTCCTTCTTCTGCAGCCCCCACTCCTGGGGAGGCTGAATAGTACCCCAGGAGCTGGATACTGGACACATCCCCCCTCTCAGTGACCCATGTGTGCACCTGGGTGCACCCTGAGACCTGGTTGGCCCATGGGTGCCGACATCCACAGCTGAGAGCCGCCCTCCAGGGATGCAGTACATCTGTGACACCTCTACCCACCGCGTGCTTGTGTGGGTGCTCTCTGAATGTCTGAGAGCTTTGGGATCTGAAAGCCCCTCTTAGCTTCCCACCACCCCGGCTGGGTCTCTGGGCCTGGGAGCCGCCAAGACAGTTGCCCCCCTTCCTCAGGCATCTCGAACTCAGGAGAGCTGCTTGCTTTTCTTCCTCCAAAAATTGTTTCGAAGTTGGAATGAGAGCATATCAGTATGGAGCTGGGTGGGTCCCAGGCTTGGGGGAGGCAGAAGGGAGAGAGTGTGCAGGAGAGAGGCGCTGGAGCCAGGGCCGGGGCCAGGTGTGGAGACAGGCATGCACCTCAACCATCCTTTCAATGAGTGAGGCTTCCCCGCTCTTCAAGAAGATTGCCCTGCTCTGTTCTAGATTTGACAGCTGCACTCTGCCAGTAACGGAGGGTTGAGGTGAGTGTGGGTCTGGGGCCTCTCTGCCCGCACTCCTGAGGACCAGCGTGTGTGGGAAGAGAGCATCGCTCTTTAGTTAAGAGTCAGTTTCTATCTTGCAGGGGTCGGGGACCTTAACCTCGTAGGAATGGTGTGCACCCCCGTGTGTAGGTGTAACAGCGTCACTCTGTATGTGTCCCTCAGGGGCGTGTGGTGCTTGAAAGACCCCTGAGCCCAAGACTATGACCTTTCCTCTTCAGGTGGAGGTTTCAGGGTGGGGCCCTGTCTTCTGAAGCTTCTCCCTTCCCTCCAGCAAACTCAGCAGGGCTTGCATGCTAGAGGGCTGTCTGATTCTCCACTCACCTGTGCCTCCCCTGAGAGTGCCCTGCTGCCGGCCTGTCCCCTAGGGGCAGGAGGAGGCCAGCTGGGAGAAGTGGACCTCGGTGGTCTCCTATTTCTGACCTATCATCTCTTGTCCTTTGCTCTGTTCTTCCAAGGTGCTTTGAATATAGAAAGAGGCCGAGATGGAGAGAGGGGGCTTCTTGGCTGAGCTTCAGTTTTCCCAACTCTAAAACGGGGAGTCCCCAGTGCCCCCATTTAAAGGTCTGGTAAAATGTGTGTCCTTAATGGTACGGTTGGGTGGCTAGGGTCCCCAGTGAGACAGCATGGCTGGCTGAGCGAGTTGTTCTAAGGCCAGGGGAGAGAAGGGGGTCAGAGGTGCCCTCTTCGGCTGGCTTCTAGGTCCTGGTGAACCCTGCACCCAGAGCCAGGGCTTCACCCCCAGGGCACCTCATGCTGCCTGCACCCCGGCTAGCCCGGCCCAATAGCTGCTGGGGAGGTGGCACTGGAGCTCGGACCCGGGGCCCGAGCCCGCCCCTGCCCGGAGCCACTGCCGCCCTCCCTGCCCCCGGGCCTAGCCAGGCCGGGGCGACACCTACCTCACCAGGATGGCCACCCCCACGTCCTCGCAGTTGGCATAGAGCCGGGCCCACGTAGCCTGCACCGCCTTCCTCTCTGCCTCGGACAGCTCCTCGCTCCGCTCCCTGCGCTCGATCTCCATCTCGCCTGCCACTTTCTCCATGAGCAGCTAAGCCCAGCCCGGCTTCGTTCAGCGGCGGCGGGGCACGGGGCGCTGGGCGCGGGGAGCCGGGGCCGGCTGCGTGCGCGGCTGGCGGGCGGGCGAGCGAGGGGTAGAGCGCGCCGGAGGGAGGGAGCGTGTCTGTCTGTGCGCGCCGGGTGTGTGTGTGTGTGTATATGTGTGCGCGCGCGCGCGCGTGTGTGTGTGTGTGTGTGTGTGTGTGTGTGCAGGGTATATGTGCGGGGGGCGGGGGACCGCGAGCTGGGGGCGGGGATGTGGTCTGCAGGAAAAATGTTAAAAAATAAATCCGATCCAAACCCCTAACCCCGTGTCCATGAGCCAATTCCGGCAAGGTGAAGGCTGGGCGGGGTGGGGGCGACGCGGATGGCGCCCGCCCGCCCACCCGCAAAGGCCACCGCGGACTTTGAGCGCCGGGCGGGGCTGGGGCGTAGGTGCATCGGGAGTGCAGGGGGGTCGCGAGAGGAGGGGCGGTTGCGCGGCGCGGGGCGGCGCGGGCCCCACAGGAGTGTGCCTCGGCGGGAGCGGGTCTGGGGGTCCCAGGTCCCGGCTCCCGCTGCGGGCGGCGTCGGGGCGCGTGCGTGTGTGCAGCCTTCCTGAGGGGGAATTGACTCAAAGTCAAACACTCCCAGGCATCTGCGGCGTGGCCGCCCGGCCATCCGCCCGAGGGGGCGGACGCGAGCCCCTCTGGCGGCGCCGCCGGCTCAGTTGAGCTCCCTCTCCCTCCCGGTCTCTACCGAGCCGAACCAGCCGCTGGGGGTCGCGGCGCCGTTCCCAGCTCCGGACCCCAGGCTCCGGAGGGTGTAGGACTTGGGTCGTCTCCCTACTTCAGCACCCTACTGGAATCCCCCGCTGCGCGGATGGCAGCCGGCTGTCGAGCTCGAGCGCAGGAGACCTGCGACCCCTTCCTTCCGGCCGGCACGTCCTCCCCCTCGGGGCACGCACAGGGAGTCGGAAAGAAGTCCCTGGGTGGCTTATTAATGACAGAGGCAGGCAAAAAACAGGCGCTGCCCTCAATTCCGTTCCTGGTGGAAGAAAGTCAAAAAGAGAGGCAGCCGACCTGGCAAAGCAGACCTTGTGGCGGCGGGCGGTGGGCAAGAGAAGTCTTGGGGAGACAGCTCAGCCACCAAGGTCGCGCTTAGGGAAGGGTCTGAGTCTGGAGGAGACAAATTCTTATCCTGGTGGCCCCGCTCAGGGAGATATGAGCACGATTGGACCCAAGGCAGGGACTGTGTCTGTAAGGCCCCCAGGGTCCCTACCCTGCAAGCAGCGGCTCAGTCCTGGGATGGCCAGGTCCCACCTCTGATTCCCAGTCCAAGCCTGATGCCAGAAGGGGCTGCGTCATCTGAGATGTGTGATGCCACGTGTGGGGTGTGCCGTGTTCTAAGGCTCCTTGGTGACCCTACTTTTCCCAAGACTTTGTGTCCCACTGCTCAAGTATTTCAAGAGTTTGGCTCTCCTCTTCAGCTTTGGTTTATGTGTTTATTTAAAAAATCGTCTAGCAAAGTAGAGAGCCCAGGCAACCCTCCCTGGAACCTAGTGTTCAGGTAGCTTAGCTGGAATCTGGGGCAGGGGACCTCTTGACATAGCCTCCATGTCACTTGAGGGAAGGGAAATCGAATGTCTTCTCCTGGGGGTCTTGGAGAGGGACAGAGGCAAGTGAGTGGGCTCAGTTTCTTATTTCACTCTCGGACCCGTGCCTGCTCCATATACTGCCTGTTCCGAGAGCGAGCACTCCACGCTGGGCTCCCTGCCCATACTCCTCTGATAGTTTCCCAAAGCTGGTGAGTGGCCTTCCAAATGGCTGCCCAAGAGACTCCACTGTGATGTAGAAAGAAAGCGGAAGAAACCTTAGTTCCATTTATTTTTATCTCATGCTTTACAAGTTTATGTATGTCCACAGGGCAGGATTGTATCTGCTCAGTAGTATATTATACCATTTCCATGTGGATACACATCTATTTTGAAAGTGCACACTTAAGTTCTGCATTTTACCAAAGAGGGTATATAATCAGAAATGTTTGGAGAGGAATGTCCGAGGGTAGAGCTGAACCACTTAGCCAGCCCTTTACTCTCTGGCCTCCCTCATCTTTCTGGCTTCATCCTCTGCAATTCTTCCCCTCTCCTCATTGCTCCAACGCCACTTAACTTCAGTTGCTGGAACATGCCCTGCACTTTCACGTCGGCATTGCTGGCAGTCTTCTGTCTAAGGCCCATCCTTCCTTGAGCGCTCCCAAATCCAGCTCCTCCTCTTTGAAGCTTCCTCTGATGCTCGCAGCACCTAGACTGCTCTGTAGGAACTTTTAATGGCCTAAGTCACTGTGCTGTGGTCATTTGTCTAACCTACCAGTGCGCTTGTCTAGACTATAAGCCCCTTGAGGGTCAGGCCCAGGTCTTAGTCATATCTTCATCCAGAACAGATTGAAGCCAATTTACCCTGCCTCTCTGGGGGACAACCTGGGCCCAGTGAGGTTAATCAGCCTTCACAAGGTCGGGGCTGCTGACCCCACTAATCAGCTTGAGCCTCCTAATCCATTGCCAGCAGGAAGCTCAGGACGGACAGCAGGGCTTGTGAGAGCTGGTGGCGGCCATTTTGGCCTTCTTCTGCAGACTCAATCTGGGAGGGGATGGGGCAGCTGTGCCATGTGCACCACCCTCTTCCTGCTCAGCACCTTGGCCATGCTCTGGCGCCGCAGATTTGCCAACAGGGTCCAACCGTGAGAAACCTTTGGGTCATGGGGTGGGGAGAAGCTACTGGGCCAGACTCCAGCCAGCTGAAGGTGGGTGGGGGCTGCCTGGACCTCCAAAGAATCCCAGAGAGGTTCCCCTGACAGGGGGAATTTGCTCAAAGACACTGGTTGCTGCCTCCAGCCCCAGTCCAGTGTGGCTAGGCCTTGCAGAGAAGCAGGAGAGGGGTCTGGGGTCTGGGTGCTGCCCACAGTCCTTTCTGTCTTTTCTTTCCTCCCACAGGGAGCCCAGTGGAGTAGATGGGGCAGTTATAGGCAGCAGCTTGGAAACAGACCTCCAGTCCTCAGGCAGGTAAGGCCAAAGAGAGTCTGGGGTGGAGGAGTGAGGATGCTGTCAAGGAAGCTGCTCCTGTTCCATCCCCACTGTGGCTGTACAGTAGTGTGTGCATGCCTGATGCTGACCCCTGGCCCCAGCCACCCTGGTACTTGTATGCCTGCCAGGCAGGCTGAATGTGTTTTCTCCAGCTGGGAGCAGGAGTCCCCAGCCCCTCCTCTGCACCAGAGCTACTTTGCCTTGCTTGTCCCAGTGCATGGTGGTCCCCAGGGTCCCTTCTGTGGGAAGTGGAGAGAGGGATGAGGCAGAAGCAGCTCTGGGTGGCTTTGCTTGCCTTCCCTTCCCCCTCCCTCTCCCGCTATCCCCACCCAGCTAGAGCGCTTCCACGGCCTGAACCTTCTGCACGATTCGCTGTCCAGTTCCCAATAGAAGGCACTGGAGGAGCATGACATCATCAGCACTGAGTGCCATTGGCTGGGCAGCCCCTGAGGCAGGACGCTGTCTCCAGTGGCCACAAAGTTAACTCTTCCCTAGGCTGGAGCCATGTGGCCTTTACAAGGGGTGAACTTTTGGGAACTTTGGACTTTTCCCTCCCTGGGTGATCTGTGCCCTTTGATGAGAAGGGCTCCTATCCTCAGCAAAACACTGGAAAATCAACAAATACTTACTAAGGACATACTGGCATGTTCTTTTGTGCCTAGGACCTGCCTAGTGTGGGAGACTTATCTGCAGAGCGACAGTCTCTCCCACAGAAGCATCTCCTATCTCTTAAGTACTGTTGCTGCTTCTCACACCCCTAGTGAGGCAAAGAGCTGGATGCCCCTGGGCTCCAGGCCCCCTGGAAGGAGGGTGTCTCCCCAAGGGCTCAGGTAGCTGAGATCAGCAGGCATTCATGCATGCAATGGGCCCCTTAGAGATGTGGAGACTGGTAAGCTCAGAACTGGAGTCTTTCTCTGTCTAGGCCCCTGGTTTCTCAGTCCGGGATTCCCTGGGGTTCTGAATGTCAGAAGGCCCACTGGGGCGCCCTGGGCATGAGCAGGAAACAGGCATTTCTGTGAAAGCCTTCCTCGACATCTAGGCTGGCTGAGATGGTCACAATTGTGCATAATTACTACTTCTGGTGAAATGGGCAGACATATGTAAAATGACCATGACTGTGCCTCACATGTAGGAGGCCCTAAAAGAGTCTGGGTCTGGAGTTGGGCAGTCAGAGTTTAAATCCTGGCTCTCCTCTATCTGAGACTTTGGGAAAATTATGTAATCTTTTTATTTCTATGTAAACTGGGATTAACAACAGGGTGGCTGTGGTGTGTCTGTGAGTTTAAATTGAGAGTCTCGTAAAGCACCAGGCACAGAGCATCTGCTCAGTAAATGCTGGCTGTTCTCTTGTCATCTGACACTTGATCAGCCTTTGCACTTTCCCAGAGGTTTCTCACATACTAACTTACTTGGAAGTCAACAGCCCCAAACGGTTGGCAGAACAAGTGTTTCCAGCTATTGTTAACGGCAGGGTAAAGTGATGGACCCCAGATGTAAACTACCTGCTCAAGGTCAGCCATCCAATTTGTGGCTGATGTGAGACTGACAAATCCCTGACTCCAGGCAGTCTGTCTCCTCTACATGGAACAGGCCTGGATTTCCTGTCAGGAGAGGAAAGCCACATCTGGGACCGTCAGGCTAGGCCTGGACTGGCGTGGCTCAGCCAGTAGGAAGCTCTTGTCTGTTAACTCCTTGGAACCCAGTTAACTGGGAAAACTGGCCTAACATCTAACACCTTCTGCAGATGATGGCTGCCATGGAGGGCTGGCCTAGAGTAGCAGCAGGGGTAAAATTTCTGCTCTCCAATTCCACATTCATGAATTCCAACTGATTTCTTAGGTGCTACCCCTCAATAGTGGGGTGAATCACTAGGCATGGGGCAGGAAGAAAAGGAAGGCCGGAAATGTGGGCAAGTCATCCTCTTCAGTCCTCTGACTGTGCTTTTCTCTGTGTAGGGAGAAAGAGCCTCTGAAGTAAGCCCTCACCTCTCCAGGTGGATTCAGCCCTGGGGACTGAGATCAACTGGCTCAGGCAGGTAGGGCCTACAGTGCACCTGGAGGGCAGAGGGCAGGGCTGGTGTTCAAGGAAGAATATGGGAGGCCTGGGCAAAAGGGAGCAAAGCAAGTCATCTTCAGCTCTATGGTCACGGATGGAGGTTAAGAGCAGGAGGGTGGACAACCTTCCATGAGCTCCTGCTTTGAACCTGTTATGTTCCAGGCTACAGGGCAAGAGTTAGTTTTAAGAGATCATTTTCTAGGCTTGGGGATGAGAGGGTGGTCATGCTGGGGGCCTGAGGGTAGTGGCAAAGGACTTCTAAGGGAGAGGTGGTGTTCTGGAATGTGCACTCGGCAACACAAGCCCCCACCTTGGCATAGGCTGATCTGGTTTGGCTTTCTGTTTCAGCTCAGGTGTCGCGGTGCCCAGCACCCCAGAGAGAGGCTGTGGTGGAAGCACTGGCAGCAAGAGGGAGGATGGGAAAAAGCAGATATGGGAGAAGGTAGGCTCCTCCCTTTCAGCCCCTGGACCTGCCAGTCCTCATGTCCCCCCAGGCCCGGCCTGGGGCTCCTGAGACAAGGCCTGGCTGGTGGTACAGGCAGAAAGGTAAAGGTGTTCATTGCTCTGGGATGGGATGGGCTCCCCCCGAGTCCCTGAGGCTACTCAGAGGCAGGCCCAGATACAGGGACTCAGTTGGGTCCAGCCAGTTAACTCTGGGGCAGCTCCAGCAGCCCAGTCCAAGGGCAGGAACAAGTAGGGAGTGAGGAGACCCCAGAACCTAGGACAGCTAACAGCTCATGTCTACTACGGAAGGGCTTCCCATTTAATCTTTATTCTCCAATCTAATCCCCACGATAACCCATGGAGACTGGTTATTATCCACATTTTAGAAATGAGGACACAAAGAGAGAAGTTAAGTGCCCAGTGTCACCTGGCTATTAAATGGGGGACCCCAGGCTTATATGGAGGCTGTATAGATTCCATGCTCTTAACCACCATGACACAAGCCTGCCTGAAACTACCTGGAAGTCTGCAGCTGTTTGGTGAGAGATAGCCTTTCACGGGCCTGGTCCCCTGTCTCTGGCAGCTCAGTAGCTGTGGTTAAACCCTAGCTGTGGTTCAGGGCTGTATGGTGTGTGGTGTCCATTTGCCATGGTGGCACTCACTTCCTTCCTCTGGCATTTTCCTCTCCTTGGTCCCCAGAGCTCACCCTGTCACTGGCTGCTCTGCTGCAATTATCAATAAGAAGTGCCATTTGGATCTGTGATATGTCTCCCTACAGCTGGATGGAAGCAACCCAGAGCCTGTCCTCCAAATGTGTTGTGTGTATGCGTGTGTGTGTGTGTGTGTGTGTTCCAAACGGGCAGTAGCACGTGGGAAAGGAAAAGCATGACACTTGTTTTTGCCGATCTGCTGAATGCTCAGTTACGGTGGTGGCCTCCTTTGCCCCCAGCTGCTCTGACATTTTTCTCTCTTTACAGTCCTGCCTGATCCGGAGCAGAGATAAAAGCAGATTTCCGCTTCTGCTCCCTGAGATCCAGGCGCAGACCCTGTAGGCAGCTACTCCCCACTGTCTCCAAGCCATTCATCTTCCAAAGCCCCCCACCCCCACATGCACGTGCATCTCCCCTCCTCACCCAGCCCCCACTGCCCACCACAGCCCCTGCCCCTGCCTTTCAGGAAGCAGATGAGTTCTCCTGACAGCAGTCCCTCAGCCGCCACTCCGCCGCTGAAGGGAAGGAAGCAAAGAGTGAGATGCACAGGTAGAGGGCACCCACTCTGAAGCCATGGGGGAGGGCTGCTGGTACTGCGGGGAGCCTGGCAGTTCTGTGGCAGCCTCCAAAAAGTAGGGCAGGGTGCAGGCAGAGGAAGGGTCACACCAGGGGAAGGAGCTCTATGCCGGAACCAAGTCAGAGCCCCACTGCCCACCTGACATGGGCCCTGAGTTCGTGATCACCTGTCTCAGCTCCTGTCAGCCTTCTTTCTTCTGGAGGTATCAGCCTTCCTGGTGACAGGACTGTCAGGCTGAGGGCCAGAGGGCACTGTTGCTGGGACCCAGTCTGTGTTTCCTGATCCTATCTTTGCATTCATTCTCTAATCTATTTGCCATGTTTCTGTCACTTCATCCTTGCCTCTGTTCTCTGCTACTTCTGAGTTGCCTGTCTCCTTCCACTGGTCTGGAGGAATTGTTGGGCCAAGGTCACCTAGCTGTACTGGGGCTGGCTCACAGCCCAGACACACATTCACAAAGCGACACTCCATTGCGGCACTGTTCTAGGAACATGCTAAAGAGGCTGCTCTTCATCCTGGATGAAGGGAGGGAAGGCAGGAAGGAGGGTTACTGGTGACAGGAGAGGTGTCTGCCTGGCTTTGAGGGTGCCCGGTCACTGGCAGCTGGGGTGCCATGTGGGCTGGGAGGGAGGGGCTCTCTCCCTCAGGGAGCAGGCTGGCTTTGGTGGGAGCAGACTGTGTTTACACCTTCCCCCCACACCCAGCCCACGCTCGCCTCTTATTCCCAGGGCTCTCCCACCCCTGGGCTCTGCACAATCTGCACATTTGCAGCTCCTGCTGCAGAAAGTTGCCACCCTCAGCCTAGCACTTCTCTACAGAAGCTGCCTGGGACTGAGGCCCCCCCCTTCCTCAGCCCACTCCCTCTCATCACAGCAGGACAGGGGTTGGTGTGAAGCCCATGGTGGGGGTGGACCCAGGGACCCCAAGAAACTAAGTCCTTCTCCCCTCCCATTTCCTTGGAAAGAGCTGTTGCTTGGAAAGGGGAGTAGGAAAGTTCAGGAGCTTGGTGGACTAACCATAATAGGAGGGAGGAGATTAAGAGCAACTAGAGAGACAGAGCTGAGGCAGAGAGCTGTGTCACTCAGGGTCCAGCATGCTGCCTAGGAAATAACTAAGAGGAAGAAGTCCAGAGTCTTGAGTACTGGATCTGAACCTTGACTCCGCCATGACTTCCTACCTCTGTGGCCTTGGGTAGCTGACTGAACATCTGTGTTTTGGTTTTCTCATCTGTAAGATGGAGATAACAGCAACCTATCTCCCAGAGTTACTGTAAGGGTTAAATTAGATAATGTGTATAAAGTGCTTAGCATGCTTAGTGAGTGTTCAACATATGTGAGCTGTGTGATTGTGTTAGTGATCTCTCAATTACTGAATAATTAGTAATTTCAGAACAATTAGCAGATTCAGAACAGTCAGAGTCCTTTACCTTCTTACCCCAAGGCCCCTTCTGCCCTATCTTTCCACACACAGAACAGCTGGGTGACAGGCAATTCTGACACAAAGTTAGAGGATGGGGGTGGGGTGGGGGTGGGGGGAGTGCTGGGTGGCGGGTGCCTAGTAAGACCGAATGAGAGAGCATATCTGTTATCTGTGTGTGCCTAGAACCCTGTCCCAACCTCCAGTGGGAGTACTGGCCTGGACACCTTTCCCCAACTAGCTGCTTCCCCAAACGAATCTCAGCTCCTAGAGAAGACAGGAGGTGGTTGCCCTGATGCTTTTCCATCCTGTCTGAATGCTAATCTCGCTGCTGGTTGGAGCCTGAGTGACAGGGAGAAGGCTGCTCTGAGCTGCAGGGCGGCCAAGGGAGCAGCCAGGAGCAGGAAGGTGCTATTGTCTGCTACTTCTGTGGCTGAGACGCAGGGTTGCTGCCAGTTTGTCCTGGAGATTGAAACATGACCAGACAGCGAATGAGGTGGTGGGGGTGCAGCTGGGTAGCAAGGGAGGCCACCAGAGCAGCTGCTGCTGTCTGGTGTCACCCTAGGGTGCAGATGGGAGTACCTGCCCATCCCAAACATGGGCTTGTGTGCATGTGGGCATGACGGTCCTGGGCGGGGGCGTAGAGCAGATGCTCTGGTCCCCGACTAGGTGGGCATTTGCCGAATCTGAGGCAGGTGCAATGGCACAAGAGCAGCTACCCCACTGGTCCCACGGGCTCCCAGGGCCCCCTCGCAGGGCCTCACTGTTAGGAAGAAGCCCAAGATCTTTAGCTAAAGGAAAGTAATACTTATTTGTGAGCCTCAAAAGAAAGAAAGATGAAAGAATGGCCGAGTGGCTTACATTTGAGGTTTACATTAATATGATGATACTTAATATTAATTAAGAATGGCTAACATGTCTTAAACACTTACTATACACTAGGCACTGTGCCAAGTACTCTATTTGTAAACATTGTGTCATTTATGAGGCAGGAACCGTTGCTACCCTCATTTACCCAATTGGGAAAGTGAAGTTTACACAACTTGCTCAAGGTCACTCACAGCTGGCAGCGAAGCCAGGCCTGGCGCCCAGGCAATGTGACACCACAGCTTACAAAGATGGTGCGGCACAGAAGGCATGAGTCTAGAGTCAGGGGCTGTGAGGAAACCCTGGGTGTGATGGGTCTACCAAGGCAGAGGTCACAAGAGCTGTGGCCCCACCCTGGGATGCCTTTGCAGGCAGGCTGGCCGGGATTTGCCAGTTATTCCCACCACTCTCTCTTCAGACAGAAACTCATCATTCAAGTGCAGATCAGACTCTGAGCCTTGAAAGGCTAGTCCTTGCCTGCCAGTTGAGGGGAGAGAGGAGAGCTCCCTTTCTAGGATCTCTCCTCCTCTTTGGGGACAAAGCAGTGGTCACTGGCAGGGATGACAGACAGTGGGAGGTCACTGCTCACAGCCACTGCTACCCTGTTGTCTCCTTCAACCAGGGGCAGAGGGCTGGGGAGAGGATAGCAGCCAGCAGCCCAGCCGGAGTGGAGGAAGGCTTTGTGGCTTGTTCTTGCAGGGGGAGGGGAGGGGAGGGGATGGGGACCAAGGCCATGGCTTCAAGGGGGAACCATTACTTAAGCTGGAAACAGGAAGGGCTTACTTAAATCCTTTTACCTAAGGACAAGAGACCCTGTCTGTGGGATGCACAGACCCCCTTGCAGGGATTAAGACTAGAGGGTGGCTGAGAAAATCAAAACAAAAAAAGACTTACTGACAAGACTATGAGCTATGAGCCTGGGTAGGAATGCGCAGTCCTGTCACTATCTGAATGCACACACACACACTTGATGCCAGATGCAGAAGCGAGCCGAAGCATTGAAATAAATTAATTTACTCCTTGATCACTTACTTAACAAGCACATATTGGGAGCCCACAGTGTATGAATCCTGTGGTAGGTGTTGGGAGTGACAAGGTGATGAAAGGGAGAGTGCCTGCCCTGCCAGTGACTACAACAGAGGAGCCCAGCCTAGGGAGCCCAGTTCTGCCAGCGCAGCCATTGCCTGGTCACGTGACTGTTTCTTCTCTGGGCCTTTGTTTCCTCATTTAATAGGCATGTGTTGAACCCAGGTGGGCTGGTGCTGAGGACATAAATGTCTAACGACCACCCTCAGGAAAAGATCTAGTAAAATGAAGGGGATGGACAGGATGACCTCTGGGGGCCCCACAGATTGTCCCAGTCACAAGAGACTTTGATGGGCTGTGTCTGGAGGTGCTTACAAAGACTCACTCACTCAACGAACTTTCACAGAGTGCTTGTGTGCCAGGTACTGAGGATACGGAAATGAATTAAGACTTCCTGCCACAGCCAACCAGAAAACTGGGCGAAATATAAGAAACAGACACTTGACGAGAGGCAGCACACAGAACAGTGACCCCATGACTGCCTCAGTGACTGGGGAAACCCAGCAGACTATGGTGGTCCGGTGGTGTTCCCAGGGATTTACATCCAGATCTATGGAACCCAGAAACAGACACAACAAAGGTGACTCATCGGAGATCGGAAAGTCCTTGTAACAGAATACAAAAAATCCTAACCATAATACAAAAATGGATCCATTTGATTTTATCAAAATTCTTGGAAAGACTGGGAGAAAATATTTGCCGAACAGCTATCTCAGATAGTTCCTGTATCCAGAATATATAAAGAACTTCTACAATTCAGTAAGATAGCCCAATTTAAAAAAGGGTTTTAATGGACATTTCACAAAAAAGTATACAAGTGGCTGATAATGCATAGAAAGAGGCTCAACACCAGGGAAATGCAAACTAAATCCCAGTGAGATACCACTACACACCCATCAGAATGGTTAAAATTAAAGACTGACCTTAACAGGTGTTGGCAAGGGTGTAGAGCCATTGTAAGCCTGTGATATGCTGCTGGGGGAGTGTAGTGTCACAACTGCTTGGGAAACCACTTCGGCAGTTTCTTAGGAAGTTACATGTTAGAAAACATATGTCCACAAAAAGAATTGTATGAGAATGTTCACAGCAACTTTATTAATAATAGCTCCAACTGGAAACAACCAAAATGTTGTGTGGACAAGTTATAGTATATTCATACAATGGAATAATATTCAGCAATGAAAAGGGAATGAACTACTGATGTAAGCCATAAACCTGGGTAATGGAGAAAAGCCAGAAATGAAAGAATACCTACTGCATGAATCCATTTATATGAACTTCTAGAACAGGCAAAACTAATCTATGGTGACAGAAAGCAGATCAGCAGTCACCTGGAGCCAGGGGTAGATATGAAGACAGACTGTGAAAGGGCATGGAGGTACTCTCGGGTGATGAAAGCACTGAATCACGACTGGTGCTGTGGTTACATGTGCATACCATTTCTTAGACTTTTAAACCATGTATTTTAAATGGATGAACTTTATTGTATGTAAATTATACCTCAAAATAAAGACTTAAAAAGTTAAAAAAAACAAGAATGAAAATCTGATCCTTGTCTTGCTCATGGTCTAGTGGAAAAGCCAGACATGAAAACAAATAATTATAACTAGTGAGTATTATATGAAGTATGTTCAAACAACAAGGGTCCAGTTTACTGAGTGCCTCTCTTGTGCCAGGTCTGTGCTAGGTACTTTGCACAGTCTTGAGAGTTCTAAGAAGTTCAGTGATCATCCCCATTTTACAGTTAAGAAAATGAAGCTTAGAGAGAGGTGAAGTCATTTGCCCAAGGCTACTCAGCTAGAATTGGCAGAGCTGGGACTTGACTCCAGGTCTGCCTGGTTGCAGAGCATGTACTAAGCCAGCCTGCCACAGGAACACTGAGGAAAGAGCTCGAGGACTGTCTCAGTGTCTTGGGTCAGATTTCATAGAGGAGTTATTGAAGTATGAGTTGGAATTTGCTAAGCAGAGAAGAGGACGAGGGAAAAGAAATTGCAAGGCAAAGAGAACAAAGAACCTGAGCAAAGACCATGCAGTAGTTGTGAGAAGGCAGGGTTTCTGGGAATGGGAAGACATGTCCAGAAAACAGCAGAGGAGGTCAACTGAATATTATACATTCTTCAAATTCACTAATTTAAAAATAATCCATTAAGTAATAATTCTGTGAGAGACAACAGCTCTGCAGAGCAGGCAAGTGAAATGTGTGCCACTGGTAAACACAGGAAAAAATCCACTGCTATGCCAAGTCATCTATTCGCAATAAATAGGGTACACATTATTATATTTATCCAGAAAGTTAAAATTATGTTTAGTGATTCCTGATTTTCGTTGAACGGTATTTGTGGCACTCTGTCACAGTGCTGGAAAATTGGAGGAAAAAAAATCCTCTCCAGTTTCATGATGGGTTTTCTAGCTGGATAAATTAAAATTCCTGGAGTTAAGCAAAACATGTTCCACTGTGGTGTATTTTTTCAGAAGACCCAGCACAGTGGTTAAGATAATAGGTTTTGAGATTGTCTGACTTCATATCCCAATGCTGCCATTTACTAATTCCTTTCACCTTTCCATGCTATGGCTTCCTCAGCTGCAAAACTGGAGGATGGTAACAGGGCTTTTGTGAGAATCAAATGATCTAGTACATGAAAACGTGCTTAGATTCATCAAGTTGTACACAGTAAATAAGTACAGCTTTTTCTACGTCTACCAGACCTCAATTAAGTGGTTTAAAAACAGATGCTTAGAGTAGCGCCTGGCCCAGAACAGACATTTAATATATATTAGCTGTTATTTTTTCGAAAGGTAAGTTGCACATGTCAGTTCAATTTCTTTATTTTGCCATGACCCATTCTTCCAGAGAATTATTATTTAAAAAACAAAGATGTAAACAATGTCAGTCATATCATTTAGGATGATTTTTACTCTAACAGAACACCCAATTTAAGATGGCTTAAAGAGTAAGATTTTTTTTTTCAAATATCACATTCTGTAACTAAGATGCTATTGCTTGTAAGATACTGCCTATGTTGAGAAATATTAAAATGTAAAAATGTGTGTCTCTGAATCAAAACAAAAGATCTGAGGGAAGGGGGCTTCAGAACTGCTTATTCAGCAGTTCAAGAGCATCATCAAGGACTCGTGTTCTCTCTTTCCATCCTGCCATCACAGACCTCAGGCTCTTGCTTTGAAGCAAGCCTCATGGGTGCAAGATGGCTGCCACAGTCTCAAGCATCACATCTTCACAATGTCCCAAAGCCAGAAGAGATGCTGTTATTTTTAAAAACAAGAAAACTATCCCAAACTTGGCAGAATTGCATCACAGACTCTTTTCTGAAACAACTCTTGGCAAAAGGAATAGATTTATCATGTGGGTCTTCAGCAAACTAGTCAAGATTTGCCCCTTAGGGCTGAGGAGGGGCTTGCCTCCTCTAAGCACACAGCTGCCCAGTAGCATTCCATTCTCTTTGTAAGATGCAGGAGAAACAGGTGGGGCTGGCCACCAACAGTGCTTGCATACAGATGAACATCGGTGAAACTGCTGTTGCAACTGTTCCTGATGTGAGCAGTCAACCTCCAGCAATATATCTACTCTGCTTCAAGTTCTTATTACTAAAATTAAAGATTCCTTTCCAGGAGACAAAATTAACCTCAGTATTCCAAACACTCTGCTTTCTATTAATGTGGGTTTCAGATGCCACATCTTAAATCATAATAGTGAACGGAACTCAGTGAGCTGACCATTTGAACACAGCAGGCCAGCTGACTAGCTGTCCCCTTGGCACTCAGAGCCAAAGTCCCTGAACAGCGCTGGGGGTTCCGGCCCTGTTCAGCTTGTGATCTACTTCTGTCACTTACCACTACACCATGTGACTCCTTCCCTGCAAATAAACATAGTTCTACACTAGCTTTGAATAATGGTTATATAATTCTATCCTGTGTAAAACTCAAAAGTTCTAGACTTCACCAGCAATGAGTGCAAATGAAATCACAACATTAACACTTCAGTATCAACAGCTCTGAACCCTTACCTGCTCATTCAGGAACTCGGATGCACTCTCTGAAGTCTTTGCTAGTGATTTCTGGATTGCCTAAACAGCGTACCTGACATGTGTTCAGGCACAAGACCTCTAATTACATTTTGCTCCAGCCTCTTGGCCACTGCCCAGCAACCAGTGACAGATCCATCCGCTGTGAGCCTGTTGCTGCACCAGGCGCCCTGCCAGGCATGAAAACTACACTGTGACCTTTGGCACAGCGGCCCTTCTCAAGCTGTGAAGAATGGCCCTCACCACACACTGAGTGGCAACTAGTCTGCATCCCAAGACAGCCCTGCTACAGCCCAGAGCCGCACAGGCTTTCACCCATCACCTCCTGCAGCCTCTCAGCCTCACTCTTCCTGCCACAGACTTGGCTCAAAACCGTGGAAAGGGTGCCCACCACTGCCCCCTTAATCTCATCCCTAACCACCCCTTCAAACACACAAAAATCCCCTTTCCTCTCCTCCCCCACCAATCCAAGGCCCTTATACATAAGATCAATTTACATACACATAGGGTGCATCACAACTTAGTGGTGAAAGCATGGACTCTACAGGCTAGGTTCAAACCTGACTCCACCAGTTACTAGCTGTGTGAATTTCGGCAAATTACCTAATTAGTGCTTCCATTTCCTCTTCTTAAAATGTGGGTCCTGATACGCATTTCACAGTGCAGTGGCCCAGTTTAAATGAAGTACTATCTGTCAAGTACTCAAGCGGAGGGCACACAGGAAGTGCTATTGAAGCACTTGTTTTGTCTGCAACAGGTCACTTGCCTACACACAAGCAGCTTTGGGCAAATTCCACCCTTAAGAGGTCCCGCTGTACGTCTGCAATGAAAGGAACTTAAGTTTGCAGGGAGAGAAACCATTCTTCCTTTCAGTTTTACACAAAACAATTTGTCTGTCAAGTGCAATATAGAGAAACTTAAGGGCCAATTTCCCAAGACAGAAGCTAGAGCTAAGCGAGTCAATGATTACTTACTGAATAGTCACCGTGGGCAGAGACAATGGAATACCAATTAGGCACAGTGAGGAAATGAAAAAGTAAAAAAAATAATTGAGAGACTTCTCCTGCCTTGAGGAGCTTACAAGCAAATCAAAGGAGGCAAACATAAATGTGGTAACTTGAAAATAAGCACCTGCAACATATTAACCATATACGAATGCCGCTGAGATCCATTGCTAAAGGGTTGATGAGAATGGGCAGAAGGTAATGCATAAAAGGCTTTGTGGCCTTGCAAATTTAAATAATTTCCAAATAAGTGTAAGTTCTGGCCCTGACTCTAGTTGTTTGGCCCAAATGTCACTTCAAAAACGAAGCCAGTGAGGTTGCATGAAAAATAACAGAAGTAGCACTGAGTGTTACATTATTCTCTGCTCTTCTCCTTTCACTTCTTTTCTTACCAGAATTAAGGCCGCACCTCGGGGACCTGGGCAGCGAACCTGTGCAGCGAGGCCCGCACCCGCCCTCTGCCGCCCGCGCCCGGGTCTCACCGCTCTCGCCCCAACTCTTAAAGCAATGAGCGGGACGTCAAACGATTCCCCGGGAATCTCCCTCCCCTTCACTGACGCAACCTACCACCCCGGATAAACCCCTCCCCGTCCCTAGTAAACTCTAGAGCATTTAAGAACGAATCCCGCCGCGCCTCAGTTTCCTCGGTCGTTCCCCTCATGAGGCCCCACGAACTTTCTGCGCCCGACCCCCAGTCTCGGCCAAGGACAGTCCCTGCACTCAAGTGGACAAACGACTGTGACTGAGGCGACCGTCCACCTTCGTTTTCCAGTTGCGGTGGCTCTTCACGGATCGTCCATGGGGCTCTCTACTGTCCCTGGCGGCAGAACATCTTACCCCGTCTCCAAAGTTGCCAGAGGCTGAGGCCCCGCCCCCGGGAGCGGGTGTTTGGACGACATTTCCCATCACTCTTTCCTTAATATCGCGAGAGCTGCGGCGAGACTCTTGAGAGGACCTGTGCGCAGGCGCGGCTCGCCTTCCTTTTGAGGCCATCCTCGTGGCTGGTAGTGGTGGCAGTTAAGCTGCCGACCAAGCGCGGCGAGCACCTCGGGCTTTGGGCGGTGGTAAGGCTGCGGAGGTGGGAGAACGCGGTCTTTCTTGACGCGGCGCTAGTAGTACACTTGGCTTCCCTTTCCTCAGAATCGAAATGGCGACGATAAACCGATCTTCCTCCCCAGGGTGGTTGGGAGATTAGCTGAGATACTAGATTCGGGAAAACACTTTCCAAATCGGCGCAAGTTTTTATGATTGAAGAGAGTTAAAGCCCACTTTTGTCGTCGAAGGGCCCCTTCTTGGGGAAGAAGGCCTCCCCACCTGCGCAGACCCGAGCGCTGCGCCACACCGCGTGTGGAGTGGAGCCACCCCGCGGGTCTCCGGTCTGCCTACGGACGGTGAGAGGCCTGAATGCACGTCCACAGTGTTAGCGACTGAAAGCTTGACTTCCTCTTGAACTGCCTTGATGACAGCCTCTCTCAGTTTTTATTTAATTCTGCAGATAGAAATTAGTGGGATTGTAGACTTCGGAAAGTCATAACTTCACAACGAAGCTTACATGCTCATTTTTTTTCCCTCCCCACAGGCTTTCGACATCTGCAGAGACAGTGAGGCAGGCCTGCAGGTTGAAGTCGAAAAGTAATGAACCCTGCAATGAGTAAGGATGGGTATAGGCTGGGCCTGGGTGGTCATCAGAAGTGAGAAAGCCGAGATGGTGTGAAGGCTTGTCACATACGGCTGCCTCACACTTTATTCTGAAGTTAAGTTCAGTACTCTTGACTGCAGGTTGACTCCAAAATCCAGTTAGGGTAAGAAATGGACCCAGAGCCTGGAAATGGGGGGAGCTTGTCACGGTGTAATTTGGGGCCACTAGGTGTCACTGTTTGAAACTAAAGTGGTTACCGCTGCCTGCAGGGATGAAAGCGAGACACGGGAAGACTAATTTTGGTTGGCTGGGATTTAAAAATGTTTGCATATGGTTGTTATCCCTGTAAGAAAGAACATCTTTTGTGAGGAGTTAAGACTCACTGCGGCTCAGCTTTTTAAACACCAGCCTTGAGAATAAACACCTTAAGGTTGTTTTTGTTAGAATGAAGTGCATTATCCATATTTCCCTTTCAGATTAAAGGTATTAACTGTGAGCTTTGAAAAAATCATCTGAAAACCATCATCTTGAGATGTGTGATGTAAGGATCTCTGCGGTGAGATTTATATAAATGGGAAGATTTCACAGAAGTACCTAGGTTAGAATACCTTTTCGTATTGGTGTTAGGATTTGGGAATGTGTGGGTCTTCCAGGGTTCCCTTGCTGGTCACATGGGGGAATGGTAGTATGGAATTCATTGCTAGGCTCCTTGCCAAGCCGTCTTACACAGTATTTGTTAAAACCCTGTGTGGAGTAGGTATTTTCTTCACTCTGCTACTGAGTAAATAAAATGAGGCTTAGAGGTTCACGTGCCCAAAGTTACACAACTAAGAACCATTAAAATAATGGCCAGTTGATTTTTGGGGGAATCATTATTAAGATGTTTCCCCTAGCTTTATTGAGATAAAATTGAATAACTACTGAGATGAGAGCAGTGGTTCTCCACTGGGGGGTGAAGGGTGCTAACCCCACAGTGCACAAGACAGCCCCTGTGACAGTGACATACCCGTAGTGACAGCAGAGGCTGAAACTGTATTAGATTAACTTGAAAGATCCGAGCTCTAGACTTGGCCTGTTAGCAGATAACCACACCAGAGCCTTATTTCTTCAGCTGTAAAACAAGGTTAATGCTTTCCAAACGCAGCTCTACATTAGGAACACCTACAGAGTTTTAAAATACATATCCCTGGAGCCCACCTCCAACCATGGATGAGAGTGGCCCTGGTGTGGGGCCTAACAATCAGGTGTGGCAATCCCAAGAGCTGGGGTGTAGGAAGAATTAGATGATCTGGTCTACTTTTAGTTCAGGGATTTTTATTGCAGCAGGATTACAGTACTGTTTTTAAGTAGTGCTCAGGGCAGATATGTAACCCCCTATTTTAAAAAAAGCCACATGCCTGCTCTGCAGATTGTTTTATAAGTAGGTGAGTGAAGGGGAAACAACCTTGTGTGAAGTTGCTCTTGGCAGTGCATACCCTTCGTGCAGCTGGCCTTCAGTAGGCTGGCTGAAGGGAATGGTCGGCACTGTCTAAGCATTTTCCCGACTAGAATATCTATGCCATACTCAGCTATCAGACACTTTGTGCCGGGTTAGACCCTGTCTTTAGTGTGGCAGGAACTGTCACTGTGTCAGGCCTGTGACACTGGGAACACCTAGGCACTAGATGTAAGCAGTTTTGCCTTTTAGGGAAAGCATATTCTCAAGGTCAAGATTAAGAGATCTCATGAGGGAAGTAAAGCAGAATTTGGTAAGAAAGAAAGTTTGCGTGTGCTATAAGTAAATGTTCGTGGTGTGGGCTGGCAGGTTGGTGGGAGCTGAGTCTGTGATGATGCAAAGTTATCCCTGTCTGAAGGCAAAGAAAGGCCTTTGTGTGGAATATGGATGTCTGAAACTCAGTTCCCCAAGTTTACTTCATAGTAAATTCAGACCCGATTTTAAGAGAGAGCTACTTGAGAGTTACCTGTGTATATCTTGAGTACTTCTATTTTTCCCAATTTCTCCTTGCCAGCTGCTGTCTCAGCCCCTGAGAAAGGCTTCTCCAGAAGAAGACACTAGTGGTGGCACCGTAGCAACTACCTTGGACCTGAAGTGGAGTTTTTCTCATGCGTGGAAGCAGAGTAGACGTTGGCAACAGACCTGGGTGGGCTGTTTTGCTTCTTGTGCCTTGGACTTGGGGTTATGCTAAGGTTTGTTTGCTTTGTTAGATGTTTGCAGTGTGTGAGACAGAGTTGAACTGCTTTGTCTGAAGCAAGTGAAATGATTCTCCTGTTTGTTAGCTTTGTTTCCATCACAAATGTCCCTGAGGTGCCCCATAAGCCTATGATGGGTGGTTAGTTATCCCTGTCTGAAAATCTCAACTGAGGGAAAACAATCTATTCTGAGGCTTAAGGGTTTGACCCTGTGCTTTTAAAAGGTCAGGCTTTATAAAGATTAAATTGGCAGTGCATAGCCATTGTGCTGCTGGCCTTCAGTAGGCTGGCTGAAGGGAATGGTCGGCACTGTCTGAGCGTTTTTACTGACTAAAATATGCCATACTCGGCTGTCAGGTACTTTTGTGCCGGGATAGATGCTGTCTTTAAAATGGCGGGAACACCTAGGCACTAGATGTAAGTGATTTTACCTGTTAGGGAAAGCATATTCTCAAAGTCAAAATTGAGAGATCTCAGGGAAGTACAGTAAATAGATTCCAAAGGGCCCCTGCTGAGATCCAGTCTAGTGCATCCTTCTGCAACTTGGAACCCAGTGGTGTGGCGGCCCTTGCGTGTTCTGGGCCCCTTGATTAATGGCTCTGAGGGTACAGGCTATCAGAGGTGGTAGACATGGGCAAGTAACCTCTGTTTGGTTTATGTTCTTACTGTGGAATGAAAGAGTGCTTGTCATGTATTTCAAGGAAATGAATGCTCTCTTTGAAACAGTTGGGAATGTAGAATGTATGCCAGCTGTAGAATTGAGAATGCTTAATTCTGACCTCTTGCCTCTACCACATACCGCCATTCAGGAAAGGTGGGTCACAGCATTAGCAGAGCTCTTTGGTTTCCAGGTGCTTTGTACAACACCAGGGAGTTCCTCTGGGGTTGGCTCAGATCCTGTCTGAATGGCATGACTAGCGTAGGGCTGTTCTTTGGGCAGCAGAGGCCTGGCTGGCATGTGAGGAAGAAAGTAGCAAAGTGGTTCTGGGTACAGAGGGTGTCTGGCTTTGTTCCTGTTTAAATGCTGGGTTTGAAGTGGCCAGACTGCCTTTTTTGTTGAAATTGGGAGGTATGTGTGGGCTGTTTTTGTTTAAGGTCACATATTTGTTTGGTTACCAAGAAAGCTTTATTTGGGATGAGATTTATGAGCCTGAAAATGGACCCTTGCAGCTTACAGCCTAAAAGTGAAAGTGAAAGTGAAAGGGGGGTGGGGCAGGAATCTACTTCATAGGTGATAGTCTGCTTCTGAGTAGACTTGACTGTGTTGTGGGACTCCAGTGGACCTTTAGGTTTGACTTTAAACGTTTTAAACCCAGAGGTGCCTTGAGTATAAATGCAGCCCCTGGTGCTTCGTGGTTGGTCTTTCCTACTTAGCAGACGCTCTTCCTCAGAGCGCTTACTCCTGAAGATGAGCTGCAGTGCTGAGTTACCTGGTAACCCCACAGCCTGCACTGAACACTGTCTCGTCATGCCTTCAGCACACAGGCCTAAAGATAGGTTAGAATGTGTGCCTCTATGATGGTCCTATTTTCTGTTAGTATATTCTTTAAATTTAGACTTCAGTTTAGTGTCACTTAGTTGGCTGTTTTATCAAGTGATTCTCCTCTGATTTTATAGGTTATCTTACAGTGATGCCAGGTGGGATCTGCACAGCCTCTGCTGCTGACTGCTAGTGCCTATGAACTAACCCTGCAAAGGAGGATCACGTAAGCGTTCCTTACACTTCAGAATAGTCAGCGATAGTGAGTTCATCCCTGAACAGTCTCTGGGCATTGGTGACATCAGGGTAAAACTAACCTCATTCAGTTGATGTGGGTATAACTCATGTATTGGCAGGACTGCAGTATTATAATTAACATGTACATGCTCTGGGGAGACAAAGGGGAAGCAGATGATCAGCCTAGAAAAAGTGGATTTCCTGTGAAGTCACTGTCTTGGACTTAAATTTTTAAGTACAAATCGAAATAAAAAGTTGACGTACTAGCATGGTGGATTTCAGATTGAGACCTACATGAAAACAGCATTTTATTCTGTGAATAAACACATTGTTACATAAGTGAGAGTTTCGGAGAATAATGGTGGGGGTTAACAATTACACAGGATGCAGTCAGATGTTTGGCTTTTTTGTTTGCTGTTTTAAGTTTTCTCACTAAATTGATTTTATACTCTGATGGGTTATCACCTACAAACAACTTTAGCACTTCTCAAATCTAATTGACAAAGGTTCTGATAGTTACAGATATGGTGGGAATATGGAAAAGTGAAGTTTTATAGATAAAAATGTGTCAGGGCAATGACCCTAAGTTGGGGCAGTGCTGGGTTACCAAGGCAATTGGTAATAAAAATCACAAAGATACCAGCATGGATTGTTGGACAGTACTGTATGTTGACAGTGTTCTTTCCAGACCAGTTATTCTATCCAGAGAAACATAACTGGGGACACTGCTGTCCTCAAGATCCAGGTACAGTTTGGTGTTAAGGTAGAGTGACTGTGAGAGGGCTTGAACAATGCACTCATTGCCCCTGACCTAAACCCTGCTCTTCAGGCGGCAGAAGGCTATGGTTTCAAGTAACTGAGCCATTAAAGGCCAAATGTACATTCTTTTTACCACATGCCTCTGAATTTCTATAGCAGTACTTTGATTCTGGTGACAGAGTTCATCCCTCTGGTTAATCATGTGGAACAGGATCAGCCTTCTAAACCATAGAACCAGAGGCCAGGTCCTGGACCTTGATGAATAGACCAACCTTCATAGATGCTCCCTTGGGCAGCTTCTTGCCAGCCAGCCTATGGAGACACCCACCTCTCTCTCGTATGGTGTAGCACATGAGACTGTGGCCCGGTCCACACTACTGGGAACACTGAATCCCAGGCTTAAGGGCTGTATGAGGATAACTTGGTTGGTTGAGACTTCTTACATTTCTAATAGAAGTCCATATAATCTTGTCAAAGATGAAACTGCCTGTCGACTAAGTCCAAATTGAAGCCATGGTGTGAGGCTGAGGGTTCATTGCCTGGTGATGTCCTTTTGGTGACAAGGTATTAATACATCTCTAATAGGACTTCCCTCAGAGGCATCCTTCTGTGCAGCTGACCCATCAAATACCAGAACATTCCCACCACACTAGCCACCCTGTGTGGTATACCATCCTCAGTGCAAACAAAATAGTCATCTATCATTTACGCAGTTAACTTGGTTTCAAATTACATTCTACCTGTTGTGCTCCCACTTTGTGGGGCAGAAGTTGGTCATGTTCACAGAGTGGTTGTGTCCTTGAGTTGAATTAGCTTTGGACTTTTTGTACTGGACATGCTAGTGGGAAGATTTTGGCTGTGGAGTGTGCTTGCCTGTACTGCTGCTTGATGTCAGTTGACCGAGGGGCCTTGAGTCTCTCCATGGACCTCTGAAGTCCCTCAGTTCCAACTGCTGGCTTTGAGATACTGAGCTTTGCTGCCCTTTGCTGGTATAGGTCATGATCTCATCTAGGGAGTGTTCTCTTCAGTTTTGAAACACCCAGCAGAGCAGTCCATTTTTCCTTGACCAGGGTTGGGATATCCATCTTAAACACAGAAGGGGCATTTTCTTCGATGGACCATGGAGAAAGAAGATGGGGTGTCCCACAATGGACAGGCTCCAGTGACAGCCACAAATCCTCCTCTTAGTCATCTGTAGGGAAGGAGTGGGTTGAGGGGAGTTGGAGCCCTTAAAGGTTGACAGGCAGCTTTGGCCACTTGAGGGGATGAGGGCCACAGTTCTGCCAGGTCAAAGGGCTTGGGTGCTTCAGGGTCTGCGCTGGTACAGCTGGAGAATGCCAGCCTTGTGCAGGGTCCTCCACAGGGTAGCTTCTAGGGGCAGATCGTGGTTTGCGTAGAATACAAGTGGCTGCTTTACTCGTTCAAAATAGTGGTCCGAGAATTTCCAGTAGTTCTCTGTGATGAATCCATAGGCACTAACCTGGATGAAGATAGTATTTATCATGAGTTGGCATTTATTGAGGTACTCTGTGCAGACAAATGCATGTGAGGTGCAATGAATTTAAAAGGCATGCCCACCTCCTTGGGTGCCCTGTGTGAAGGTGTGGACAGACATGAAGCCTATGCTAACATCAGCTCTGTGCCCTTTGTACACATTTCCTCACCCCAGCCTTACAGCAATCTTAGGTATTATCGCCATTTTACAAATGGGAAAACATGCTTGGAGAGGTAACTGGATATCCTTAATCACAAGCTAGTGAGTGGCTGTTGGGTCTGTTACTCCAAAGCCATAACCTTCATGGTTAAGCTCAAGATAGAAGCAAAAGCCCATTACTTTCTGTTTCCCATCCTAATGGTGACTGCGGTCAGGAGACTCCTACTTGAAAACAGGGAAAAGGTGTAGCACCAGAGTCATGGGGTGGCATTTGACCTCCAGCTCTTGTGTTGACTTTAGTGTTGGGTCACTGCTGTTCCTTTAAAACTGCTTCTCAGCTTCAGCTTCTGTGCAGCTCATGGGCAACATCCCATTGGGAACATTTCCTGTGGTGATTTCAGAGATTTTGCCTGTGGTTGCTGTCCACCCCTGTTTTAGAAAATCCTCACGAGAGAATGCCCCTGTCCACTTGTGTTGAGAGGATTTGGCTCTCATGAGCAGTTTGATAACGTGCTCCTTAAAGACTGTATAGAGTAGCTGCCCAGGGAAGAGGGGGGTGTGAGGCAGCATGGGGGCAGGTGGCTGCTGGAGGAAAGGCAGGGCTGACCTTAAAGGACCCTGGATAGTAGATGGGGAGGAAGGTCAGCAGTGACCCCCTCTCTAGCCCCTTACTAGACCAGGTTGCTCTGTACTGGGGAATCCGTGCCCCACAGGACAGAGGCCCAAGTCCCAGGTCTGGAGACTGACAGCATCATGGATCACACAAAGTTGCATTCACACATCCACTCTGCTGCTGTGGGCTTGGGAGAAGAAAGACCTCTTACCTGATCACAGGTATGCAAAGCTGTTAGCAGCATGAGGGCCCCAGTACTAGGCATATATAGGTCTCGAAAATTAGTGTTAATCAACTTTGATTTCAAAAACCTGGAAGCAAAAAGAAGCATTAAAACTCGACATTGAGGTCTTGAATAGTAGCTTGAAGGTTGTGCTATTACACTTTAAACTGCCAATTCAAACAAGTTGGAAAACTTTAAAAACTTCCACCTTCTACCCACATCCATTTCTGATTTAGGGGAAAAACCCAAATAAACTAAATGCAAGAAGCTTTGGTTGACATAATACCTTAGGGAATGGGAACGGGACATGACACCTTAGGGAGTGGGAATGGGGTGAAGAGGAACAGGCCATCCAGAGACACAGGGGACATCCTTCCCCCTTCTGCTTGCTGGAAGCCTCAACCCAGGTGGACTTACCTTCCTGTCTGCAACACCCTGCCTTTGCCCCAGGGCTACTACAATTGACCACAGTGTCTGTTTTACTTAGCCTGAGACCAAAGTTTCTGTCACCAGACTTCGGCCACGCAGGAATCGTGTGTGAGGGGCAGGAGTGCCTGGGTCCTATGGCTGGGGTCACTGGTTAAATGGTTCATGTGTGTGCGTGGGCACATGTACTGGAAGACAGCCCAAAAGTGAGGCCACAGCATGATCACAATACTGACCTCAGCCCGGGATTCACATCTAAGTTGGCCTCTCTGAGCCTGTTACCTTCCTCTGTTGAAAGGGGCTGTAACTGCCCCATGTCAAGTTTGTTTTCCCAGGCCCACTTGCCACCCTTCATCTGGGCTCTCTTGGAATGCCAGCCTTTGTGGGGTAGGTACAGCAGGGCTTCTCAACTGTGGCACTGTTGATGTGGGCCAGAAAATTCTTCGTGTTGGGGGTGGTCCCTGTGCATTGTAAGACTTAAGCATCCCTTGCCTCTGCCCACTAGTGGCACTTGGACTTGCTTAGTGACAACCAAAATGTCTCCAGACAGGAACAAATGAACCACCCCTCCCCACCCCCATGGAGAACCATGGGTAGGAAGGACGTGTGACCAGGTTGCTCCTGTGCCCACCTTCGGCTGCTGTGTTGGGCCTAAAGGTGATGACCACTGCTTCTACCAGCCCTGTTAGACCTATGCCTTGTGATATCCCCATATCCAATCTATGCCTTTGTAAATACCCCCAGTAACTAAACCTGAGTTCTCCTCCACTGCTGTCCATTTGCCTGTTGACCCTAATGGAATACCACCTCCATCAAGGTGGTAAAAGAAGTAAATCAGGCAATATGAGGTGCCTGGCACCAGACATGGTGCTCACTACAGGTTGGCCCTGCTGTTGGTTACAGTGTGTGGGGTAGGTGTGGGTGGGTGTAGAAGGGGAGCTATTCTTCCCGGCCTCCCACTTACCTCTCTGTCAGGTAGCTGATGAAGTCTGGATGTAGTAGCTTGAATTTACTGGCAGAGGCTTCTGGTCCAAAATAGGTCTGAGGCCTAGGACCCATGAAAGAGGTGAACAGAGCGGCCTGTGCCTTCGTAAGCACTGGAGTGGCGGTGCTGGGTGGACCAGTAGGGACGGGGCTGGGCGTAGTAGCGGGAGAAGGGGGTGTAGAATGTGGCTGGCAGCAAGGTGGGGACCACATGCGGCTTCTCACTCACCAGGACCTCGGTGGGTGGGGTGTAGGTGAGTGAGGATGGGGGTGTGAACAGAGCAGGAGGGGTTGGGTAGGAGCAGTTGACGTGGGGGTAGTGGGGAGGGGGTGGGAGGAGAGGAAAGTAGAGAGAGTCTGGGGGAACTGGGCGCTGGTGGGCTGGGCAGGGGAAGTACTGGCTCTGGGGGAGGGGTGATGTAGGGGGCTGGAAGAAGGGGGGCTCCTTCAGGAAGCGGGGCACGTATGGGGCGATGTAGGAAGGGATGCCCCTAATGGGTCCAATGTAGGAACCCGAAGTAGCAGGTCTGTAGGAAGGTGACTTGGTGAGAGGCACAGGGGAAGTTAGGGAAGAGTTTCGAGAAATGGATTTTAAGCCAGATTGGGAGGGAGATTTGGAGGTGGAAGGAGTGGCTTGGGCAGATCCTCGAGGCACATGCTGGATGTGAGGGCTGGAGGCCAGGGAGGAAGCCCGGGAAGAGGGCTGTGAGGCATTTGGGGTGGGGGGGTGGGAGGAGGGCCCCCGGGTTGGGGGTGGGGAAGGGTCTGAGCCACCAGAGCTGGGGTAGGGCTGCTGGATATGGTTGGCCCGGGACTGGGAGGGGGACTGGGTAGGTGATGGAACTGGGGTATGGGATGGGGAGCTCATTGGTGGCAGAGAGGCTTTTCTGTGTGGTGTCTCTGAGCCCACCCCCTTAGGAGCCCAGCCCTGCCTACATCATAAAGCCCATCCTCAGCAGCACCTGCAGCAGCCTAAGCAATTGTTGGGTCATCACAAGGCAGAGGTGTGGCCAGTGGATACTGGCCTGGCCTCTGAGAGCTTAACCGCTGAGGACCACCACAGAGGCTTCTTTTCAGAGTGGATGAGATGTCTTGGGAGCACTGAGATAGGAGAGCTGGCTGCAGGGTTTGCTATGGACCAGATCTCAGGGTCAGGAAATTATCTCAGCACCACAGGGAGAAGGTTCAGTGGTTTGAAAGCACGGGACACAGGCCTGCTGCCCAGGAAGGTGGGGAGAACAAACAGAGTGCCCTTTGTTCCCACTTCTCAGGACAGTGGGCCCATGTTGCCTGCTCTCTCATTTCATGGGCACAGGCCTGGGAGGGTGCCCACCAGGACGAGTGGCATGGATACTGGCCCCCGCTCTTGGTTTCCAGACACAATGGGCTCAACAGGACAGCAAACCCAGCTGTGAGCAGGCCCTGCAAATGCTGCCAGCTGGGTGGCTGGGCTGGTTATGGGGACAGCAGCCCAAAGCTGAGGAGCCAGGCCTACCTGCTCCATTAAAAAAAATGGCCCCTCAAGCCTGTAGTTCACCCCACCAGGATCCTGAGGACCAGTAGGGTGATCTGGGTTTTCCTAGCGCACTGTTGAATTCCTGGGAATTTCTCACTGCCCTCAGCCACCTTCCCACCTGGCAGTGGGCCCAGGGGCAAGGGGGAGATGACTGCATCTTGGTTAACCATGTTCTGTCCCCATGCGGCTGCTCACCTGTCCCCTTTATCAGGGCCCTCTGGGACGGGCTCACCAAGAATGGCTGACCTCAGCATCACATAGTCACGGATGTCTGAGGGGATGAAGATGTAACGCAGGTCCTGTCGGGGCAACAGACACTTGAATCCTGGTGGGTACAAGACCATTCTAGCTCCTGCTCAGAAAGGACAGCCCCCTACCCAGTCTGGCCATGTGTCTTGATGGGAGAATTTCCTGCCTGTAATTATTGTTCACAGGTACTGTGATGGTTTCAATACACGTTCACAAAGCCTTTGATAACTCTCTCCCTCAAGAGGTGAAGCTTGTTTGTCATCCCTTTGAGTATGGGCTGGACTTAATGACTAATGATAGAATTTTTCTAATGAATAGAAAAAAGTGATAGTGGGACCTTGCAGACAGGGTCATAAAAGGCACTGCAGCTTCCTTGCTCTCTGGGGTCACTTGCTGTGGGTGACGGTAGCTGCTGTGTCACAAGGAACTCGGGGGGCTTGTGAAGGAACCATCTTGACTCCTGCCCGTTGAGACTTGAGGTGACTGCAGGCGCTCCCATCCTGACCACAACCACCTAAGAAACCCTGAGCCAAAACCACCCTGCCAAGCAGCTCCCAAATTCCTGGCCAACTGAAACTATACGATAATAAATATTTACTGTTTAACATTACTAAGTTTTGGGGTCTTTTGTTATATAGCAAGAGGGAACTCATACAGGTCCCGTGGCCACACCAGAAACCAAGCCATCGCATATTGTGTATCATGAACTAAGAGGGTCTAGTGTGAAACCTGGCACTGCTGGTCAGAGGAGAAAGCATGGAAACAGCCCGGTCCTCCCGAGCACCACAGAACCCCTTATCTGGGGATCTCCTCCTGCACTGCACACATGGCTCTTGAGGGGAACTGGGTGTGGCTGGATGGGCCTGGAGGCAGTAGATGGGCTCAGGTTCTGGCTGCCCCCCACCCCCTCCCTAGCTGTAATGGGCCTGCGGTTGCCTCTGAAGCTCAGCCTCCGGCACAGGGCTGTTGTGGGAACTCGGGGCCATGCACATCACCACTCTGCAGGTCAGCGTGGGGAAACGGAAGCAACTCTAGTGCTTGAGTCAGAGGGGCCTAGGTTTTGACGACTCTAGCTGGGTGATGGCCTTGGACACATTGCCATCTGGGAGTGGGCTGCTGTGATGACCAGGCACCTCAATACCCTTCACCTGTGTATGGTGTGAGCTCTGTGGGATCTGGTGGTGAGTTTTGCCCTTAGTATCACCAGTAAAATGGGGCTGATGTGGCACACGTGAAGTGCCTGGCACCCTGTAAGCTTTTGGTAAGCATTAGCCACTCCAGAGGAGTCCCGTGCTGCCTGAAGTCCCGAGGCACCCCCACCCAAGTCCTCCTCGATGGTGTTACCATGTGAGCCCACATCCTGGTGCATCTCCATCTAGTGCACCAGGGCTTGGGAAGCCTGTGGCTTACCTCACCTCGGGCTTTCAGGAACAAGGGCGCCGACTGTCAACAACAGGGGCATGCCCATCATAGCCTACCTGTCCTTGCGGCACAGAGGTGAAGCCGAGGTTCCAGTAGGAGATGAGGGAGTTCTTCATTGTATTCACAGTGAAACCGTAGAAGGAGATTTTGGTACCCACGTCATTCTCAAAGCCTTTGATCACAGCACCATTGAGTCTGGTGGGAACAGAGGCCCATCAGCCTCCTTGCAGTTCCACCCTGCTGTGTTTAGGCTCCCACAGTTCCGCCACACCGGCCTCCATGCCTCTACAGACCACCCCCGCTGCCCAGAGCAGCACCAGTGCCAGGTTGCCAGCCCCATCCCCACTCCTCCAGACCTCAAGAGATGCCCTGTGAAATGGCACATCTGGCCCTGGCACCTTCCTCCCAGGTCCTCTTGGCATGTGGCCCCGCATGGGGTGTGTGCAGGTGCCTTTGTGTGTGTCTGTCTTCCCGCTACCGCCGACCATCGCCCTCACCAGCAATGAGGGGCTGGCTGGGGACCCACTCTCCACCCAGCTCCTCTCCCATCTCCTGGCCCCTGCCCTGCATACCTGAACACATAGTCATGGGCATCGATGTTCCAGCCCTGGCGGGAGCCATTCAGAATGCCTCCATTCCCCACCACTGCGCACCGAATGCAGCCCCGACGCGACTGCCTGGAAGCGGCGAACAGCTGGGTGCTCTCAGAGCCATTCAGGAGGCTCAGGGTCGACGTGATGGCTGTGGGTGCAGACAAGGTGGGAGGCTGTGAGGAGGGCTGTTTCTGCCACCCCACCCGCTTGAGCAATGGCACCCATCCCTCCAAGAGGCCCAGAGGTGGAGGGGTGAAATGTCAGAGGGGCTGAGAGAACCCACAGGATGGCTGGGGAGGGGATTTCACTGTGCCCTCAATCGCCTCAAGACCTGGAATAACTAGTCATCTCCAGACTGTATATGCAAAATAAAAGAATCTGAGGCCTACAGGAGTGGGGAGGGGCAGCTTTAACATGGACGATTTGCCACACTAGCAACCATCAGCAGGCTGTGAGCCACAGCCCCTGTCCTCGGCCACCTCCAGACCCTGGCATCTTTCACGCCAGGGAGACTCCAGGATGTTGAGAGCTGATGGGTGGGCAGCCACACCCTGCTGGCCCTATGATGCTTGTAGGGGCAGGGAGGTGAGGCAGGAGTGCAGCTGGTGGCCGGCCCTGGGAGGGAAGGGGGATGAATAGGTGTGAGGGCAGGGAGGCCTGGCTGCACCAGGACCAAAGCAGAAGGAAGGGCCAGCTGAAGCCAGAGGTCTGGGTGAAGTTACCTTGGCGCGAGAGCCCCTGCCAGCCATAGGGGGCTTTGTGCTGGCTCAGGCTGTCCCAGAGGTCCTGGGTGAAGAGGGCCCCTGACAGCAGCACTGGAGTGGAGAGATTGAATACGTCCCGAAAGTGGTGGTGCCGCTGGATGGCAAGTTGAAGAGGGCGTGGGCAGGGCCAGCTCTGTGGGTGAGGTGATAACAGGGCTGGGCTCAGTAGCTGGGACTTGGGGGTGGGGTCCACAGACCCTGGCAAGGTTGGGAGAAGAGCTACCCTTACCCCTCCAGACTTGGGCCACCCCTTGACCTGCAGGCTGAGCTGGCCCGTGTGGCAGCCCAGTGGGGGCTAGAGCTTTCTGGGTTCACCCTGCCCAGCCCTTTCCCTCCAGGATGGCACACGATGCCACATCCCTGGGGTCTGCAAGCGCTGGCTTCCCCCTCCTTCGCCTTACACTTGGAAACCTTGGGGGCATTTTTCCAAGAATGCGTATGATGACCTGCCTGCCCTCTGGGAGAGGAGTTCCGGCCTGGGCTTTTTGGATCCAAATCCTCCCCTGGCAGCCCTTGCTGGAAGATTCGTGTGGAAGGGCTGCGAGATTATGATCACCTTTCTTCCAGTTGGTACCTGGAATTCTGTCTCCCCAAATGTTGTGCCAGTTGTGTCCTTCCAAAATTCACATCTGCCCAGAATCTCAAAATGTGACCTTATTTGGAAATGGACTTTGCAGTTAGTTAAGACTTAACTTTGAAATTAGTTAAGATGAGGTCCTACTATATTATAGTGGGCCCTAAGTTCAATGACTGGGTGTCCTTCCAGCCACCAGAAGCTGGAAGAGGCAGGAAGGATCCTCCACTGGAAATTTCAAGGGAGCAAGGGGCTGCTGACACCTTCATTTTGGACCTCTGGTCTCCAGAACTGTGGAAGAACCAATTTCTTGTTTTAAGCCAGCCAGAGTGATCATTCTAGGAGCCCAAGGAAACTATTCTGTGCCTCCACACGCAGAGGCCTTGAGGGCAGGTGAAGCACCGAACAGGCCCCAGGCCCATCTGCCTGCAACCTGCAATGTCAAGAGTCCCACACAGCTTTGGCCTAGGTGGGACCACTCTTCCTATGGAAGGGTCTCTTCATTAAACCGCCGGTTTGATCAAAGGACAATGCAGTAAAGAGCTATACAGTCATTTCTGCTGTAATGTGACATACGGGTGTTTGAAAACAAGCATGCTATGCAAACCTGTGTGGTCAAAGCCTCAGGCTTTTGGCAAAATGGAATCAGTGACAGGACACTCAAAAGCTTTGTCAGTGATAACATGAAATGAGAGGACCTTAATAAAGATGGAAGCACAGCCTTATACACGTTCAATGGTTAGGAAATACACACATTACTATTAAAAATACAGTATTTGACCTTGGAAAGGACTTGATGTTTGCTTGTGGAAGTGGGCATTGAAAGGGTAGCAGCTCGTGAGTTATTGTGAGGTGATGGAAAGAGGGTTAGAACATTGGCTTTTGACAGGATGGATGTCTGAAATGTGCATGTATGTGTGTGCCCTTTGTGTATTCCTATGTGGCAACCTTTGGTTGGGTATGGTTTCCTGCATTTAACCTAGTGTTCTTGCTGATAAAATCACTCATAAGCAAACACAGAATTTTTGTTACACTCAAATTGTTTCTGAAGGCATCAGTCTTGTTGGAAAAAATTCACTTTCAGAGCCAGCGTTAGAGCAGAATGGACTGTACTAGTTTCATTACTATTTAGTTCATCACAGGGATGTTTTCCAAGATAAAATTCTTTAGGTCTCAGCATCAGGAAAGGCTGTGTTTCACTTGGGCAGCTGGCTGGCTTTTATCTCATGGACATGGTGGCAAAGTTTCCTTCTTCACTGCGGCCACCAGGAAGCTCAGAGCCAGATATATAGTCTGTCTCTTATATCTTGTGGTACCTTTTTCATGTACTTATCTGATACTATGTTATTTTCCTACCTTTAATTTTTCCTCTACCTGTTTCCTCATTTTACTCCATTTTATGTTTTGTCTTATTATATGTATCCAACAGCCACCTCAAATCCTTTTTTAAAACCAGGTGGGGATATATGTCAATGAGCATCAAGCAACCCAAGGTGGAAAGGGCTTCAGGAAACAAAGATGATCTGGCCAAGCCCCCATAAGATGCTTGAGGCCTCTCCTCAGCCTTCTGGCCAAGTGTCCACCAGCCTCTATTCTCAAGAAGGGGTCCCTGTCACCTGCCCAGGGTCACATGCTCTGTCTCTGAACAGCTCAGCTGTCTGTAAGTCTTGCATGCAGTGAAGTCTTTCTCCCTGAGGCCTCAGTTGGCAAGTTTCAGTTCGGTTTCCTGGGCATTCAAAATAACCCTTAAACCCAAATTAAGCCAGAATGACACAATCATTACCCTGCTCAACTGTAGCATGTGGGGGGGGTGAGACGGCAGCCATGGAGCAGTGGTTCAGAGCCAGGCTGGGTCAAAGCAAAGGCTCAAATCCCAGTACCACCCCTTCTTCCCTGAGTGACCCTGAGCAAGATTCTTGACCTCTGTGCCTCATTTTTGACACCTACCCAACAGGGATGCCTTGAGGCTCTGTGAGAGAACGCAGGTGAAGTGCTTGAGGCAATGCTTCAACCCAGTCCCCAGGAACTGTTAGTTACTGAGGAGTGTCTGGAAAGCTCTCAAATTCTCTATAGACAAAGGTGGAGCATCTTCCCAGGGCTTGGTGTTTCCTCCATGGGGAGCAGTTTAAATGTGACTTTTACAGTAAAAAGACATTTTGAGGAGAATATAAAACTCACAGGCCTTTGAAAGATAAATCACAAGACTTCCGAGAACTTCTCAGCTGGCTGTACTGCTGGGGTGCATACTGATTCATCCTTCTCTGCTACTGGGGTATAGGAAACTAGTGGCCAGGTCTGAGAAGCCCTAACTGGCTGGCTGCTCAGCTCAGTGCTTCATGCTTGAGGGGCTCCAAGGCGCTCCTGCCCAGCAGGCTCCTGCTATCATTCGCTCTTCTTTCTCCCCTCCTCCCCACTAATTTGAGGAGGCTCAAAACTGCCACAGAATAGCTGATCACTGTACCTTTCCTGCACCAGAATTCGATGTCTTGAATCCAAAGAATGCTCCAGGTGTTGTGGTGTTCCTGGGGGAGAAGGCAGGAGTCAAGCAGGGGTCTTACCTGCCCCTTGGAACTTTCTGACTGTCGGGGTCAAAGGTGTCATTGCTCTGACCCTTCTGTTTCTGTGTTCTGATTCTTGCCCATGTCTCTCTCTTTAGACACAAAAATACTATCACATTATCATATTCCGTCCAGCTGTATAAACCCAGATTCAGGAAACCCTGTGGTAAGCAGCAGAAATGTGGAATTTATAGGGACAGTGATATGTTGGTTAAAAGATGAAAATGCAGATGAGAAAAGCTTTCCGGCACCCTCGAATTCCAACCTTCTGTGGAATCTCCCACAGACAGGAATTAGGGCCCAGATGTCTTGGGCCCCTTTCTCCTTGGAGTGGGTCATCTTGCCACTCCTGGCTTCTGGCCTGTGGGTTCTTGTGAGGGGCATGAGCCTGCACTCTGACCCCCTAGCTTCATACCCATGATCTCGGGTTACCGACCTTCTCAGAATCTCAGTCTCTGTGCCTGTACAGTAGGGATAATCACAGATATGACTGGTCATCATACTACATATCTGATGGTTGGGAGGTTCAGAACACCTACGTTATCTCATATAAAAAGTGTGCTCTAAGTTAGCTATTGTTACCCAAGGATGAAGGGAAAGGCCCTTGTGGTGAGAGCGCTCCTTCTGGAAGGAGGTAAGGGGCTAATGTTACTGCCCCACCCCCACCTTTCAGGGTACAGGGCAAACAGAAAGGAAGGAATAGGGGCTCTTGCACATTCAGGGTGTCAGGCATTTCCCAGACTTCTGCCCTCTCCCCAGCAGCCACAAGGGAACAGGTGAGCCAGACTGTGGGTGGACAGTTTGCAAGGGCAACAAAGGCCTCTTGTCACTTGCTTCCAGGTGCTGAGACGGCTGAGTCACACGGGAGCCTGTGACCTGCCTCCTTCAGGTTTCAGCCAGACCTTGCGGGGGCAGGCCAGGAAGAACAGGGTTGATCCCTTCCCCTGTCCCTCCCTCCCCGCTTCGCCTGGCTGCCTGTCTACCTAGTAATCCTGTAGTTCCTTGATGGAAGCACAATAGGACTCCCTTTGAGGAGAAACTGGGGGCTAGTGCTCTGCCCAGGCAGCAGGGAACACCCATCCATAGGAAGCCTTTGAAGAACAACACATGCCCAGGCCCCACCCCAGGATTCTCATCCGATTGGTCTGCAGCCATCCCTGGTGATCCATGTGCTGCCTTGCCTGAGAACCTGATGGAGGAACTTAGCAGGACAGAATAGAGGCAGGAGGGAGAAAGTTGCCAGGGCGGGGACGGAGAGTTCCCCCAGTTCAGCTCTGCTGAACGTCCCCCAGCCTCAGAGAGGCCTGCTCGTCTCCAGAGCACCCCTCAGTACTTAGTGACATCTCCCAGCCCCTCCCTCTTAGGAAGTCAAAGGCTTCTAGACACCTGCCGAGCCTAGGAGTCGGGAGAGGACCAGGCCACCTATGTCCCTCTGGGAAGTTTCATCAGCCCCAAAAGAAATAAACACAATGTACAGTAATCCCCCCAGTTCTCAGGGGATACATCCCAAGACCCCCTCAAGTGTATGCCTGAAACCACAGATAGCGTTAAACCCTTTATGTACTATTTTTTCCTACACATATGTACCTGTAATAAATAAAACAATTTAATATGTATTTAAATGACTCCATAATAATCATATTATACATTTATATGGATATGTAATAATTATATTTTATGTATATACATGAGTGTAGAAATAAATTATAGCTAATTTTTATATTAGGCACAGTAAGATTAACAGTAAGTATCTTACTGTACTGGGCTCACATTACGATGTGACATGACAAAATGCCTACGTGGTGAGATGAAGTGAGGTGATTGTGACTTAGCCTAAGGCTACTACTGACCTTACGACTGTGTGTCAAAAGGAGCATCATGTACTTCCGGGTTATGGCTGACCGCGGGGTGACACCGCGGAAAGCGACGCCGTGGGTCAGTGATGTAGTACTGTGGTATGTTTTTCGTAAAACTAGGTCTACTCAACTTGGATATATTCTTAGGAATTCTTGGTCCTAAAATGTCCTTTCTTTTACAAACTAATGCTGAAAAATCGTGGCAACTGGCGTCCTATATGTATCCTCAACCCCTCCTCCATAAAATAATTTTTTTTTGCAAGGCTAGAAATCCCCATGCCTGAGAACTAGTGACGCAGAGTCCTCCGTGAGTAAATTCCCGGGCTGGATTCCACTGTCACCTGCGATGCAAGCCCCCGCCTTAGGCGCGGCAGTTGGGGTCCCAGCGCCCTTCTCCACTGGGCTCTCCACTGCGGCCCACCAAGTCTGTTTTTGCCCCGCGGTTGGCGAGGTCGCACGGCCTGCCCTCCCCGCCCAGAACATCCCGCCTCCCAGCCTGCTTCTCCGGGCACTAAATATCCACTTCCTGGAGGAGGCCCAGGCTAGCCCGCTAGGGTTCAGCTACAGGGTAAATACCACGCAAACAACAGGAAAAGGGACAGGTTTCAGGGTGGTAGTAGTAGATCCTTAAAAGATGAAAGATCTTTTAAAAAGAGCTTTGTTGAGGCGTAAGGGATGTTCAACAAACTTCATATTTAAGGTTGTATTAGATACTTTGAAAGGATGTTTAAATGTATTTTAAAACGTCGTTACAGGAAATTGACAAGGATCCCTTTTCTTAATGCCTTCAACCTTTCTCAGTCTGGCTCTGCAGTTTCTGACGAGGAAGTTCGTACCTTCAGGCATCACCTGCTACAGCCCTTTGTCCCAAAGGGACTGCACTTCATCCGTTTCACAGTGAAAGTGTGCAAACCTGTTTCAGGTTGTTTTGCCGACTTTAGAAGGCGTTTGACCCCGTTTGCTGAGAGCTGATACTCATTTTCCTTTTATCCTAATCTGCCTAGAGCGAGGTTTAGGGAGGGGTGCGCAGGTGGGATGGCGCTGGGGAGGGAAAGCTGGGCCCCCTTGCGGCCTCCCAAACCAGACTGTGGGCATAGCTCGGGCCGCCCTCCACAGGTAAAACTCAGTCCTTCTGGGGCTTTTCTAATACCCAACTGGAACCATCACCTCCCAAAGGCAAACTCGCAGGTTTCCCCCGCGAAACGAAGGTGCCCGGAGCGAGCGGGGGGAGCGGGGCGCAGGCGAGGGGAGCTTGCACCGAGCGCGGAGTCGCCCCGTCTCCCGCGGAGCCCGCCCCGCGCCGGATCGCGCTCAGGCGCAGCTTATCGGCATAAAGAGCGCGCGGCCGCGGCGCCGGGCCGGGCAGGGCAGGGGCGGGGGGTGGGACGAGACCCGCCACGGCCCAGCCGAAGATCCCATCAAGTTGGAACTGGGAGACTTGAGTTCCTGCCCCGAAAGTAGAGTCTGAAAACTGTGACGTGACCGAGGGCGAGTTCGCGACTATTATCTGACTCTGGCGACCCAGCCGGATCTGGACGCTAGGAGGTGTTTCTGATCAGGGCCCGAGGGACTGGACCGCCGGTGCGGAAGGGGCCAGGGCTCCCTCGGACCTTCAGAGGCGGTGGGGCCGGAGCGCGCGACTTCAACGCCGGGGTGAGGCTCCGGGGACAAAGGGCCGCAACCCGCGTCCCTGCTGCGAGCCCCCCCGGGAGGTGGTGTGAGGGCGGTCGAGGGCCCGGGCGGGGCGCCCCGCCTGTCCCCGCGCCCTCCCCGCTGGTCTTGCGCCACAGCCCCTACCTGGCTCCGGAGCGGGGCCCCGGGTACTGCTCCAGCGCCGAGGAGTACAGGACGAGCAGGATCCCGGAGCAGGCGGCCGCGAGCAGGAGCAGCAGCCAGAAGAGCCGGCCGCGCGGGAGCCCCATGCAGCCCGGCCGTCGCCGTCCCGGTGGGAGAGAAGAGGCCGGGGTGGGCTGGGCTGGACTCCTGGAGGCGGCCGCCTGGCCCGCCTGCCCCGCCCGGCCCTGCCCTGCCCTGCCCTCCCTCTGCTCCCGCGGCGCCTCCCCGAGACCCGGCCCCGCCACCCGCCGCCGCCGCACCCTGGGGCCGCGCAGGGGTTCCCGGAGGCGGAACTGTCGCCCGGGCTCCCGGAGATGCCCGCACCCCCACCCCCTGTCCCCTCCCTGGCGCTGCCCTCTGCCCGGGGCACTTGGCCAGCCGGCACTCCCGCTGCGCTCCAGCCTGAGCCCAGCCTCGGGGCCTTCCACATGTGCAGGCGAAATGAGGGCGGGTTCACCAGGGCAGCCGAGGAAGGGCCGGAGGTCGGAGGAGGGAACCCTCACAGCTCAGACCGAGAGGGAGGTGGAGGGGTGTGGTAGGGAGCCTACCGGGATGGGATGGGTGGAGGAGCTGAGACTTCATCTGTCATGTGGTGACTGTCCAGGGCGGCCCAGGGCCCTCGGTAGCATTGCGTTCTTCTTTCAAGCCGAGGCCAACCTGGAAATTTCAACAGCAGAGAGACCCCCAAAGGTCTGGCATGGCCTCTGGAATCCCCAGGAAGGGTCGGGGAAGCCGGCACCCCTTGTCTGGTAGGAGAGCTTTCTCTGGGAGTGGTAGTAGGTGAGACGGAAGTGTCCTGGGTCTTAGACCTCCAAACCCTATGAAATACCCCAGACCCCCAACTGTCAGGAACTGCAAGGGTGAGAGGGACCTGGTCCCGTACACGGGCTTTCTGCTGTCACCTGTTCTTCATGTATCAGAGCAAGTCTGGGTACAGCAACAGGGGCCTGTCCAATTGAAAGTCTTCCTGAAAAGCTTCCTGGGCCTGCACCCCTGGTCAGGGATGGTCCATCAGGCCCAGTTCTCTTGCCCCATCTGGTGTGGGCCAAGTCAGGGTCAGAGGGCATTCATAGGGACAGCCCTTTCCTTTACTGCGAGACTGTTGAGTAGAGTAAGCTGTTACCCCACTAACAGGCACTACTTAGAGTCAATGGTTTCAAGTCTTTTATTTCAATCTTTATGGTTTTCAGTTGTCAAAATCCTTGTAGATACTACTTACTCCTTGATCAGCACCTGCTCCCATTTCTTCGGTGGTTAATAAAACATCAGACCCTCTCTCTGAGCCCGCAAGTCCCATGCCTATGCCTCCTGTCTGCAAGTGCTTCACCTACTTCATGGAGAAAGACGGAATTGGTAACTATTAATTTCTTCAACTTTCCATCTTCAAACCTACAAACTGGGCTTCCACCATAGCCCAGCCTCCACCTGCCTGGACCCCAGCCTCAAGGAGGGGAGGGTGCTCTCCTGTGTGGGAGCTGACCACCCACCACCTGTGTTAATGATTCTGGTCCACCACCAACACCTTCAATGGAAAAATGCTTCTTGGACCAAAGCCTCCTACCTATCCACCTGGAGTTCTCCCTCTCCATCTGCAGCCTCAGAGGGCCTCTGTCTCTCCACCCCTCCACTTGTCTGCCAGCACATCAGCCCTCTCCTGGAAGCTGTCTTGCCTATCCAGGCAGGACTCTGTGGGTCATAATCTGAGCTATTCTCTCATCATAACCCAAATTCCCTTGTGTTCCTGGATTCACATTCTGACCTCCTCTTGCAGGGTCCCTGGTCCATGCTGCCTGGCTGAGAGCTGCTACAGAGTATCTCATTCCAGACTAGAATGGTACTACACAGTTCAGCTTCAGCTGGGCTCTCCACACCAGCTGTTTCCTTGTCCTTGGTTAGCTCCAGCTGCCATCCTGCTCCACAGTGATTCTAGAATGCCACCTCTTCCCTCAAGCCTGCTCTTCTTCCTGCCATAAACATCCCATGCCCCTAGCTACAAAGTCATCTTCTGTCAAGAATTGTGAGGATCTGAGATTTGTGCAACTTGCAAGCTGACCTGTTGGCTGGCTACAGGTTTATAGATGTCATGCAGAAGACATGAGCCTCCTGGATCAGAGGCAAAGGACTTTATAATTCAGGGCACAGCGCACCACCCAGACGTGACTGTGTCGCTCAACCCCTGAGGGGCCCAGGAGGGCCTACACAATGGGTTTGCTGCACAGTTGAGGAACTTGAGTGAAGGGAACTAGAATTGTTTACAGTGGGCTGCAAGGAAACCTGCCCTTGTCCTAGAGGGAGGCATTATCTTTATTATACTGTACAGAAAGAAAACCCAGCCTCTGCACCCTCTGTCTTTATCTTCCAAGGGTGTTTGCTATATTAACATTCTTGAAAAGATCATCTTGAAAAAGCAGTTAGTGTTTCTGTTCACACCATGTGCAGAAATGTGTCAAACCCAGAGAATTGTCTACCTACATCTTCATGCCCAGACATCTTCACCTGCATGCCCCCAGGCTCTCCCCCTCCAGTGACAGCTAGAATCTCTGCTGTGTCCTCCTACCTCCTCGGACCTTGCCTGGGAAGCCATCCTCTTCCCCTCGACAGGGTCAGTATCCCAGCCCATGGACATGCTCCCAAATAGCTCATCCTAAAAAGCAAAGCAAGACAAAGTTAAAACAAACAAAATCCTTTGTTGAGCAAGCCCTCTTCTAAGCTACTCTCTTTGTTTTTCCTCTAAGTTCTTGGTAGGGGACATCCATGCTGTCTCTAGTTCTCTCTTCATCTTGTTTCCTTACCTGATGCTCTGCTGATACTGTCCCCAGAGGGTCCAGGGGGCTTCATCATTCCCGACAGAGCTGACTTCCTCCGGTTCTAATCCTGCTCCATCTGCCTCTGAATTTGAGTCTGACAGTGAGTGTCCTTCTCATGGATACTTTTAGGTCTTTTCTGTTAGATCCCACATCTGGCCACTTCTACCAGGCAGTCCCTGCTGCCTGCCTTTTTCTAATGTAAGATGCTTTTCTGCTTCTTTGCTTATTCTGGCTTATTTAGTGAAGCCTCCCCTCCCACCCCAAGTGTTCTATCCCCAGGCAAAACCTCTGAACAAGGGCTCTGGTGCTGGGGTGGGGACAATTGTGTGCTTCCTTCTGAGTCATACCCCTGTTAGGAGTTGTGTGCATGGTGGAAGGGAGGCGGCAGCTTCTGGTCCTCTTGGCTTACATCTCCTGGTGTGGAACCACTGCCTTATAGAGCAGGGCAGGGGTGACCAAGGCCCCAGTACTCAGTGACATACACCTAAGGTAGAGTCTCCATTCTGTGGGTGGGGGCTGAGCAGAAGGAGTCCCCACTTCTTAGCCGAGCTTCCCAGAACAGTCTCAACAACAGGTAGCTGGGGCAGGATGAGAAATGCTATCCTGCTCCTCCCAGAAAGAAAGCCCTCTGATGGGGAGCTAAGGGGGGAGGGAGCTCTGTTCTTGGCTGCACCAACTTAGATGGAGATTTTTCTCACTGAGCTTGGAGTAGGGAGAAAGGGAGCAGTTTGGGCTCATACACACAGACTCATCAAATTTTAGTAGATTATCCTGAATAGTTGTTTTTTCATTTGCCAAATACATTTAGGACCATTTCCAGGTTTTTAATGGTTGTCTTTATACTTCCATAATAAAAAGTTAATGTTTTTCTTTTGTTTACATGTGAAATATAATTCATTCCATTTTTTTTAGAAATAAAAGGCTATCATTACTTTGAATTAAAATCTTGAAAAGTGTATAATACATACGCTTCACTTAAGATGTGGAAACCATCTTACAAAGCAAAGAGATCAAAACTTCAAATACTCTATGTTCTGAAAAAATCTTGTGTAAGCATCTTTGTAAAAAATGTATTTTTACTAAAATCAATTTATTTATCAGTATCTGAAATAGCATGAGTTCCAACAAGTTCCTAATCAAAATTTATTAGATATTCTAATTATCTATCAGAGGCTGATTTTGTCATTTCAACCAAAACCATTTTTAGATGATTAATTGTTTTATGAAAAAAACATGATGAGAATTGTTTCATTTGTATTTCAAGAATTTTTAAAAAGACAGATTTATGCACTGAATTGATGCTGAGTAGAAAGTGAGCTTGCAAAAAGAAAATACAGTTGATGACTAAATTTTGACTATCAGCTGGGATATTCTGGATCAGTTGGAGTATGAATTAGCATTTGTGATTCAAACAATTAGAGCCTAATGTGTTTCAAGACTTGAAAGAGTTCTATTTTCATCTTTTTTTCTATAGACTTATTAATGGGAAGTTTTTTTCAGAACTCTTGAAAATGTCAACTTCTTGAAAAAATAAATGTTCTTTTGTCAGAACTGAGAAATTAGTTTTGACAATAGGTAATTTGCCTACTTGTGTTACACAGTGCAGTTGATTAGATTTTGCACAAGTATAATTGGTCTTGGTAACAATACGAAACAAAAATGTTGAAATTACAAATCTTAAAATTATTTTACCATTAATCTTACTTGTGCTGCCATAATATCATACTAATCATAAGCCATTAACAATTTCAAAAGAAGTCATAGTTTATGATTTTTCTGTTTATGATGCTTAAAACTGTTACACTGATTTTCTTTTTTATTAGTTTGGAATCCAAACTGAACCCTTTGTCATCATGATCCTAAATATTTTTCAAATCTGTGCTCATCTAGCCACCTCTACCACAAGAAACCCATACCACTTGGATTATAGCTGTCTTCTAATTCACCTCCCTGCCTCACATCTTGTCCTCCCAACTTCACCTTTCACCCAGCTAACTGATTTATAAAAAATGGATATCTGACTGTACATTTTTTTCTGCTTTAAAATGTTCAGTGGGTCCATATCACTGACAGTAATTTCTCAAGTATAAGAACACATCTAGGAAAGCCCCACGTTCCAGTTTGAGAAACACTGTGTTAGGAGTTAGTTCAAGTATGGCAGCTTAGGAGATTGTTAAATAACCATAAATTCAAGTGTGGCCACTGAAACTACATGGCAATACTTCATTTTAAGGGTTCAAATGACCAAGAAGGCTTATATTAACCTTTTAAAAGAACATCATTAAAATTAAAACACTAAACATTCCTTGTAGGCTTCTGGATATGTTGACAGACTGAACACATGCATCTAATTATATTCCCCTCCTGAAACCCCATTAAGATGCTAATAAAGGGAATTTTAAAAGCATAAATGTACAAGGTTAGGGAGGAGAGGATTTGAGACCACAGCAGCACAATTCTGGAAATTGCAGGGATAAGAGGTAATGATTTAGCATCTAAGGTAGTTGAATAGTAAATTTTAGTGGGCAGCCAAGAACCCAATAAATCTATATTATACTATAGAAACTTCAAAAGGGTTAGGGATTTTTGGCATTTTGGAAATAACATGGTAAAGGAAGTGGATGAACTATAATAAGGACTGATAGAAATCTGTTTCAGACAATTTCCCTCCCACACATTCTTTAGCCACTTGGCTACTCCTCCTAATCCTGGCAAAAGACCAAAGGACTTTTCTTCCTCTGGGAAGTTAAACAGAATCTTGATCTGGAGAACACTAGGCACTGCTGAAGATACAGTAAGATAATGAGTTCAGGAATATTAAGGGAATGCGTGAATATTGAGTGCTCCCAGAAAGGATGGCAAATAAGGTATAAGGAAGGAAAATAGGAGAAAAATTTTAAGAAAAATTATAGAGTAAGTATAGGAACCCCAATGCCCAAATAATAAAAGTTCTCAAAAAAGAGTGAAAAATGGAAGAGTACAAATCATCAATGAAAATAATTCTATAAAATTTCCCAGCATTGAAGAACATGAGTTTCCAAAATTAAAGGGCCCACAATGCTCTAAGAAGAGTCTACAAGATTCCAGAGAGAGAGAGAAACAGGTCACATGAGAAAGATCCAGAATGCCTTTAGGTTTCTCAAAGGCAAAAGAAGAGGCTAGGAAGCAATGGAGCAATGTCTTGAAAACTATGAAGGAAAACCGTTTCCAATTATAATTCTATACCTAGTCAAACTATCAATGCAATGAAGGAATAAGGCTTTTCAGAGTTATTGTCTTCAAAACTTTTCCTTTCTCCTACTCCTTTTCAAAAGGAAGCTACTAGAGGACTTGCTCTGCCAAAATGAGAATGTAAACTGGGAAGAAGACATGAGGTAAGGAAAAGAGATTCAACTTAGAAAAAGAGTTGCCAGGATGACAATGGAAATATGGGCCAGGTGAGGAGGACAACCAGGCCAGAGTGTAGGAGGTCAGAAACTCAGGGAAGGATTTCTTCCTCAAAATAATGACACGGATAGAATCCCTCATGTGAATAAACAGCTTGAGTTGATAGTTAGGCAGCTGGCAGAAAATTTGAAATAGAATTACTGATAACTATATAGAAAACAAAGCAAACGCCCCAATATAGCCAGTAACAATGCTGGGGCAGGGTAGGGGGAAGGTGTGCAAGAAAGAAAAAGTAATTATAGTTCACTATGTGGCACAGCTGTGGATAGCACTTACATAACTGTAATAATGTGAACACTGAATTCTGAACTAACCAAAGTTATGATACGTTTAAGTTGGGATGTAGGAAATGTGCACATGTATGGTGGAGCAGAAGGTAGGCAGCTAAATCCTCATTTCTCATGTGAAACATCAATAGGTAATGCCTAAAATAAAGAACCTAAGTATCAGTGCAAGCACGTAATTTAGAAGTGTGGAGGTATATGCCATAAGGCTCAGCTGGAATATTTGAAAGTGGTTGACTCTGGTAAAGAGGAAATTAGTGGGAGGAGAGTGGCTTGGGGACTACGACTGATTTTGAAAAGCAAAACTCTGATGGGGAACGTACAGGTTGAATTTTGTCTCCTGACCCAAGCTCGGATGCCTCTCATTCAAGGCTGTCAGTGGTCTGGACCTCGCCTTGCCTTGCTCTAGTAATATTTCTGCCAGATGTTTTCTGTGACAGCACCACCTATCTTCCTGTAGGTCTCACATATGCGTGTTAGTCTCACACTGATGCCCTTACTCCTTCACTCTCCTTTCCCTGGCTTGCAGTTCCTTCCCCACTCTCCCCAAATCCCACCTGCCCCACCAACACCTTTTTTTTTCCTGCTTTACTGTGAGTTATTTAAATTTGAGCATTCCATTTTGATTTATCTAAAGTGCTCTTGAGTGTTTCTCTTTGTATAGTTTTGTAAGTGGAATGGCATTATACATATGTAACTAGTCACAGTCTATTGCTTCCCACATTTTATCAGTTTGAGTGAAGTGTACAAACCTTACCTTTTATCCTTCCCCATCTATAATACAATTGCCTTAAATATTTCCTCTATGTACTTTGGAGTCACATCAGACAATATTATAATTTTTGCTTCAACCATCAAACATAATTCAGAAAACTCAAGAGAGATATCAATTATGTTTGCTCAGATTTGACCCTTCCCATTGTTCTTTCTTCATTCCCCATGTTTTCTTCTTTTATCATTTCCTTTCTGTCTGAAAAATTTCCTTTAGCCATTTGTTCAGAGTGGTTCTGCTGGTGACAAATTCTCTTAGCTTTCTTCTTCTTGTCTGGACTCTTCTCTGTTACTTTCAAAGTCAGTCTCTCCTTCTGTTGACACCAGTTTGCCTTAGTTACGGTAGCTATATAAATGTCTGGATATCTGGTAGTGGGAGGCCTCCAGAGTTTCTGTGTTTCTTTAATATTGCCTTGGCTATGCTTGGCCATTTGCATTTTCACATGCAGTTTTGAATCAGCTCTTGATTTCTACAGAAACCTGTTGGGATTTGATTGGGATCACATAATCTAAAGATTAATTTGTGTAGATACGATACCTTAACAATATGAATCTACCAATCCACTAACATTTTATATAGTTCCACTGATTTGGGTTCATTAATCTCTCAAGTGTCATAGTTGTCAGTGCAGAGATATGCACATTTTCCCTTAGACTGATTCCCAGATGTTTGTTACTTCTCAATATTATTGTGAATAATGTTTTTAAATTTTTGTTTCATATTCATTTGTTGTTGCTGACATGTAGAAACACAGTGGTCTTTAAGTTGACTTTATATCTAGAAATCTTGCTAGATTCACCTATGAATTATAATAATTTATAGATTATTTTGGATTTTTTATGTGTGCAATCATGTTACTAGGTAATAATGACTTTCTAACATTTATGCATTTTATGTCTTTTTCTTGCTTTATCGAAGTGGCTAGGACATTCAGTTACATGGTGAATAATAGTGGTAGCAGACATCTGTATCTTTTCCCATTCTCAGGGGGAAGTTTTCAATATTTTGCCCTGCAGAATGGTATTTGTGGCTGACTTAATTGGTTACCCCTGTTAATGTGAATTGTAGTGATCACTTTCTGCCATCCCATATTTTTAAGTTGAGGAATAATTTATACACAGTGAAACACATCAATTTTATCATACAGTTTAACTGATTCTGATAATTGCATTTCCCCTGTAATCCACACCCCGTCAGTATAGAGACATTTCCATTACCCGAGAACATGCCCTCAGCACCCCCAGTCAATCTGCGCTTCCCTCTACTGAAAATCACTATACTGTTTCTTTCAGCATAGTTTTTATGGTTCTCAAACTTCATAAAAATGTAATCACACAGGATGTATTCTTTGTGATTATGTGCATCAACAGCTTGTTCCCCTTATTATAAGTACTTACTATTCCGTTGTGTGAATATGCCATATTGTTTATCCATTCTCTTAATTTATGGACATTTGGGTTGTTCCCAGGTTCTGGTTGCTATGAATAAATCTGCTATCAACACTCTTGTACAAATCCATTTGTGTACATGGTTTTATTTCTCTTGGGTCAATATCTAGAGGTAGAATTGCTGTGTCATAAGAAGGTATATGTTTAACCTTAGAAAAACTTGTTTCCAAAACAGGTTTGATTTGTCTGTTTCTCCCTTCAGTTTGGTTAAACCTCTGTCATTTGACACACATGCATTTAGGATTGTTCTATTTAATTGGTGTATTGACCATGTTATCATTATAAAATGTCCCTTTCTATTTCTGATTATATTCCTTAGCCTGGGGCCTATCTTGTTTGATCTTCATATAGCCACTCCGGCTTTTTTATTTTTGGTGTTTGCTGGTATAACTTTTTTCATTCTTTTACTTTGAGTCTACCTTTGTCCTTACATTTAATGTCCAGCCCCTGTGAGTAGCATAAGGTTGGTCTTGCTTTTTTGTCCAGCCCCACAATCTCTGTCTTTTAGAGTATTTAGTCCATATGCATGTAGTGTAATGACTGATATGACTGGAGTCACGCTCACCTCATCACTGTGTGTTTCCTGTGAGTCTCGTACAGTCTTTGTTTTTTTTTCTTTCCTGTTCTATGTTATCTCCTCTGTTGGCTCATTAACTATATTTCTTTGAGTTATTTTTTAAATGGTTATTCTAAGGTCTATACTATTCATTTTCAGCTAATCATAGCCTACTTTCATGTATTAGCATACCATTTCACATACAATGTAAAAACTATATACTTCCATTTCTCCTTCCCATCCTTTGTGCTAATATTATTGTATTTTACTTCTACATATGTTTAACACCCTACAGTTCTTCACCATGTTTTCTGCTTTAGATAGTCAACTATCTTCTTAAAATCTTGAAAACTGGGAGAAAATTATTTTCTATTTATCATTTCCAGAATTCCTCTTTTCTTCCTGTAGATCCAAGTTTCCATTTGGTGACATTTCCTTTAGCCTTAAGAGCTTCCTTTAACATTTCTTGTAGTTCAGGTCTGCTGGCCATGAGATTTTTTTAGCTGTCTGAGGTCTGGAGACATCCAGCTCCTGGGTCCCTGGTAGTTGTTCTTGCTATGCTGGTTTTCTTTGGTTTGGCTTTGTGGAGCCTTATCCTACCCTTGCTCAAATTAGTTTTCATCAGCAGATGTAAAGGGACCTCTATGCAGATTTCTGGTCCCTCTCCTGCACAACTCTAGTACCTTCCATTTCTTTCTTTTTGGTTTCTCAAAGAAAAAAACCATTTGGTTTTACCCTATGAATGAAAAGCTTACAAGGAGAGCCTGAACTTGCAATCACTCTGATACAATGTTTCCACGGAAATTCTTAATGTTAGCTAATATCTCTCCTAGCTATTCATGGATTGAGGTATCCTCAAAATGGTATGTGATTGTGGTGTGTAAGGATGTCTGTGTTAGTGTATTCCTACCATGTACACACTTCCTTTCTCTTTCTGTCTTATGATCTTATTTGCTCCTATCTATCCAACTTGATATGCAACACCAAACAAAATATGTTCCCACTTATTTATACTCTAATATCATAAAGCTAATCAAAATACCATAGAGAATTTACAGTAATCATTTGTGTTCATGCTGGGAGGTGCTTCAAAGTCCTCAGAGGCAGCCTGAGCTCCTGGAGAAAGTTTACATCGTGTCAAAGTTGCTTTACCATTCTGTAAACCTTGTATTCAAATTTGTTAACCTGCTGTTTAACTCAGCACAAAGCAATGCACTAGAAAATTCTTCCATGGGTTGCAGATTAATTTTAATTTCATATTTATCTTTATGAATTAAAGAAATAAAGTAACTGACTCCCATATGATCAGGGGTGGTAGCAATTCATCTTCTCTTTGGTTTTTTTTATCACTAGCCTGACCTTAGTATATTTATATTAGTTAAACATTAGTCTGATACTGATATAGGTCCATGTGTGGAAACTGGCCCTTTGTAAATGCACAGGTGAAATCTACTTATGTACAGAAAACCAAGCCATTGTTAAAAGTGCCTGTTAACCAGCAAATCTCAAACGAATTTTCTTAATTTAAAAACAGGTTTATTTTACCAGCTAGAAGAACCTCAAGGGGTAGAGGAAGTTTCTTTCTTCCCAGCAAGGGCTTAGTACATAAAAGGTGCTTAATAAAAATCCTAGGTTCTTAATGATTCTTAGATTTTATCATAAAAGTGAATTAAATGTTGTGTTTGGTAAAGTGTTGAACAGAAAGATGATAAAAATAAGGAGAAGCACTTGATTTTGATTGCATAAAACACTTGTGTGGAGCATATCTGAACTTGTATTTATTTTTGCTCAAAAATTGTTATATAAAATTATAGTTCTAACATTCCTATGAATTGGTGTAATTGAAAAGCTACATAATGAAAAATTCTTCCTCTACACTCTAAAGAATTTCTATAATGCATATAATACCCAGTGGAAAAGGAGCTGAGGGCTGAATTTATGCATTAAGCTATGGATATTGCTGAAATAAAGCATGGTATTTATAAGCTCAGTCTTTATATAAAAGAATACTGCATTTTTCTTATTTTTGTGGGTAAAATAATTAAATGTATAACTTTTATTCTCAAACATATAAAGTAATTTTGACAAACTTTTAATTTTATGCAAAGCCAAGAATTATTAAAGGAAAATGTAATCAACTGTACTTTTTGTTTTTAAATAAAATAAATATGGACAGGGATCTTTTTATTAGTTCCTTCACAAATGAAAAAAAACAGGTTTATTTTGTCAGTTGTAATGCATGTACGGCTATGGTGGTACACAAGGGGGGCTGCACATGGGGGGCAGGCAGATGGGCATCCGGCAAATCTCTGTGCCTTCCTCTCAATTTTCCTCTGAACCTAAAACTGATGTAAAAAAATTGTCTTAAAAAAAACTCCACAAATCTATTGGGCTAATAATACTCAGTGGAAAACAATAAAAATCCTCATGTAGTGGAAATCTGTCATACATTCGGCTTGTGGAATCCAAGCACCTGATTCTCTTGCAATTGTTGAGTAAACCGTGGAGGGGGCTCCTTCCTACCTTGGAAGCTGGAGGGCAGGTGGCCGTCTCCCCGCTCCCTCTCCCTGCTCGCCGGTAGCTGGAGCTTGTGCACAGACAAGTCACCCCCAGATGCACCACCTGGAACTTTGAGTCTTAAGAGGCTGAAGAGAGATGCAGGGGTGAATGGGATTTCCCGTAGGTGAGGCAACAGGCAGATCAAAGTTCATGGGAGTGTTGACAAATCCCTGGTGGCAGAGACACAGTGGTGGTGTCCCCAATGGACAGTTCCAGTGGCAAGATCTGGGACACAGTCTCAGCTGTCTAGTCACATGACCACTTATTTGGCTTTGACTTCATGCTCTGTGAGAGTACTGTCTGAGAGCTGGACCCTAAAAAAAGAGGGCGTTAAGTTTAAATTGACATGTGGGTGCTTGGTGAGGGAAGTGCTGACCGGTGGCGTTCAGTCCGGATCCTGGGGCTGCATGTACCTGCCCCACCCCGCTTCACTCTGGCTGAGTCCTCCCGGGGACCCCCTGTGTCTGGCCCTTCCTCCCAGAGTGCAAGATCAGGCAAGCTCTCCTCTTTGCTGCTGGTCCCTGGCGACAGTTCCCTCAGCCCCAAACAAATCAAGCCCTTACCTGTTTCCTTCCCCAGGCAACCCTGGAGCTTAGATGTCCTTGCCAACCCTGCCTGCTGGCCTCCTGGCTGCTGTATTACTCAAAAGAGGTAGCTGAGGGGGTGGAGTGAGAGAGGCAGGGATGGGTGTTCAAGCCACTATCCCCCCAGAATCCCTGAGCATGGCCCCCTTGGATTAGACAAGGAAGGAGGGAAGAATGTCAAGGAGGAGGATACCTTCCAGATGTCTGATGCAGATCTTCAAAAGGTGATAGAATAGAATGCTCCAGAGGGTGAATTGCAAATCCCACAATATCAGCTCCATTATTTACTGACTGTGTGGGCTGGACAAGCTCCTTAAACTCTCTAAGCCTCAGTTTCCCCATTTGTAACATGAGAATAATAATAGTACCATCTTCATAAAGATTGGTGTGCTTATTAAATGTGCTTCCAACAGTTATGGAAACGCGGGAAGCACCATATGAAAGTTGGCTGCTATGGCCCCGTGCAGACAAAAAGGTGAGGTGTTCGGAACAGGCACTGGACAATGAGAAAGACCAGGCTGTTTTCGGTGAAGCAGTGTATCTGCCCACACAGGATGATGCAAGAGGAATGCTGTGCACGCAGACCCAGTGGCTCTGCTGGTGGAGATGGCTACATCAAGCCCCCCAGCCTAGAATGTACCCCACTCCTCCCAACAAGAGGCCGGGTCTATATCCCCACCCCCTGACTCTGGACTGGATTCATGATATTCTTTGGCCAACAGAATTTGGCCCAAATGACATTGTGTGCCTTCTGACAATCAGGCTCAAGTGACCTTGTCTTCTGCCTGTGTGCTCTGGGATTCCTCTGCCACCATGCCCAGGCTCTGGGTCCAGCCCCCTGGAGGATGAGAGGCTGCATGGAGGAGAATGGAGGTACCCAACTGGGAGCCGGCATAGCCAGACGGGGCAGTGAATCCACCCAGGACCATCCAGCTGCAGTCCAGTCCCTGGGTGTCCACAGCTGCGTGGGTCACCCCAGGCCAGAGCAGAAGGAAGCTGATCCCAGCCCCGGATGCTGATGCATAAAATCATGAGCAAACATGGTCATGTCTTAAGCCTTCAGATTTCGGAAGACATGGAGGGCAGCTCCCCAGGGATCAGGGTGGCTCTTAGGCTCTGTCTTTGGGGTAGAGCTGCTGTCAGACTTGTGCCCCAGGAGCCAAGGCTCTTCTGCCTACGCTCTAGCCGAGGTTCACGGTGTGCCCTGTGTTCCTCTCTTGCCCACAAATGTGGAAACTGTTACTTCTTACAACACTTCTCAGATCTTGATGTCTGACCTGGCCTGGCTGCTGAGGAAATGCAAAACTCTAAGCAAGCCAGAAGAGAGTGGCTTAATGTAGGGGGAATGCACAGAGAGAGGGAGGAAGTTCAAGTTGAACACCCACACTGGCATCCACTGAAGCAGAATACAGGAAGGACGGGATGGGAAATCGTCAAACAATAGGAGTCCTTTCAAGGAGATTCTATTAGAACATTAAAAAATGTTCTGGGACCTATAAATATGTATCCCACGATTTTTAAATTTTAAAGTGCATTTGATAACCTGAAAAAAGAGAGTAGTGTTTGTTGAAATCAAAATACTTGGTACACAGGGCAAAAGAAAAAATATTTTAGATGTAAATTGTAAGGCAACAGGAGACATGGAGGACAGGTCTGGAGGAGAAAGGGAGTGCAGGGAGGAGATGGAGAAAAGGTACACAAACAGCTCAGTGATTAAGGTTCTCTCAAAAAGAGAGCTGGGTTTGAAGATTAGGACTCATGGACACCCGGCAGGATTACCAGTTCTGGAAAAGATTGGCCTGGAGGCCTATCCTGGTGAAACTCCAGAATCCCAAGGGGTGAGAAGCTTCTAGAATCAAGACCAGGTTACTTAAAAAGAACAGAGTTGCCTAACATTGGATTCTCAAGTTCCCAGCACTGGAGGCTGGAAGACAGTGAGGCTGGGAAGAAGGCTCCTGGGAGTTGTGTGGGTATACGTAAGGATTCCTCAGTTCCCCAGAGGCAGTGGTGTGTGTCTCTACACGCAGCCAGCCCTGGGACAATGACACTGCAGGGGCTATTTCCCCAGTGACCAAGTCAGAAACGTAGCTGTTCCCTCACCCCAAACACCTTTCTTCGGGACCCCAGTCATATCCCCTGATGTGGTTTCCGGTTGTCCTTAGACCCCGCCTCTGAGATCCTGACCATCACTGCAGTTCTGGGACACTCCCTACTCACAGGCAATGCTGGGTAGTACGATGCATCCTGGGAGAGGAATCCCATCCAGACATACGTTTGGCTGTGCCAAGGGCTTGTCTTTCATTTGGAAGGAGACTAGTGCCTACACGAAATGCAAGGGCATGCAGGGCCATGTTTTTTCCTATACTTAAAATCAGCTAAGTGTGGAAACTATGTCATGCAACACCCTGGGAGTGTATTTGCTTTGAGATTGTGAGAAAACACACATGCATGTGTGTGTAAGTGTGTGTGTAGGGGGTCAGGGCAAAGGCCTCTGGTTTCCTGATTGCCAGGGAGCCAGCACACTGCTGCTCTGTATGCCCGCCCAGAATTTGATAATCTAGAGAACGCCACGTATTAGTATAAACTAATTTGCAAACAAGTTTGTGGACAAGCAGAAATCTTCAGGCTTAGTACTATGGTGCATGCCTTTCCTTCTGTGAACACAAGTGTTTGTCTTTAACCTTTGCTTTATATACAGGTCAGCAGGGTGTGTGGGGACTGTCGTGGAGAGCAGCATGAATATGCACCGGCTTCTCCTCAGTAAACCCCAGACCTTCTATTACTAATACAAACATCTGTCCTGCTTCCTAATCTCTCTTGATCTCTGTAGTGCATCCCTGACTCAGAAGCAACTGGGTAGAACAGAGGTGGACATAGCAGAAAATTGTGAGTGGGGTTAGAGTTATACTTTAAGCTTTTATTTTATTTTTATTTTGAGGTACATACAGTAAAATGCACAAATCTTAGTGTAAAGCTTGATGATATACTTTAACCTTTCAAATCCTCTGAATCTGCTGATTAGAAACACAAGTCCCAGCAACGTGAGAAGGGAGGAACAGCATTAATTAATGGCAGATGGATTAGTAACTGTGTGACTGACCTGATCAATGATTCATCAAAGAGGAAGGAAAGGTTCATGATCATGCAACTTTGAGTGGACACCTTGAGGCCCCATCCACTTGTGAAATACTCTATTTCCAGCCCAGGCTTTGAATACTTAGGACACCTCAGGGTTGGGAAGCGTGAACTTGCCCTTGGGGTTCTCAGTCCGAGCCGGCATGGGCCAAGGAGAAGGGTGGTGGCTGTGGAGTATGGCAAGTTCACTCATGACCTGTGTGTTCCCGTCAACTTTTTACTTTAAATTTGTGAGAGAACTAGACTTTCAGGAAAGCCAGTTCCAAATGTGTTTCTGGTTAAGAGTACTTACAACAAGAAAGGATGGCTCTAATATTGTAGACCAGGTATAAGAACGGAATGGCTGGTTAAAGGTGTTTGACTTATCCCCAGAAATCAGGGCAGCCATATGGGTTATACATTACCCACAAAGGGCTCTCTCTGTCTTAGGTTGGCTTCCCAGAGGCAGAGCCTGAGGCAGGGATTTGGGAGCATGTGGTTTATCCAGGGAGGACTTCAGGAAACACCAGTAAGGGAAAGAGGAAAGGGGCTATTAAGAAGAGGTCTTTGGTAAGGTTTGGCCGTGGGGATCTAAGCATAGATAACACACCACAGAATTTGTCCTGACTTAACCCAGGGGGCAGACCTTGGTACCCCTTCAGTGAGGCATTGGCTGCCAGGAGTGGATGGCAGGCTAGAGTGTCGCCAGTTTGCCCATGAGCCAAGGGCAGTCCTCCAGAGAAGGGGACGTATAGCCATGATCACACTGGACCACGATGGGAAGTTGGGTGGGTCCCCTACACTAATCTGTTATTCATGTCAAGCCAGAGTTCTTCTCACAGTCTGTCAGGAGGTGACTCAACTGTAGCATCAGAAATGTTAGATAAAGAGGTTGCATCTTTGTTTCAGGCTCTGGACGATTACCTTCCTCAAAAGCATGGGCCTCCTTCCTCCTTCCGCATGCTAGTATGTCCCCTGGACAGTGTCCTGGGAGGGAGCTCTAATCTCACCACATTCTCCCCCAGTTATGCCACTTGCTCTTCTCAGTAATAACTTTTGGTAAGCCTCTGAAGTGCAAGGTATAAACATGGCTGTAGCTGATAAATGTTAAATGATAATGTTTTTTGCTTGCTTCTCCCCTTCCTCCCTGAAATGTAAGATGATCTTTTAGATGCACGTAGTGATGGGTGATGGGGATGGAGGAATTCCATTTTTTGCATTTTTATTAGAGTGGGTCTTATGGATGAAAGCATTTAAAAGGGTTCTTCTTATTTCCCAGGGAGATAGATAACATTTTATTGCATCTTTTAAGGAGTATAATTCAGTGAATTTTACTGTATGGTTTAGTATATTCAAAAAGTGAAAAATTTTTTCCTTAATGTTTACTGTATTAGAAAAACCCAGTCTACTTTCTGTGTGTCTCCTTTTACATGGAACACTTCACTTCTGAAATTCTGGTCAGCAAATGTGTGGGGGTTGTCCCCACACCAACCAATTCGGTGATGCCAGCTGGGTGTCCTACAATTTAGCTCAATTTAATTCAGTTCTGACATTATCTACCTGATAATGTCAGAAATACCAGTAAGGGATTCTGCAGGTTAAGGGCTCAGTCCCACAGGCTGCCCCCACCCCACTTCAGATGCCAATCACATCTGGCTTGTCACCTGTGCTTCTGACCCATTGGCTATAAATCTGAGATGCCCATAATTCCCTCTTTGGATTTGATTAATTTGCTAGAGCAGCTCACAGAACTCAGGGAAACACTTCCTTATGTTTACCAGCTTATTAAAGGATATGATAAAGGATACGAATGGAGAGCCACTCAGGGCGGGGTCGGGAGGGTCCTGAGTACAGCAGCTTCCGTCCTGTGGAGTGGGCATGCGTCGGACTCCTGATACGAGGGTGTGTTTGCCCACCCGGAATCTCTCTGAACCACATACTTTTGGGATTTTATGGAGGCCTCACTTAGGCATGACCAATTACTAACTCCTTTCCCAGTCCCTCTCCCCTCTGGAGGATGGGAGGTGAGGCTGAAAATTCCAAGCTTCTAGCCATGGCTCGGTCTTTCTGGGAACCCGCTCCATCCAGGAGCCCACCCAGAGTCACCTCATTAGGACAAAAGACATTCCCATCACCCAGGAAATCCCAAGGGTTTTAGGAGCTCAAATATGTTTATTTTCTAGAATCTCACATTGGCCAGTTTCTCTGCTCACCATTCCTTCTCACATCTCAGACCTCATTAGGACCCTTTCCTTCCAGAAATGCATTCTTTAGAAGTTCCTCTAGTGACTTTCTCTTGGCGGTAAGCTCAGCTTTTAGAGATCTGAAAATGTCACTGGTCGACCTGCTCTGCATAGTTTTACTGGTTGATGTTTTCTCTCAGCACTTTCAAGATACAATCCTACTGCCTTCTGGTTTCTGTTAACACTGCTGTTGAGAAGTCGACATCAGTGTACTTGTAGGTCCTTTGTAGGCATTTTGTACTTTTCTCTCTGACTGCTTGGAAGTAGACTCTTTCTTTGCCTTTGGTGTTGTGCAGTTCAGAGTGTGTCTAAGTGGATTTCCTTTTTCTTTATCCTGCTTAGTACATGTTGTGCTTCCTGTACTTTAGATTCATACCTTTCATCATGGGTCAAGAATCAATGACGATTATCAGCCTTTCATTCTAATGTTATCTTGATCGCATTCTCTGTATTTTGTTTTCTTTTGGGACTCTCCTGGCTTAGGTTAGATCTTGTGGTTCTACCTTCTGTATTTTTTAAACTCCTCAATCTCAATATCCTTATATTTCTGTTTATTCTGGGAAATTTCTTTAGCTCTATAGCTCTCAGTTTACCAATCCTCTCCTCTCTTCCACTGTGGATAATCTGCTTTTTTCACTCATGCGTTGAACTTTTCCCTCTAACAATCATAATATTTTTATTCCTGGAAGTTCTGTTAAATTCTTAATCAAATAAATCTGAAGAATTTTATTTACTCATTTGGAGAATTGCACTTTTTTATTCCTTTAAAGCTTCACACATATTTGCCTTATATTTTGTATCTTGTTTCTCCAATATCCAAAATCCTGGAGGGGAGAGAGGACCCCAGTTTTATTGCTCTTAATATAAGGGAATCCTGGGGGCCTAAACTGGAGGCCACTCTTTGCAGAGAGGATTTGTCCTTGTTTCTGCTGATAGCCAGGCATTTGTACAGCCTTTTTTCCTTCTAGTATCTCAGTTTGATGTGAGAGTGTCAGGTTCAGCCTCCCTCCCCTAGCTACTGGCCCCAGGCTTAGCCTTTCTTGGGTTCCAGTTCTGATACAGACATCTGCCTTCAAACCCCTCTGCCTTTCTTGAGTGCTGACACTTTCCACTCCCAGCTCTGGCTTCAGCTTAAATTTGCAGGAGGTATGGGGGGAGTGAGAGTAGCACAGGAATGGAGGTCTCCCTTACTATTAGTCCAGCAATGCATTATACTTTTATTATCCATAACATAGTTGTTCTATTGTAAGAGGGCCCTATAAAGTAGAAAACCCACTCTACTATCCACAAAGGAAATCCTACACCTTTAATATTTTTGCTTTTATTTATTATTTTTTTAATGCTATTTATTTTATTTATTTTTTATTACGGTATCATTTATATACAATCTTACGAAGGTTTCACATGAGTCACATTGTGGTTATTACATTCACCCTTATTATCAAGTCCCCCCACATATTTATTTTTAATTTGGAAACAATGTCCTACTTGCAGAGAAGTTGCAGGAGTAGTACAAAGAACTCCCATAGTCACTTCATCCAGGTTCCCCAGTAGGTTTTGCCACATTTTGCATTATCTTTCTCTCTCTTTCTCTTTCCTGAACCATTTTCCCCAAACAATGTGTAAATTAAATTGCAGACAAAAATCTCCTTCATTTCTAAATACTTCAGTCTGTATTTTCCAAGAACAAGGATATTCTCTTCCGTAACCACACTACAATTATTTTGAAAACCAGATAATCAGTGCTGATACAGTACTATTATCTAATCTGCAGGCCTTTATTCATATTCAGCCAATGTTCCAATAGCCTTTGATAGCAAGTAAAATTAAGTGAAAATCTGGCCCAGGGCCCATTCAAAGAACGCATATCAACTAAAAAAAAAAAGGCAGAACTGCAAAACAATTGGTTGCATTTATTTGGGGTCTTGGGATTGCTGGAAGACACAGATTTAGGAGGCAACCTAAACTGTGTTCCAAATTCTGAAAGTTTAGGGTTTTTAAAGGTAAATGGCAGGAATTTTATTTACATGAATTGTTTTGAACAGTTTGTGATTAGAGCTGGCAGAGAAATTTGTACACTCTTCAGTTTCTGATTGGTTGCTGTGGCTGAAGCCAGGTGAGTCCATGCAAGTCCACAGTGGTGGTTTTGGGAATGCGGCATGGCAGTGGGCTGTACCCGCCGTCCTTCTGAGATGTGAAACTGCCAAAGTGCACAGACCTTTGTCTCCTAAGGGCCTCCTGGCCCCATTTGAGTTGTTCCCCTTCGCCATGCTGACTCCATTTTGATCTTAGTCTATCATGTTTCACACACATTGCATTTGGTTGTTTTTTTTCTCCTAGCATCTTTTAACTTTGAAGTGTTTCTCAGCCTGTCTTTGCCTTTCATGATCCTAGCATTTAAAAAAGTCATTTATTTTATAGAATATTCCTCAATTTGGATTCCTTATGATTAGATTGAGATTGTCATGTCTTTTCAGTAGGAATGCCACATGATGTGTGCTGCATCCTTAGAAGCACAGGCTGTTGGTTGTCCGTTCCATCACTGGTGATACTCACTTTGGTCACTTGGTTAAGGTGGGGCTTACCAGTTTTCTCTACAGTAACTAGTTTTGTCTTTGTAATTCGTATTTTATGAGAAACAGTTTGAGACTAGGTTGATGTCATATCATCTGCACTTAGATTATTTTCTAATTCTTTTTTTAAATAATTTATTTTGGTATCATTAATCTACAATTACATGTGCAATATTATGGTTATTAAACTACCCCTTCATCAGGTCCCCCCCACCAACCCCATTACAGTCACTGTCCATCCGCGTACTGAGATGCTATAGAATCACTACTTGTCTTCTCTGAGTTGTACAGCCCTCACTGTGCCCACCCAACATTACATCTGCTAATCGTAATGCCCCTTTTCCCCCCTTGTCCCTCTCTTCCCACCCATCCTCCCCAGTCCTTTTCCCTTTGGTATCTATTAGTACATTCTCGGGTTCTGTGAATCTGCTGTTGTTTTGTTTCTTCAGTTTTTTTTTCTTTGTTCTGATACTCCATATATGAGTGAAATCATTCAATATTTGTCTTTTTCGGCTTGGCTTATTTCACTGAGCAGAATACCCTCTAGCTCCGTCCATGTTGTTGCAAATAGTAGGATTTGTTTTCTTCTTATGGCTGAATAATATTCCGTTGTGTATATGTACCACATCTTCTTTATCCATACATCCACTGATGGACACTTAGGTTGCTTCCATTTCTTGGCTATTGTAAATAGTGCTGTGATAAACATAGGGGTGCATATGTCTTTTTCAAACTGGGCTGCTGCATTCTTAGGGTAAATTCCTAGGAGTGGGATTCCTGGGTCAAATGGTATTTCTATTTTAAGTTTTTTGAGGAACCTCCATACTGCTTTCCACAATGGTTGAACTAATTTGCATTCCCACCAGCAGTGTAGGAGGGTTCCCTTTTCTCCACATCCTCGCCAACATTTGTTGTTGTTTGTGTTTTGGATGTTGGCCATCCTCACTGGTGTGAGGTGATATCTCATTGTGGTTTTAATCTGCATTTCTCTGATGATTAGCGATGTGGAGCATCTTTTCATGTGCCTGTTGGCCATCTGAATTTCTTCTTTGGAGAAGTGTCTATTCATGTCCTCTGCCCATTTCTTAATTGGATTATTTGCTTTCTGTTTGTTAAGGTGCATGAGTTCTTTATATATTTTGGATGTCAACCCTTTATCAGATACGTTTTTTATGAATATATTCTCCCATACTGTAGGATGTCTTTTTGTTCTACTGATGGTGTCCTTTGCTGTACAGAAGCTTTTCAGCTTGATATAGTCCCACTTGTTCATTTTTGCTTTTGTTTCCCTTGCCCGGGGAGATATGTTCATGAAGAAGTTGGTCATGTTTATGTCCAAGAGATTTTTGCCTATGTTTTTTTCTAAGAGTTTTATGGTTTCATGACTTACATTTGGGTCTTGGATCCATTTTGAGTTTACCTTTGTGTATGGGGCTAGACAGTAGTCCAGTTTCATTCTCTTACATGTAGCTGTCCAGTTTTTCCAACACCAGCTGCTGAAGAGGCTGTCATCTCCCCATTGTATATCCAAGGCACTTTTATCAAATATTAATTGACTGTATATGTTTGGGTTAATGTTTGGATTTTCTATTCTGTTCCACTGGTCTGTGGGTCTGTTTTTGTGCCAATACCAAATTGTCTTGATTACTGTGGCTTTGTAGTAGAGCTTGAAGTCAGGGAGTGTAATTCCCCCTGTTTTATTCCTCCTTCTCAGGATTGATTTGGCTATTCGGGGTCTTTTGTGGTTCCATATGAATTTTAGAATTATTTGTTCCAGTTCATTGAAGAAAGCTGTTGGTAGTTTGATAGGGATTGCATTGAATCTGTAGAATGCTTTAGGTAGTATAGCCATTTTGACAATATTTATTCTTCCTAGCCAAGAGCATGGGATGCATTTCCATTTGTTAGTGTCCTCTTTAATTTCTCCTAGGAGTGTCTTGTAGTTTTTAGAGTACAGGTCTTTCACTTCCTTCGTTAGGTTTATTCCTAGGTATTTTATTCTTTTTGATGCAATTGTGAATGGAATTATTTTTCTGATTTCTCTTTCTGTTAGTCCATCATTAGTGTATAGGAAAGCAACAGATTTCTGTGTGTTAATTTTGTATCTTGCAACTTTGCTGAATTCATATATTAGTTCTAGTAGTTTTGGAGTGGAGTCTTTAGGGTTTTTTATGTACAATATCATGTCATCTGCAAATAGTGACAATTTGACTTCTTCTTTACCAATCTGGATGCCTTGTATGTCTTTGTTTTGTCTGATTGCCGTGGCCAGGACCTCCAGTACTATGTTGAATAACAGTGGAGAGAGTGGGCATCCCTGTCTTGTTCCCGATCTTAGATGAAAAGCTTTCAGCGTCTCGCTGTTAAGTATGATGTTAGCTGTGGGTTTGTCATATATAGCCTTTATGATGTTGAGGTACTTGCCGTCTATACCCATTTTGTTGAGAGTCTTAATCATGAATGGATGCTGAATTTTGTCAAATGCTTTTTCAGCATCTATGGAGATGATCATGTGGTTTTTGTTCTTCTTTTTGTTGATGTGGTGGATGATGTTGATGGATTTTCGAATGTTGTACCATCCTTGCATCCCTGGGATGAATCCCACTTGATCATGGTGTATGATCCTCTTGATGTATTTTTGAGTTCGGTTTGCTAATATTTTGTTGAGTATTTTTGCATCTACGTTCATCAGGGTTATTGGTCTGTAATTTTCTTTTTTGGTGAAGTCTTTGCCAGGTTTTGGTATTAGTGTGATGCTGGCTTCGTAGAATGAGTTTGGAAGTATTCCCTCCTCTTCTATTTTTTGGAAAACTTTAAGGACAATGAGTGTTATTTCTTCTCTATATGTCTGGTAGACTTCAGAGGTGAATCCATCTGGTCCAGGGGTTCTGTTCTTGGGTAGTTTTTTGATTACCGATTCAATTTCGTTGCTTGTGATTGGTCTGTTTAGTTTTTCTGTTTCTTATTTGGTCAGTCTTGGAAGGTTGTATTTTTCTAAGAAGTTGTCCATTTCTTCTAGGTTTTCCAGCTTGTTAGCATATAGATTCTCATAATATTCTCTTATAATTCTTTGTATTTCTGTGGGGTCTGTCGTTATTTTTCCTTTCTCATTTCTGATTCTGTTTATGTGTGTAGATTCTCTTTTTCTCTTAATGAGTCTGGCTAGGGGTTTATCTATTTTGTTTATTTTTTCAAAGAACCAGCTCTTGGTTTTATTGATTTTTTCTATTGTTTTATTCTTCTCAATTTTATTTATTTCTTCTCTGATCTTTATTATGTCCCTCCTTCTGGTGACTTTGGGCCTCATTTGTTCTTCTTTTTCCAATTTCAGTAATTGTGTCTTTTAGACTATTCATTTGGGAATGTTCTTCCTTCTTTAAATAGGCCTGGATTGCAATATACTTTCCTCTTAGAACTGCCTTTGCTGCGTCCCACAGAAGTTGTGGCTTTGTGTTGTTGTTGTCATTAGTCTCCATACATTCTTTGATTTCTGTATTTGGTCGTTAACCCATTGATTAATTAGGAGAATGTTATTAAGTCTCCATGTATTTGGGAGCCTTTTTGTTTTCTGTCTGAAATTTATCTCTCGTTTTATACCTTTGTGATCTGAGAAGTTGGTTGGTAGAATTTCAATATTTTTGAATTTACTGAGGTTCTTTTTGTGGCCTAGTATGTGGTCTATTCTGGAAAATGTTCCATGTGCACTTGAGAAGAATGTGTATCCTGTTGCTTTTGGGTGTAGAGTTCTGTAGATGTCTGTTAGGTCCATCTGTTCTAGTGGGTTGTTCAGTGCCTCTGTGTCTTTACTTATTTTCTGTCTGGTTGATCTGTCCTTTGGAGTGAGTGGTGTGTTGAAGTCCCCTAAAATGAATGCATTGCTTTCTATTTCCTCCTTTAATTCTGTTAGTATTTGTTTCACAAATGCCGGTGCTCCTGTGTTGAGTGCGTATATATTTATAATGGTTATATCCTCTTGTTGGACTGACCCCTTTATCATTATGTAATGTCCTTCTTTATCTCTTGCTACTTTCTTCGTTTTGAAGTCTATTTTGTCTGATACAAGTACTGCAACACCTGCTTTTTTCTCCTTGTTCGCATGAAATATCTTTTTCCATCCCTTCACTTTTAGTCTGTGTATATCTTTGGGTTTGAGGTGAGTCTCTTGGAAGCAGCATATAGATGGGTCTTGCTTTTTTATCCATTCTATTACTCTCTGTTTTTGATTGGTGCATTCAGTCCATTTACATTTAGGGTGATTATCGATAGATATGTTCTTATTGCCATTGCTGGCTTTAGATTCGTGGTTACCAAAGGTTCAAGGGTTGCTTCTTTACTATTTAAAAATCTAACTTAACTTTCTTCTTAAGTTATTGTAAACACAGTCTGATGTTTCTCTATTTGTCTCCCTTCTTATTCTTCCTCCTCCATTCTTTATATACTAGGTGTTTTATTCTTTGGCTTTAGTTAGTATTTGGATGGTCTGCTTTCTTTACTATGATTTTATTTTCTCTGGTGAAATATTTTTAGCCTTAGGAGTGCTTCCCTCTAGAGCAGTTCGTTTAAGATATCCTGTAGAGGTGGTTTATGGGAGGCAAACTCTCTCAGCTTTCACTTGTCTGAAAATTGTTTAATACCTCTGTCATATTTAAATGATAATCATGCTGAATACAATATTCTTGGTTTGAGGCCCTTGTGTTTCAGTACGTTAAATATATCATGCCATTCTCTTCTGGCCTGTAAGGTTTCTGTTGAGAAGTCTGATAATAGTCTGATGGGTTTTCCTCTGTAGGTGATCTTTTTTCTCTCTCTAGCTGCCTTTAATACTCTGTCTTTATCTTTGATCTTTGCCATTTTAATTATTATGTGTCTTGGTGTTGTGTTCCTTGGGTCCCTTGTGTTGAGAGATCTGTGGGCTTCCGTGGACTGCGAGACTGTTTCTTTCCCCAGCATAGGGAAGTTTTCATCAATTATTTCTTCAAAGACACTTTCTATCCCTTTTTCTCTCTCTTCTTCCTCTGGTACTCCTATAATGCGAATATTGTTCCGTTTGGATTGGTCACACAGTTCTCTTAATATTCTTTCATTCCTAAAGATCCTTTTATCTCTCTCTGCCTCAGCTTCTCTGTATTCCTATTCTCTGATTTCTATTCCATTAACAGTCTCTTGCATCTCATCCAGTCTGCTGTTAAGCCCGTCGATCGCTTGTCTGATTTCTGCATTTTCTTTCCTCACTTCCATCACTTCCTCCCGCAGCTCTTGCACATTTCTCTGTAGGTCCGTCAGTATGGTTATGAATTTTATTCTGAATTCTTTTTCAGGAAGATTGTGCATTTCCATCCCTTCAGGCTCCCTCTCTGTGGTTGTCTGGTTGATCTTAGTCTGGCCCATATTCCTCTGTCTTTTCATGGCGATAGAAGTGGTCGCTGGTAGGTGCCACATATGTCAGCTGGGCTCTTTAAGACTTTTAAAAAGAAAAAAAGGAAGGAAGAGAAAGAGAAGAAAAAAGAAAGAAAGGAAAGAAAGAAAAGAGAGAAAAAGAAAGAAAGAAAAGGGAAGAAAGGAAGGAAGGAAGGAAGGAAGGAAGGAAGGAAGGAAGGAAGGAGGGAGGGAGGGAGGGAGGGAGGAAGGAAAAACGCCCGCCGGGAGTAGATTCTGTGAGTATGCTGTAGGTGGCACTGTTGCCCCAGTATTCTGCAGCCGCAGCCGCACAGCTCCGCAGGGCCCTTTGTAGCTCTGGCCGGGGCAGGAACGAATGGGAGGCTATTGATCTCTGTGTAAGTCTCAGTGCAGCTACTTTTTCCCTGTCACCAGCCAAGGGGTCTGAAATTCCCCAGGACTCCCAGCCTGCTGGGCTGAGTGCGCTGGGACAATCCTACCCCTCTGTTGGGCCCCTGTCTCTTTAAGACCGGTAAAAAAAAAAAGCGGGAGCTTTTCTTTTTATCCCACGGAACCGGCTGCGAGGACCCGGGTGCGTTCCGGCTCAGTTCCTGCACCCTCTGTCTCTCCAATCTCCGCTACACCGAGCGATGTGTGTCAGCGCTCCCCGCGCATATCACCGTGGCTGGTTATTTCGCTGGGTGTACTTCCACTCCCTCCCGGCTCTGAATCCTCTCCTCCCGCCAGTGCGCTGGGGTGGGGGAGCGCTCGGGTCCCGCCGGGTCGCGACTCCGTATCTTACCCGTCTCGCGGGGTGCCTAGTCCTCTTGGGTGTAGCTGCAGGCTGGTGTCATCCTGTATCTTCTGGTCTCTTTTTTAGGAATAGTTCTATTTGCTGTATTTTCATAAATATATTTGGTTTGGGGAGATTT